>CM035425.1:52775382-52980382 GCA_020310875.1 Ceratopteris richardii
ATTACAACCATAATGAGTTGCAAGTGCACAAATGCTACAAATAGTGGTCATTTGGTATGTGGGAGCAAAGGTCTCATCAAAATTAATGCCTCTCTCTTGAGCATAACCTTTGGCAACAAGCCTAGCCTTATACCTATCAATTGTTCCATGAGGCTTACGTTTCACCTTTTATACCCATTTAGTGCAAATGGCCTTTTTGCCTAGAGGAAAATTAGATGAAGAACAAGTACCATTTTTCATAATAACATCATATTCTGATTGCAAAGACTCATAATAACATCATATTCATAATAACATCACAACCATCCAATTTTTTGAATTTTGTGCTTCATCAAAAGAAACATGCTCATTCTCATCACAAAGACTAGAGGCATCCATTGCATAGCAATCTAATGCAAAGGAAGCACTATGAGAGCCTGAATGGATATGATATGACAAAGGTGCATCTAGTTTGATATCTCTCAAAGTTGGCACCAGCCATTTAGGCATTGTTTTAGCCTCTTCTATGTCAACCTTCTCATCGACAAGTGCATCATGTAAATCTGCACCAAAAATTGAATGATCTACATCCTCATGTGGAACTTGTAAAGGTTAAGGAATTGCATACATATTTAGATGTAACTCAAGTCTTCTTGGTACATGAAAGTAATGGTTGAATTGCATCTTCCACAAAAACAACATCATGGCTAATCAAAATGCATTTACTCTGTGGATGATATAGATGATAGCTTTTGCTCTTAGAATTGTACACAATAAAAATACATTTCACTACTTTATCATCCAATTTCCTACATTCTTGTTTAGGCACTAATGCATATGATAGACAACCAAAGACACGCAGATGAGCAACATATGCCTTGTGACCATGCCAAGCCTCATATGGAGTGATCGATTATAGTACTATGGTGGGACACCTATTAAGTAGATATGTTGGAAACATAACAAGCTCAAGCCGAAAGCTATTTGGTAAAGCCTGACTTTTTTCCATACAACTCACTGTCTCCATGAGAGACCTTTTCTTTCTTTCAACAACTCCATTTTATTGAGGTGTATATGACATTGTACATTGATGTTTTATCCCACCCTCAACCAAAATGAATTAAAACCAAAAGACATGTATTTCCCCCCTCGATCAGCATGGAGGGTGCTCGATTTACATCTTGATAGATTTTTAGCCTCAACCAGAAACTGTTTGGATCACATAAACACTTCGAACTTGCTTTCAACGAACACACACATACATGCTTGGAGAAATCATCAATAAAAATCATGAAGTAACAGTAGTTCCCAAAATAAGGTGTCTGCATAGGACCACAAAAATCATTATGAGCAAGCTATAATTTATGAGCAACTCAAACTGAACCATCTTTTGGGAAAGAGGAATGTTGCATTTCACCCAAAATAAAGCCTTCAGAGACATGTTTACAAGGTGCCTCAAGTTTGGGCAAAGAGGACACCATTTTAGATTTGTGCAGGTGTAGCAAACTAGAAAATTTTGAATGACCAAAGTGTGCATGCCAAAGCTTTACATCTAAAATAACTTGGGAATTTTGAATTGAACATGTTGAATCATTCACATATTTCGTATAGTCTATGAGCTTATACAACCCATGACACAAAATGCCAAAAGACACATTATTGCAACATTTTGGCCTTGAAGATTTTAAACCTATTATCACTCCCATGGAAATAGGTTTAGGATTGAGTCTTCATGATGCAGAGATGCATTTGATGTTGTTCTCTATTAGTAGGCTATTGGATGCTTGATTTACTTATGCATAACTCAACCTGATATTCAAATTGATGTCTCTTAGATGAGTAGGTTTATGCATTGCCTATGTCCACCAATAGTTTTTGCTTCATGCTTGGTAGCTCATTCATATCTTGATTGAGCAAGAAGCAACCTACTATGGCCACTTCTAGGTGTGAAGTTGAGAATAAGGCAGCTTTCACAACAATTGTTGAGTGTGTGTGTGTGTGTGGCTCAAATGCATTTTGGATGATTTGGGTATTTGTCAGTCTTTTACCACCACGTCTTTACTAACAGTTAGAGCACATTGGCAGTTGCAAGGAACCCTATGTTCTGTGCTCCCACAAAGCACATTGAGGTGCACTTCATTATGTAAGGGAGAGATTCTCTATTAGAGAGATCAGTTTGGCTTATGTGCCCACAGAGGATAATGTTGTAGACCTTTTCACAAAGGCCCTGCCTAGGGAGATGTTTGAAGGTTTATAAAAAAGGTTGGGCTTACGTACTTCTTTTTGTGGATTGATTTCTTTCCACATAGCTTTGCACTTCCTTACACATAAGTGTCAACTCCTTGTTCATTGCATCACTCACAAGGTGGATTTGTTGATATATTTTGATAATGATGTGTGTGAACACACTTAGGATTGTTGGGGCACCGTTTTTCCTCTTTAGGAGGTTTTTTTCCCTAGCTTGTATATACACTTTTAAGCCTAATGTGTCACTTATGTTTGTACAATCACTTGATAATACATTCATTATTATGTTGTTCTCCAAGTTTATTCTTCTTCCTTGTGTTGCTCATGTGCTTTGCCGATCTCGAACACAACACATTGTTGAATCTTTTGTAAGAAGTCTTAGAAGGTCCTCTAGATTATTCAAAATGTTTTGTAGTTTTATCGTTGACGGAATTTGAACCATATTCTAAAGTTGTTCCTTTGAGTGTGGAAGGGCCTAAATATGTAAAAGCCATATAAATGTTACTTAAAGGTTTAGGAAAAAAAAATGAAGCTAACATTATAATATAAAATTTCATTCTTTGGTCAATAACTTTGTTTTTTTTAGTTGCCAATAGAAGAAAATAAAATTGTGCATATATCCCCACAATTCCTATTTCTTCCCCACTTTGACCCTTCATCATGAGCTATTTTTTGAGTTTATTATTAGTATGAGTCTCAAGAACGGTTTTGTACCCATTCTCTATTTCCTTGAGGTGTTATTTTGCTTGATTTAGGTTAGATAAGCTAAAATGGGTTCTGACCTCACCTCTAAAATATTCATAAGCCGCGAAAATATTTCCAAGAAGATTCATCTCAAAGGTCTCTAGGGTTTTCTTGTAGAAATTTATGAAATTTTTCGTAGGCTACATAGCGTTATAATTCCAAAGAAAGAGATATTTTTCAAAAGTAGTTGAGGTTTTTTTTTTTTTCATGTATTCTTACATATATAATCACACACGTAACTACATGCACCTGCCTAGATGGATCACTTTATTTCACCATAATCTACTTTAGAAAATATAGCTAGAGTTTCCTTGTGATGGTATAGAGATTTTTTGGAAGCTTGGGATCCTAGTGTTGCATAATGTAGAGTTGGGGAAGAGAATGCCCTAAGGCCAGGCGAAGTAACTAATTTGAACTACCTAAAAGGCTCAATTGATTTGAACAACCCTAAGCTCAACAATGGCGTGAACAACTCGAAGCAATACAGGTTCATCTCAACACTAGAGTATTAAAGGGTGTCCATGGGAGTTAGTAGGGATTGAGCCCCACCCCCAGCCTAAGAGGCAAGGGGACCAACCAATCATGTTAATGCTCGCGGACAACTATGCGATCCTTGTCATAAAGAATTTGAAGATCAATACAAGAATCAAAATTATCTCCTAAAATGAATGACTATTAAATCACTCTACTAAGATAACCTCTAATTATCATAGAAATAGAGGACTTTAGTAGTACATTCCAAATAGTAGGACTTTAATTCCAAGACTAGTATGAGGGATACAAAGAAAATCAACCTGACATGATGCATCTCTTCATGGGACTTCTCCTCTTTGGGACTTCTCCTCTTTGACTTGTCTATTCAAACCACATACATATATATTGGATAGATTTCACTGATCTTCCTTCTTTAGTTGTTGTTGTTGTTGTTGGTGAGGAATCGGAACGAACAGCTAACTGCCGAATCCCGACTCCCGAGTGCCCATTGTAGACGCCCATTCACAAGCATCCAGTAAAGCTAGAAAAGACGATCTGCCTCAGATTTTAGGCGTCGGGGCCTCTTCAAGGAGCAGCCATGTCTAGTTCCGAAGTTGTATCTCTCAACATGCAACTGGCCTCCACCCAGGAATCCAAACCGAAGAAGAGGATCTGCTGCGCGTGCCCAGACACAAAGAGACTGCGCGATGAATGCATTGCTGAGCATGGGCCCGAACACTGTGGAAAATGGATTGAAGCACATCTTCAATGCCTTCGCTCAGAGGGTTTTAATGTGAGTGGTTTGCTGTTTGAATATCTTGACACCATCCCTGATAGCGAACTATGCGTAGAGTTCGTTTTTGTGCTTCTCACGGCCAATTTCATATTAATAACAGCGTTGCAATTGCCCGTGCTCTTATGATGAGACTATAGATAATTACTAAGACGCATTCTTATCCATATTAGAACTAAAGTAAATTCCAGTCAACTTTGGCTGCCATAGAATGCATTTCTAGAGGTCTTCATATTCAAAAGTCACTCTATTGAGCCTGCAGATATTTTAGGGCATTGATGACGTGTATAGGGATGTTATAATTTTTTTTTCAAGCATGATACAGTCTGAAATTTGATACTGCTTGTTCGTGTGAACATAAAGTCAAAGGCATATTTATGTTTTCTTTCTTTATTGAATTTAGTTTTTACTTTTTGTAATGAATTTGAATAGGGAAACTTTCGTTTTTGTTTAAATTATTCTTATTTTATTGTTCAATCTTATTTTTGGTTATTTGTATTTTTAATCAAGTCGTTTATATTTTATTTTACTATTTTCATCCTTGATTTTTGTTTTCTTATATAATTTTAAATATTTTATTATAAACTTACTTTTGTCCAATTTTTTGCTATTGTATTCTTGAATGTGTATGCATTTGCATTCCTTATCTTTGGTTTGTAAGTTCATATAAATCTAGACTTGTACTCCAACATTTTCCAAGAAAATCAATGGCAAATTGTCTTTGTTGGAGTTTTGGTTCTTTCTCATGAAATCTTGTCTTACTTCCATAGAACTTTAAGTTCATGAGAGGCAACTATTGTCCATATCTTTATATATGAACATGGCTACATGGTCCTATATGAACATGGCTACATGATCTGTTAATTGAAGGCACACTTTAATGTTAAAAAGAGACATTCTGTGTATCTTCTTCATTATATTCCATGTGCTGCACTGTTGGTTTTTTGCAATATCTTGTTAGAAAAGAATCTTCCACAAGAGGGTTTATCCACATATATGCAGATTTTTCAAGGTCAAACACACAGGAGGTCAACTTTGGTTTGATATGCAGATTTTTAAATCAGATATCTGGAAAGCACTACAAGAGCTATCTGATGATATTTATTTTGGAGAAGATTTAGGGGTTCAAAAGTCAAACCCTAATTTCAAGTCAAAATAGTTTATATCAGTTTATAGATCAAAGGCTAGGATTTAAAGTACAAAAATCATGTCATCCAATGGCTAATATGTAATCATATCAAAAGCATGCAAAACAACTATAAAAAAACATGAAAAATAATAAAAAATGGCAATGTGTCTCTTCTGTTGTCAAACGTGATGAGCTTCTTTTCAAGATTTAAAAAAGAAAAAAATTTCCTTTGCTTTTTCATGAGGTGTCTCAAGACTATAAAAGAGAAACTAATACACACTTTATAGCATTGTATCATAGTATCTCTCTTGCACTATCCTATGAGGATTTGGGGAAGGTTTTTGTAAGTTTTTTTTTTTCAATTCTACTTATATTTTGGAGCTTCTTTTGCTCCTTTGCCAATCTCTTGTGTACATTGTCTCTCTTTCTCTCTCTATACTCTCTCTCTACATTGATTGTGGGCTTTAAAAACCAACGATTGGTATGAGTGTAGGTGTTTGGGAGTTTTTCAAGAGACTATTCTTGAGCACATAGACTTGCTTAAGCTACAGATATGGACATGAACTCCATGGTCACGGTAGATACGGTCAAGGGTGATAATTTTCACACTTGGCAAAGAAGGCTCCAATATTATCTCATGATCACTTATCTATGGGATGAGGTTGAAGTTGAAGCATAATTACATTGCAACGCGTTGCGAATGGTTCTCAACTTTGCAACATTGCCATGTTCACGTCGCGTTGCTTTGCATGCATATTTTCTTTGTAATCCAAAAAATACCCAAAACTATATTTTCCTTAGGAGGGATCAGATATCATTCAAAATGTTGTCCATAATGTCCAATACATGCAATAAAAAAACATGGAGAATGAGGAAGACAAAAAGCTATAAAAGTGTAGAGATTCATTTATGTATGATTATCTTTATTGATCTTATCGCTTTGAGATAGCCAGATATTTGGATTTCCCGTATTCTCCTTCCAATGCGATTACCAAGCTTGGACAAAAGTTTCATTCTTGTCCTTGGCCCTTTAAAGCCAAGGGTATGCTTCTCTGATGATTGATCTCACTACTTAGTATTTACATCACTCCTGAATGTTAAATTGTGTAGGGACCAATCTAGACTCAATAATCTGTACTATATATGTCCATGTCTATCCTATACTATACTATATAGGTATGTTTGTATGTATGTAATTACAAATATGCATCTGTATGTATGTATGTAATATGCATGTACGTATGTATCTACTTGTATGAATGTATGTATGTATGTATGTATGCATGCATGCATGCATGCATGTACGTATGCATGTATGTATGTAATATGTATGTATATATCTATGCATATATGTATGCATGCATACATGTGTGTAATATACATATTACATGTTGCATGTTAACTTTTAATTCATAATATATATGTGTGTATATTTATTTATATGTGTAAAAGGATGCACGTCATCATATATTAGCTGTAGGATGCCTAGAGTATTGAAACATTAATTACCCCCCCCCTCCCCCCTCAAGAAAAAAAACATGTTCGCAACGTTTTAGCAACATCTAGGCCCAAACATTGCAATGTTGCCAACGTGTTAGCAGCACGTTGCCTTGGATGTTGCTAAAACGTTGCCAACAATTATTAGTTGAAGTTAGAAGACTTGAACTTGGAGGTATTGGACTATTCAGAGTTGCACCACAAGATTACTATTTGAACCAAGCTCAACAAAGTCAAAGTGCTTCCTCATCATCATCATCATCTTGGTGGAGGAGGAAATACCCAAGCAGGAGAGGCTACCACTTCACCTACATATCAAGGACCAACTGCAAAAGCTTTAATATAGAAATAGAAAAGCTTTGTCAACTATAAGTATGAGCCTAAGTAACGAATTCATTCTTCATCTTTCAGGCATTAAAAGTTTAGGAGAAGCATGGATAAAGCTAGAAGGATTCTTTGTCACAAGGACACAACAGGCTCTTATATCACTTCTTATTACTTCCAATTAGAATGAAGGGCTCAACATCAATAGGAGAGCATTTGAACAGGTTTAAGAATTACTTAGCACAATTGGCTGCGATGAAAAATCCTATATGAGAGGAAATTGGCTGGGATGAAAAATCCTATTTCTTCTAAAGAGTTTTACCTCCTAGATATAGTGTGATTATCACTATTCTACAAAACAAGAGAAATCAGAATCTTGATAGAGTCATGGATGCAATCCAAAAGGAGTAGAAGGAGTTAAGGGAAGAGAAAAACCTAAATGGAAGTTCATATATAACAAAATTGAAGAAATTCAAGAAATGCAAGCATTCTAAAAGACAAACCACCAAAAAGCATATTGTTTTATTATTAACCCATGCAAAATTTTTGGTGAAAAGACACATAAAATAAAATTTTGTTTCAAGAAGAAATGACCAAGCAAAGGTTGTAGAAGAAGATATTGAAGGTAACATTGGTGCTCAAAATCGTCAAATTTTTAGCAACCCTAATTTTTGGACTTGGTCAAATTTTGATCAAAGAAGGTAAAAAATTATTATTGGCTCATTGGGTAGTACTCTTTGAGAGCTTTCTAATGGTATATAACATTGCACCATGTGGCATCAGAAGAAGTCAACCAAAAATCAAACCCTAATTTTGTAGCTTTTCATGCCTTGGATTTAGTTTACATAAAGCTCATCAAACCAATAGTTGAGATCAATCGACCTCAAAAGCAACAAAAGCAAAAGAAAAAATCGAAAAAAATAATAAAAAAGCACAATTCCATAAAAACAACACCGAATTGTTGGTGGCCAATTTTTTGTTTTTTAGAGTGATTTGTGTGGAGCTTTTGGTTGATTGCCCAAGCCTGTATAAAGAGAACTTATTTGCTCACTTGGATCATCGATCTACAAGCAATCTACAAGCTTGTGAGCTCTAGGGTTTTTAGCTAGGAGGACTTGGAGACTTATAGTGCAGATTTGGAGGAGTTTTTGATAGCCATTCCTTCATCTTCTTCACACTATCAAGTATGTTTGCTGATTTTGTGAGTATAAGCTTCTTATTTTAGGGTTTCTTCGTGTGTTGATACTGTACCATGTCTTTGCCTACCTCTTCAACACTTGAAGGTTCCATAGTTGCTGCTCAACATCAGAGAAGACCTAACTTCAGATCAGGGTTTGCAACTTTGTCGTAATAACTGTTTCTCACATAATACCTCTTAGAAACTCTTTCTCTACATTTTGTATCTAAAACTTTATTCATTCAGCCTATATTCAGTTTTCTATCAGTACACATATTGTATATTGACATTTAGCATTTAATTTAGTGTGTAGTTAGCATTCAGCTGCAACACTTTGCAAATTGTCTCTTGTCTATTCTATTGTCATTCATCTCATTTGGTCAAGGTGTGTTATATGCTGAGGTTCTAAGTGCTAGAAAGATCTTGGATTAACTTATGATTATTACTTAGGCCCACCACACTTCCAAGACTTATCGTTCTAGGTGCATATCTCGTGTGCTTGTGGCCTTGGTAATCTACACTAATGTGTTGGAGGAGAATCTTTAAATGTATGTTGCTTTTGCTTGTTCCTTAGGTCATATCAAACTTTATTTTGTAGTTGTTCGCATTGATAAGCCGATTTATAAACTAGTTTGTTCTTATTCATGTACTCGTATGTATTTGTTAATGAATTTATGAAGTTCAATTCCTACCAGTTTTCTTGATCTCTTTCTATTTCTAAGGTCTTGTGGCATAAAGATGTAATTTTAGGTATAAGAACAAGAGACATAAATTCTTTTGATGATTCATTTCATTGGTCGCAATCAAGATTTCTTTCATGCTTCTCTTATCAATTACAAGAGGGGAACTAATTAAATTGTGCCTTCTTCATGAGTTCTCGCAATGAATAAGTTTAAGGGTATTGGGTTTTATACCTAGTAGATGAAGTTGTAGTGTTTTCTCATGAATCATTCATTATCTATGGGAGGTTGAAAAGGGTGATTACTATATTGGTTTATTGACATCCAGAGGATTTAAGAAGTTGAAAAGGGGGTGAGGTCCCTTTGGCTAAACAAAATTAGAGAGCTCTATCCATCATACGATTCAACCAAAGTGATGAACATATTCAACACATCTCAACCATCATGTTTGTGGAAAAGGCTTCGATCAATTCAGACATGGTATGTAGTCCCATTCTAAGTAGCGGAACTCATTCTATCAATCACAAATTCATGAAGGATATTCCATCTCATTGCTCAAAGCATCTCAACATCTTTCATTGGCACATGGCATGATTAGCTTTGATAGTCACTTGTTCAAGAGGAGACAAATACAATAGTCCTTTTGAAGAGGATAGTTCTTTTGAAGAGCGTGCCATCTTCATGGTGATGGCTTATTGAGTGCTCTTGACTCTTTCTAGTTCAATGTGTAGAGAAGTTATTGCATCTCCATGGAAGGAAGAGGTCATAAGAAATGCATGAAGTAATAATTTTAATGGAGCATATGCTTCCAAGGTGAAATGGAAGAGTTTAAGAAACAAGGCATGCATGCAAAGTGGAAAATTAAATCTTAATGAAGATGAATGTTTCAAAATGTGCACATGAAAGTAGTTGGAGGCTTAAATCATAGAGAGAGATCTCTTTAAGTCTGAAAAGGAATTAATAAATATTCCAAAAGATGTTGCATGTGTAGTGCACACTAGATGTTCACTAGTTTCATCTTTCAAAGCTGGCCCCAACATTGTTAATGATGATGCATTTTAGTAGAGTCAAACATTTTCAATGTTGTAACTATCTATTTAGCTAGAAGTCTAAGGTTGTTTGGTCTATACACATACTTTTCAACTTGTCGTGAACACAAGTTACAACTTGTTAGTTTTTGTGATCCTCTTTTTTCTCTTTTGCGTACGAAGAGTCTTCTTGTTAGAAGAAGAGGGTTTATTTTAATTAGGCAATCCTTTTAAGAATCTCTTCATTTCCTTCCTTCCAGTTTATCAATGTCTCTTTCATTAGGTGTACTTGCATTTGCACAATCTCTTTGGGTTTCCTTAGCGTATTGCTTTTAAGCTCCTCATTATTCGACCCTCTCGCTCAACTTCAAGCATGTTTGTTAGTCTCATGGCATTCTTTAATGTCTGAACTGCATATGACATTAAGAGGAAGGCTATACTATATAAATGATTTATTACAAGTCTTTATTTAGAAAGACTCTTTATTAAAGCTTGCACCTACTATAGGTGACTAGGGATATTCTAGCTATTTGACCAAGGCTCAAACTATGCATGATAAAGATTAAATTACTTCTTGTTTTGGATAGACATAGAAGTTGAGTATGCATTTTTTATTTTGTTTTGTTGTTGTTGTTAATTTTTTCTTTTTTTTTTTTAAGATTTTGATTTAAATGTCATTTTCTTTTTTTATTTTATTAATTTTAATTTTGACTTTTCCTTAAAAGTATTTATTATTCATTTTTTTCTTAAAATTTTCTCTAGAGTTTCCTTCCTTTATTCTCTGTCTTTATTTTGGTTTTTTTATTATTTTTTTACTCTTAAATATTTATAGGTATATTTTTTGTTGTTGGTGTGCTTGATGTTGTTAAAATTATCATTTTTGCTTTTTGGATTTTTATTTATTTGTTTATTAATTTGTTCTTTTCCATTTTGACATTGCTTTCTAATTGGCTTGTATTTTTCATGATTTATGTTGATCTTATTTTTTGTGTACTCTTTACTTTGGGTGTTAGTTTTTTTTTTATGCTTTTGTGTTTGCACTCATTATCTTGAGTTCGTAAGTTTGGAGAAATATGTACTTATGAAGGTACATATGGGTGATTTCATAAAACCCTTCATTACCTTGTGTTTTCCTTGCTTTTGTATGTCAACATGCATGGATCTTGGATGGATATTTTTATGACAAAAGGTTAGAACCAAAACAGGCTAGAACTGGTGTTATTTTAATGACCTGCCATTGACGGCTTTTTGTACCTACAAAACTCGTAAAAACAATGACCTTTGAAAAAATGATTTCAGGAAACACTTTGTGTGATGGAAACTTCTCAAAAAGAGAAAAGGTTGCAGGAGTTTCTCATTGATATCTAGCATGTGGGAGTATTTGCATAGATGAGCAAAAAGCTAGAGCAGAGAGGGAAAGGGAGGTTGTAGCTCTATATACTTTGTAGCTTTTCTTTTGGCCCCAAAAATCAAGTAAAAGTGTTTGGAGAGCTCTTAAAGAGAGCTTCTACACATGGAGGCACCTTTTCGCCTTTACCTCTGATAGATTTTAACTTGTCAAAGCTTTTCCTTCATCCTCTTTCTTTTGTTTTGATATTTGTTATGTATGTACATGCTTTAAAACCATCATTTGTGAGTACTCAAAACATCAGATACTTGCTTATGAGGGCATATCTTATACCTTATATTCATCTTGTATGTCATGACCACTTCATTCAGTGCCCGCGCGCACACACACACACACACACACACACACACACACACACACACACACACACACACACACACACACAAAAAAAAAAAAAAAAAAACCCACACACAGAGAGAGAGAGAGAGAGAGAGAGAGAGAGAGAGAGAGAGAGAGAGAGAGAGAGAGAGAGAGAGAGAGAGAGAGAGAGAGAGAGAGAGAGAGAGAGAGAGAGAGAGAGAGAGAGAGAGAGAGAAAGTCATATTAACGTCTTCTGGAGGCCAAACTTGGCCTATGAGACAAAAACCATGTACAAGTGTAGTAACCCTGTGTAGAGGATGGAATGAAATAAAAGGTATATAGCGACACAAAGATATATATAAAGCTGGAAAAGGATGGGGAGATGTGGCTCTGACTCCGCAGATAGTGGCCACCTAATACATGGGGGACATATGAGTAAAAGTGTGAGTAAAACACCCTAGCTACCGGTGAATGGGTGGAGGTGGGTGTAGTATGTGGTACATCGGGGGTGGTCTGAGTGCCTCTGAAGGAAGACAACCCATGGGGTGGTGGTGCGCCTATGCTCCATCATGTGGTCGTAGGCTGTCCTGATGCATGAGATATCCTCTTGATATAGTCGTGGTCGATGATATCTGCCCATGCGTGGTCGGCGCCATGCTCTCTGTGGTGGAGCGTGAGCCCTATAGATGGACCTCTCTGATGTAGCTCAGCTCGCTGAAAAAACTGGGTAATGGTCTGCTGCGTACTCACCCGTGGCTGATGTGTGGGCTGGAGTGACCGATCTCGCCTCTCGTATGCTGCTGCGAGGAAGCGTCCCAAGCGTCGCTGGTCTCCCATAGTCATGCATAACTGGAGTGACTCCTCTATCTGGAAATGTGCTCGTAGGTCTACATATGCTGGGCATCTGATAACAAAATGCTCCTCACTCTCTACCTCTGTCTCGCATACTGGGCACCACCTCTCCTCACGGGGGACTCCCCTGGATCGACCCCTCTCAATCTCGAGCTGATGTGATGAAACCTGGAGAGAGAGAGAGAGAGAGAGAGAGAGAGAGAGAGAGAGAGAGAGAGAGAGAGAGAGAGAGAGAGAGAGAGAGAGAGAGAGAGAGAGAGAGAGAGAGAGAGAGAGAGAGAGAGAGAGAGAGAGAGAGAGAGAGAGAGAGAGAGAGAGAGAGAGAGAGAGAGAGAGAGAGAGAGAGAGAGAGAGAGAGAGAATCAATGAAAGAAAAGATTATGATCACCTCAGGGTGGTAGGGAGAGCACTCATCAAAATGTCTTGTCTATGTATATAACATAACCTGTTACAACTAGTCATCATTACGAGCAATCCATGTTGGGGATAAAGGCCCCAAGGAGCCCTCCTCTACACTTATACTTTTCTAGATCATAGCTCCCATCAAGAGTTACAAACACAGAAGAATTTCAAGCCTGACATGATTTGCATCAAAACAAGATCTCTCCAAGAGATGCAAAATCATGAGCTTGCATTCGAGTTCAACATCACAAAGAAATTCCTCTCAAAGATAATTGTAGGAATGTATTTCATATTCATGGCAGTGTCTTTTTCACATAGACATGCTTTGACTCCTATTGCCAGTATGTGGGAATCAGGATCATAAAGTGAAATGCCTGACCTGTCACCTGACAGCCATTTTTACTCAAGACAACAAACATACTGTGGGTGTATAATTCAGTAATATGGTAGTTTAACCTTTAAAATGCTCTATGAATGGGGACTTATTTTGATATGTTGAAAGTAGAAACTCCATAAATACTCATTTCTTTGTCTTAATGAGGTATAGAGACCTATGGAAATCAGTTTTCCATAGTGAAAAACTCCCTGTTTGGGTCTCATAGTTATCAGATTTGCAGATTTTCTAGACTTCATTGAAGCTGGCGCCATCTGTAATCAGAGCTTTTAGAATTCTAAATATCACATAATAGTACTTCCAA
Organism: Ceratopteris richardii; assembly: GCA_020310875.1. Classification (NCBI taxonomy): domain Eukaryota; kingdom Viridiplantae; phylum Streptophyta; class Polypodiopsida; order Polypodiales; family Pteridaceae; genus Ceratopteris; species Ceratopteris richardii. The sequence continues at coordinate 52,789,115 of CM035425.1, forward strand.
ACCTTTGTGTTGAAAATTGTAATGTCTCAGATACTGACAAATGTTATCAACCTGGTCATATGCTATGTTTACCCTATACATGCAATGAACTGTGTTTTCTAAATGGTATGACTGCAACATTTTGTAAGGTCAGACAAACAAATCAACACAGCTGCTGATATTCAATAAAGCTTCGTATAATCAACACAGCTGCTAATATAAAGCTTCTTGTGCTCATAATCAGTCAGTCTACTAGTTTTGTAGATTTCATCTGCTGGATAAGGTCAGATACACCTGTGGAAAGTTATTGATGTTGTCACCTTTGAATGCCTGTTCAACATTCAAACCATCTAGTTAATGGAAGCTTATTTCATAGCTTCCTGCCTTTATTCTTAACTTCTGCCAATAAAGTTAATGCCGCTTATCATTATTATGTAACCATTAACTGTGATTAAGACTTTCTTCATTCCCTAACTGTGGATTGACTTTTGACAGGTCTTAAGAATATACTGTTGTGGATTATTGATGAGATTAATCGTGGTGGCCGGCTTTAATAGCTTTTAGTTTTTGAATTGAGATAGCTTTTTGCTACGCATTTTTTCTCTCTTTTATCGTGAGACATGTAAGAAACACATTCGAAAGCACTGTTTATAATAAAAGATTTTAGAAAGCCACATTTCTTAATTTCCCATACAGATAGACACTTGAGAAAAAAGATTGTTGGTGGCTAGCTTGTTTCAATTTGTTTTCTAGTGCTCAAAGACAATTGCCAGATTCTTTCTTGAAATATTTTTATTTCTATGCATATGTATGTTTTCAAGTTCGACCAATTTTTTTTTTTCTACATCATAACAGGAATGTGCATAATACCCTTAGGATCCTCTGTATCCCACAAAGCAGAGTTTAACTATGTCCCTCATGTGACTTGAACCTGGGTAGAGCGCCTTGATGGCCAGCAATTCCATCATTCACATGATGCCAGGAGACAAGCTGACTATTCAGATGAACAATGTGAAAATATCATTATTCGAAAGCTTGTTTCCTTCATTGTACAGGTTTAGGCAAGTTCATGACAATTCGTGGATGAGATGAAAATATGTGAACCAGTGATTTTACTTTTATTTCTCCTACCACTCCCTGTGAAACAGAACGATTCCTGTACCAGACCAACACGATCTTTCAAAAGGGGGATGGATGCAACGTATGGTAGAGTTGAAAAAAATGTGGTTAGGTTTCTTGCTTCTATCTGCATATCCCTCGGGCGTTTCTGATCTGCTTTCTTATCTCACATTGACTGACTGACTACGTGATTTCATGTGACCTGAACAAAAAGATATAAAGACTTGAGCTTGTACAAAAATCCCATGAAATTGTCCAAGCCCGTGTAGCCAAGTGGTTTGACACCTTGAGTCTCTGGGAAGAAGTCTTGAGTTCAAGTCTTGGCTGGACATGTATCTATGATTTCCTCACAGATGGGTGCCTCTACCTTACGAGGTTGGGTGTGTGAGTGTGTTTCCAATTTCATTGTACTCTCAAAAAAAAAAAATCCCATGAAATTGATAATAACTTTGCATCCTTTCTCTGCTTCCTTAATCGAAATCACAAGTTTGCACTCCATATCACACCTACGTATGAAATTATCTGCAATTGAAGAAAAACTATGATTAGCGGTCTCTCTCTCTCTCTCTCTCTCTCCCTCTCGCTCCCTCTCTCTCTCTCTCTCACACACACACACACACACACACACACACACACACACACACATATCTATTTATAATGCTTCATAAGATTTTCTTAGACGTGTATCGACCACTTTCCATTTATCCAACACACACAAATGCATGCACACTCGTTCACCCATTTTCCATTGATTGAGATTAGATAGATTCACTTTCTTACCATAACATGCTTCATATGGACTTGAATCATGCACACTTGAAGTTGGGTACCTATTCCTGATGTAGATGGTTATACTAGCTACATCTACCTAAAAGAAATTGGGCACATCCATTTTGTTGAGCATTGATCTTGCCACTTCACGTATGTGCTTGTTTTTCCTCTCTCCAACCCCATTTGTTGGGATGTATACCTACTTGTATATTGCCTCTTCATGCTATTATGCCTTAGAAACACAAAACTCCTTGGAGAAGTATTCTCTTCCTCCATCGGATCTAAGAGTCTTTATGTACTTACCCATCTCCTTTTCAACAAGTGCTTTGAAAATTTTAGAGTGACTAAACAACCATGTCATTCTTGAATAAGCATCAATGAAGATGGAAAAATACATATTCCCAACTAATGACTCCTTGGTTGGTCCCCATACATCAATGTGAATGAGGTACAAGGAAAATCTTCTCCTTTGTGTACCCTTCTTGAATGGAATCCTTGCTTTCTTCCCAAATTGACATGCTTCACACAAATGTTGCATACTTTGAGAGTGGAAATTTGGAAGACCAGTTACCACTCCTTTGCATATCTTTCAGCTTTTGAAGGTTTATATGGCCGATCATCTTGTGCCATAGATCCACTTGAGCTATTTTCTTGCTTCCAAATGTCAAATAATCGTATATGATGAGTGTTCTTACCTCCATGGTGAATAACCTTCCTTCCTTCTTGCCTTTAGCTATCAACTTGTAGCCTTGCCTTGGATCTTCCACAAAGCACGCTTTGTTGTTGAACTTGATTATGTATCATCTTTGAGTCATTTGTCCAACTAATGCTATATTCTTTGTGATTGTGTGTGCACATGTAACACATCTTTAAGAAAAATTGCATTCTAATTTTCATCCAAAGGATCATACCCTATGTGTGTGATCCTATGCTTGGTGTCATTCCCTATTTATACATGCCCTTGTATGATTGGTTCATGCAAATTGAAAAACATTTTCCTATTGAAGTTCATGTGATTTGAACATCCACTATCGATGTACCATGTGCCATCTATTCCTTCTTTCCTACCACTCCTTCCTATGTTTCCCTTTGCATCATGGCTAAGATATTATCATTCTATGATGTACTTGAAGTATTTGGAAAGTTACCTTGATTCTTCTTGTAGTGTCTTTGGTTGTCATTTGAGTAAATAGACCCTTGCAAAGTGGCCCATCTTGCCACAATTTTAACATTCCTTTGCGTAGTCCTTTCCTTGAGGTAGACTTCCTCTTCCTCTAGCTCTTCCTCTCCCCCTTGCTTCATAACTTTGACTCAAATATTTTGGATCATTGCTTAGTCTTCCTCTACCTCTGCTTAGTCCATTGTGTCCACCTCTCTTTCCTTTGCCTTTACTTGCATAAAAGACTTGGCCTTTGTAGCTCAAACGTAAGCACCACCTCCTTTACTTGTCAATCCGCGGAGACATGAGGAGCCGTATGAAGACCACGAGCAAGTGCGTGAGTGAAAGCACACAAACATGCACGCACATACACACACACGCACAAGGTAAGATCAAAGAGAGGAATAATGGAAAGCTTCGATTACACAATAGTTCTCTTACAAAAGCTCTATTCTCTAACAAGATAACCTCAAAAATGAGCTCTCTTGCTCGTTTTATAGTTTTTTGAGTAGTTTTGGCCCTATCCAGACCTAGTGTGTGGCATAGTTAAAAATTAGGTTCTAGGGCGTATTTGAAGGCTCAAACGGAGTCTAAAAATTATGAAAATTGGTAGGATGATACTTCTAATGCTCCTCAAGCTCGAGGACTCCTCGGCTTGCACAAAATGGAGCAATAAAAAGGTGAAATGATATTTACAATAGTTTCTAGTGATGAAAATCACTATTTTATAGGGATTTCTTCTGAAAATATGACATACACTTCTTGGAGCTCCGTACTTGCTCCCTCTTCTTGTGTGTCCACTTCTTTGATGCAGTTCTATGCTTTGTCCTTGACCTTGAGCTTCAACACTCCCCCCCCCCTCTCGAGTCTGCCGTCCCCGACAAACCCTTGTTGTAGTGGTTGTTCCATGTAGTGCATTGAGAGGTAGTGTCCATCCTTTGTATGTGATTCTTCTTTGGATTCCAACGAGAATGTGTCATTGCGAGCTTCCGATAACTCCTTGTTTCTCAAAAGAGGTTGTCAAGGTTGAGTTGGAGCAACCTGCTAGCTTCAAATTGCCTCCTAGGTATTGATGTTACCCCCATGATATCCTCTAGATCATCCAAAGGTGATGTTCATTGTAGTCATGCCAAGTACTCATAACCCATAGTGAATGATGGGTAAGTGTGTTAGTGCATGGGCTGAAGAAAGATGTGCCTTGTGCATGGCCTTATGGTGTGGCCCTATGCATGCTTACTTGGAAAATGCATTGGAAGAAGTATGGTGCAAAAATCGGAGGTCTTGAGCTAAGTGCTCAAGGGTATGCTGACGAAGAGGTTTCCTAATCTATGTTGCCAAAGTAAGGATTCTTACCATTGTGAATGGTCGATCGATGTATATTTCTTCGCGTTGTACACCTGGCATTGTGATAGACCATCAGCGAGTCTTTCGTTGTCGATGAATATCCGTGTTGATAGTCTATTGATGAAATTCTTTGAGTGCCTGGTCTTGTCTCCTCTCTTCAGAGCAATGTTTGCCAAATACTAAGAATTGAATTTCTTTATATTCCTTGACAAACAACATTGGGTAACTACACCAAGCTTAGTTTCAAATATTCTCTGTAGCTCACCATAAGCAAGAGTCTTCTCACCCAGTATACGGACAAGAATTTTCAGGGTACCAAACTACCCCTTGCAAATATCTCCTTGGATTCTCTCGTACATACAGTAGTTAAGCATCTCTCAAGTTGCGGACCTGCGAGATATTCCCTCCTACCATGGTAAGGGGAAACAATAGTTGTGGATGCCCTGTTCCTGCCAAGTTCTTGACATCTACCAGATAAGGCAACAATAATATCATCTGCTAGGCGAGACATGCTTCTATCCAAACTGATAAATGCCCAATCATCAACGATGCCACCTTCAACTAAGCATGACTCATTCATGTTCCATGAGCCGAACCTGGGAACAAGTTCTTTCTCTCTCTTTTTTTCTTCCCTTTTTTATCTTTTTCTCTCTCTCTCTTTTTTTTTTTGAGAGGAACAATGTCACAAAACAAGAAGACAAAGGTTAGTATCAAAAAATAGTTTACATGTGTCAATGTGTTCTTGTGCATGGAACTCTCAATTGTGTCTATACACAACCATGTAATGTGGCCCTATATTAATGCATACTTTGGAAATGCATGACCTGAATGGTGCAAAAGACAGGGTTGTGCAAGGAGCACATGGTTTTCGCTCGTCGAGGCTTGATGTCACTTGTAGACGTTGATGCCATCTTTGTTGGAGGTATCCATTGGATCTCGAGATGACAAGTGATCCTTCCTCCTTATAGGGATCCATTTGAGAATGGTCTTCGACTGTTTAGTAATCTCCTTTGGCTGCTTCATGTTTGGATGGTTCCTTGAGGGTTTGATCCTTCGTGGTTGGCTCTTTGGTTTTGTGGGGCCTACCGATGCTTTTGGCTTCCATGCCCATACCATTGTTGCTGGTCTTCTAACTCTTGTTGAAGAGGTGAGTTGGTCTACTTTTGGTTTTGGTGTTGGGTTCTGACCCTTGCCTCTCCTTGACTTCTTTGTTGAGACTTTTCTCATGTGGGAGAGCATAGGTTGTTGTGTATGTAAGAGCTTCTTGGGTACCCATATTTGTAACTCTCCTTGTTGAGCTGCAACTAATTTCTTAGGCACCCAAACTTGTCGCAGACCTTGTTGAGCTGGTCGTGGTTGCTTGGTTCTGGTCTTCACATTGTTGGCATGCATGGGTGGGAATTGTGTTGGCGAGGCTGGTGGTTGCTCTCCTTTGCGTACCCAGATCTGCTTCATGCCGGGCACTCCTTTCTTCTTGAAATCCCGTTGTCTATTTGATATAACAGTTGCCATGTACTGTTTCTCTTGCCAGTGTGGTTGAACTACTACAGATGGCTGAGACTTCGTACCAGAAGGGAGTCTCAAAGGGTCTCTGACTCTTTCTTTGGAGGCAACATCCTTCTGCATCATAGAGCTTTGGACACATACAACTTCTTCTTCTCTAAGATTAGTCCTAAGAGAATGTGTGACACCATGATCTGTGAGCATGCAGTTTTCTAGCTCTAATGTAATGCATTTTTCATGAACCCAAACTTGAAGAAGTTGGCTCCTTAGGTTTAAGTTGACTGCATGGTCATAGATCCAATCTTGTCCCAAGACAAGTGGCACTGTAAGGTCTTCATCGTGACACACTAGCATTTTGACTATCATTGGAACATCTTGAAGGTAGATGGGAATGTCCACCTCACCCAAACAAGGGGTTTCCACACCTCCCAATCCTATGAGATAGGCTTCTATGGGATGGATGTTCAACTGCAAGACTTGGCAGTAGGAAAGTCTAACTGCACTAGTTGCTGCACCTGAGTCAATCAATGCCTTCATGCTCCTCGCACTCTTTCCTCATCCTATCTCTATGGTCACAAAGGGACGTCGGTCAACTATTTGAGAAGTAGTTATGCTCGATTTTTGGCACATGTCCATGTGATATTTTGGGGCTTCTGAGTTGACATCTAGGCCTAGTTGCCTTAACTTATTTTTCCTAATGCGTTCTCTGGCCTCTGCCTGTGCTTCTCCTCTCACCCTTAACTCCTCTTCTTTTCGCTTCTTAGCAGTGTTGAGTCTCATTAGCATATCCTCTGTAAGAGGTTCTTGATATAGCTTGACTCGACATCCACTAATATAGCTTGGCAAGATGTCACCTTCCAAAGTGGCCAATTGAACTTCCCTGCTAGTGGAAATTCTATTAATGATCATGGGTCCATATCCTCACTTTTCCAACTTACGGGCATGTTGCTTTAGTGTGTAAACCAACACTAGATCTCCCTCTTTTAGTCCCTTATCCTTGATGTGTGCATCAAAGTATGCCTTTTGTCTTTTCTTTGCAGCATAGATGCCTGCTGCCGCTCGTAGCCTCGTCTCACCTAAGCGTTCTAGATCAGAGATCCTAGAGGACAACTCATGTCCATTCCATTCATACTTGTGTGCTAGTTTTAAAGCTAGGATTAAGAAATCTAATGGTAGCACAACATTCTGTCCAAAGACCATCTAAAATGGGGTGGCATTGAGTACCGTTTTGTAGGCAACTCGATAAGCCCAAGCAACATGATGAAGTTATTTGTCCCAATCAGAGCGTTTATTATTTACAAGTTTTGTCAACACGTTACATAGGATCTTATTCGTGCTCTCAGCTTGTCCGTTAGCTTGTGGATGATAGGGGGCAAACTTCTTATGTATCACCAAGAATTCTTGGAGAAGATTTTCAATGACTTCATTCAAGAAGTGTGTGCCTCTATCGCTCACTAACTCTATTGGTAATCCATATCTAGTGAATACATTCTCAAATAAGAACTTAGCCATAGTCTGAGCATCATTCTTTGTTGTGGCTTTCACTTCTACCCACTTTATAAGGTAATCTGTGGCGACAATAATATACTTTGCATGGGAGTTTCTAGCTGGAGGGTTAATAGGACCTACAAAGTCTATACCCCATTTCGAAAATGCATGTCCTCCCATCATTGGTCGCAAAGGCATCTCATCTTTTCTGATCGGATATTGTGCACATTGGCATGTGTCACATTTCTTCACATAGGTATGTGCATCCATATGAAGAGTGGGCCACCAAAGTCCTGAGAATAAAATGGTCTTGATTACTCGATCAGGACCAAAGTGTGCACCTGCAACACCAGTATGTGCAGTTTCTAGGACTTCCAAATAGTCTGATTCATGAACGCATAGTCTTAAGTAACCATCTTTGCCTCTTCGGTATAGGTTGTCTCCTACTAAGGCAAATTCTTGAGCCTCTTGCGCCATGCTTCGTCTTCTTGCTAGACTAGCCTCTTTGGGTAATGTTCCCGATCGCATAAATTCTACCAATGGAGCACTCCAATTTGGAATTAACGATACATGATAAAGAGTCGCATGCTCCACAGGGGGTTTTTCTTGGAACACTGGACAATTCTTTATCCACTCATGTATTTCTTTGTCCATGCTAGGCCAATACACTCCTAAACGTTTCAAATTCTGCAATGTTCATTGTTTAGAATAATGATTTCCTAGCAATCCTTCATGGGCTTGTTGCAACCAACTGCTATGTTCGTCCTCCTCAACACAACAAGCTAGTACACCTTCTGTATCTTGTTTGTACATGCTTCCTGCCAATATGTGATATTTTTGTGATTTTTACAATTTCTTCTTGTGATGTTTTAACATTCTTATTTGGGGGTCCAAAGGTTAGGACTTGCACCAACTTATTTGCCCATTTAGGAACAACTTCTAAATTGAACAGATAAGCATCACGTACTTCATCAGACACTCCTTGCGGTGACTCTCCTGAAGTGATGCGAGACAGGTGATCTGCCCGAAGGTGGGTTCTACCTTTTCTAACAACCACTTCAAATTCATATTCCATTAGCAAGAGGAACCATCTTACTAGACGTCCTGTATTGCAAGGTTTATTGACCAAATATAACAAAGCTTGATGATCAGTGAAAAACTTGAACTTATTGGCCAATAGATAGTGCCTAAACTTCTTCACGGTCCATTCCTAAACCTTCTCTCTCTATTGTTGTATAATTTCACTCAGCTGCAGTGAGCTGTCTGCTAGCATATGCTATAGGTAAGTCTAGATTTCCTTCACCTATGGGTTGTGCTAACACACATCCTATGGCATGATTGGATGCATCCACATGGACATAAATGGCTTATTCCAATTGGGAGTGGTCAGTATTGGTGCCGTGCACAAACGTCTCTTCAGTTCATTGAAGGAATTCTCACATTCATCGTTCCATTCAAAATTTGTCAATAAACCATAAAGAGGTTTAGCTATGATTGCATACATGCAGATAAATCTACGATAATATCCACAATGGCCCATAAAGGCTTGTACCTCTTTAACATTCCTTGGCCTGGGTAACTCGGCTATGGCTCTTACTTTATCCTCATCCGTTGATATTCCATTCTTAGAAACAATGTGACCTAAGATTTTACCTTGTCGTACCATGAACACACACTTTTCTGGGTTCAAACAAACTCGATATTCTCTACATTTGTTGAAGATCTGTCTGAGCTCAGGGATGTGGTATCGTCTTTGTTGGGAATGAGCACATAAATCATCCACATATACTTCTAAGCTCTTTCGCAAGAACTCTTTGAAGACATGACACATGAGCCTTTGGAATGTTGCAGGTGCATTGGTTAGCCCAAATGGCATCACACGAAATGCAAAAATTCCCCACTCTGTGGCAAAAGCTGTTTTATGTTGATCTTCTAAGGCAATGGCTACTTGATTGTAATCTGAAAATCCATCAAGGAAGCTATAAAATTCCTTGCCTGCAACATGCTCCAATAGGTGTTCCGTGATTGGACTATCTCTGATCGTAGCCGCATTAAATTTTTTAAGGTTAATACACACTCACAACTTCTCGTTCTTCTTGGGCACCACTACAATGGGGGACACCCACTCAGTATGCTCGATCTCGTAGATAAATCCGGCTTCAATCAACCTATCAATTTCCTCTTTTATTTTAGCTGCATAAGTGTCATTATATGTGTAGGGCTTTTGTTTAGTGGGCTTGGCATCAACGGTCATGGGAATCGTATGAGAGCATATTTTTGGATCTACCCCCTTCAAGTCTCTATAATGCCATGCAAACACGTCCCTATATTCCCTTAATAGAGCTACAAGCTCTGCTTCTTCTTTTGCACTTAGGTCATCTCCTATGTACGTACATCTCTCTTCATTTCCTTCAACGATTACTACAATTTTTTTGGTCTTTTCTTTGTTATCCTATACTTCTCCTATGATGGCCTCTCTCTTAGGCATTCGTACCAAAATTTTTCGATCTTCCACTTCATAGTCTTGAGCATAGCTTGAGCTAGTTGTACCATTTTCATGCACATTTTCGTTCGTTCAATCTCTAGGTCGGCTCTAGGGTAACTCTTATCTAGGTTTGCAGCTGTTGGCCGTTCTTGGAGTCGAGCCTGGTAGGCCTTGAACATCATGTCCAAGGCTTCACGGGTTGGATCTGCAAGAACAAACCCTGGTTGCAGCCTATTTACAATGGATGATGGGGCAGGATGAGGTGGAGTGGATGGAATTTTGGCATGCGAGGGGTTTTGAGATGCAATGTCTTCTATTTTCGTTTTTGCGTCCTTCAGGCTTTCTTCTAGTTCGGATAATTTCTTGTTCCACTTGCGATTGGCTTTCTCCCTGGTATCCTTCCATGTTCTTGTTTTCCTCTCACTAGGCTCTCCCGATTCACTCGACTTCGATTGCTCTGCTGGTCTATCTTGTTTTGATGCTTGTGCTCTAGTGACAGCTTGTATAGGAGCCGCATTACTGCTACTAGCACTTGAATCTGCCACTAAGCCTACCACATTTATGGGTGTGACCTTGGGCACACTAGAGGGGTTTCTTGGACAATCTCTTGGGAGAGATGGTCTTTACCACACTCAAGACAAAATGTTTGTATTGTGATGTTCTTTCCTTGTCCCAAAGTTGGTGAGTGGGGACATTCACGAATGAAATGGTCACCCTGACATCTAAAACAGGGTCCTCTAGGGTCTTGTGGTCTTACTTGTCTCAATTGGGGCCTAGGGTTAGGATTTGTGTACATGACATTGGAGTATTCTGGCTCCCAATTTTGTTCCATAGGTGGTGCCTCATATTGATATTGATAAGTCTCACTATGCTCAGGTGACTCTGTGTAATAAGCATGTGGACGACCTTCATGGGAGTAGTCTAAACTATGAGCATGAGAGTCATTCTCTGAGATCAGTGGGGTCACTGGCACCAATGCTCCATTAAGGTTCTCTTCTACCCCTGCATACTTAAGTGGAATTACATTGGCAGGCGCTGGTGGTTGGTTTCCTAGGACTGGTTGTGGCCTATATGGTGCCTAACATTGTTGTTGTGGTCTATAATATGGCTATTGGTATTGGTTCTGATACCTACCTTGTTGGTAAGGTTGCTGATAATTCTATCTAACAGCATGTCTATTGTATGGACAATCTTGAGCCGTGTGGTTCGTGTATTTTCTCTCAATAGTGCAATATGGAGCATTCCTTTCTCTCATGTTCTAGTTGTGCAATGGGCATACATTAGCCATGTGGTCACCTCCACAAGTATAACACTGATTCAATGAGGTGACTCTTGATATTTGTCTATTTTGACCTCCTAGCTTCTTGGAAACTTGCTCTGCTATCTCATCCAACTTAATGGAGGCTCTAGAGGTATGACTACTATAACTGTCAGAGTCTTTATAGAGTTTGGATAGTCCTAACTCCTCACCCAAGTTGTCTTCTATGTCAATGCAAGTCCGCACACACTCTTCTATGCTTCTAGGCTCTTTCAAGTACACGTATGATCTTAATTTGGTGCTTAATAAGCCATCTAAAAACAAAGCCACTTGTTTGGCTGGTGTGGGTAACTCTGGAGCAGGGCATCTTTCTAGGTACTGTTTGAACCTTCTACCTGCTAGTCTCACTGTTTCTTGGGGTGTCTGCTTGAAGTTGTGGATCAAAGATGATGTGTTATGCCTGATACCACTCTTGGAAAATTCTACGATGAATTCGTCTAGCAGTTGACCTATATCACGATAATTGCAACTACTTAGTGGTTGAAACCAAGCTAAGGTAGTGCCCAGAGTCAAACCAAATGCCTCGTACTGGGTGAACAAATCCTCAACTTGTTCAGCTCTTAGCACTTGTTTGAACTCGGCCACATGATCATAAGGATCCCCTATCCCGTCAAAATAGTTCTTCATTGCCTTGATCACTTGAGTGGGTCTAAGGGTTCTTGGGTGCTCTCGGGGTCTAAGCAATGGAAAATCATGTTCATCTCTTTGTTGCCTATGTGCTTGATGTCTCTCTCTTTTAGGTCTTTCATCTTCAAATCCTGATCTATTTCTGCCCACAGTGTGTGCAAAACTTACCTCAGGTCTCTCTCTAGTTCTTTCTCTCTAGGCTTCATGAGCTTGGGATGATCCTACTCCTTGGAGGCCATGGGAAACATTGGATGTTGGTGGAGGGAAAATCAATTCACTTTTCCAAGTATATGCATGTCTATCATGTTCCGTTACCAAGAACATTTTCTATGATGTGTTATCCAGATACACAACTTTGCCTGGTATCTTTGGGTCCTTGCATTAGGAAAAAAGGTGAACCCTGCATGGGCCTTGTAAGGATCCCTAATTTTTAGGATTAAGCCTAATTCTGTTGTTGTTTAAGGGGACAAAGTGCATTTAATAGGGCACTTTTTAGTAGGCTGGAGTAGGCTTTTTTTAAGGCTTACTAGGCTCCTCTCTCTCTTCTATTAGAGAGAGAGAAAGGGAATCTACTTTCCACATCATCAAACTGGAGCATGTATGGGAATAAAAAAATGATTTTTTTTGTTCAAAGTCTCAATTTCAGTGTTTATTTACTTGAAAGGGCTCATTTTTTAATATATATGTCATAAGTGACTTTTTTTTAGTTTAGTTTTTAATTTTCCTTTTGAAAAAGTAATATTTTTAAAATCCCTCCAAAAGTAGAGTGCCACATCATCAAATCCGTAACTACTCTTCACCCAAAAAATGAATTTTCAAAATTTCATCATTTTTGGCTATTCTCAGTGGAAAAACACACTGTGACCCATCCACATCCAAGAAAACAAAATTTTCTTGAGAAAATCATGCTCTAACATCTCTTCCAAACAAATTTCTGGTCTCTTTCTCAGTATTGTCTAATTGTTGGAAAAGATGGTGTTGACACCTATTACAAACCTCACATTAGGACGTCCTCATGACCCAACATCAACAAGTATCCATGTTTGTGTGCCCAGAGAGTTTGCTCCAAATACACAATGCAACAATGATGTGAACTCTCAAAATGAGCATCGTGAAGCTGGAGAAAAGAATATTGATCTTTGGAGTCATCGTTAATTATACCCTCCTGATCCAATGTCTTCTTACCATCCAACATTCCATAACCTCTCAACTTTACTTCAGTTCAACGATTATCTACACATTCAACTATCATTACTAAGTATTGGATTCAACAATATCAACTAAATCATACAAGGTTGGTCACTTTAGTAAGCACAATCATATCTTTACAAGAAAAGCTTGCAGAGCTTGAAAAGCATATGGAAGAAAAGGAGAGAATAATTGAGAAATTAAAAAACACTGTCCAACACTTGAGAGAGACTCCACTTGGGATGCGACGTAGGAGACGAACATCCTTTGACTCTCTTTCAATTGGTGGTGGAGCACGCAAACGACGAGTTTTTGCGATAAGGTTTGGCTTGTATTTGTTTCTCTTTTTAGAAGACACACACACACACACACACACACACACACATATATATATATATATATATATATATATATATATATATATATATATATATATATATATATATATATATACATACACACACACACACACACACACACACACACACACATATATATATATATATATATATATATATATATATATATATATATATATATATATATATATATATATATATATATATATATATATATATATATATATATATATATATATATATTCTTGTTATGTAGGTCATTCGTTGAAGATGTTAGTGCTTCATCAACAACAGAGGATCAATTCAAGTTATTAAATTCTTGTTTGACCAACAAGTAGGTGGTTAGTATTTTGGAGTCACGAATAGGAAACCTTATCAAGAAGCAAGTGATTAAAGATTTCACAAAAAAGTTACAAGATATTATCACTCCTAGAGACGTGCAGATGGTATGTGATGAAGCAGGAATTAGTACTAAAGGATACAGTGCATTGTACAACCTTTTGAAGCATTCATTACAAAGAGAAGGTATTTTGCAGAATATGTTTCCATCTCCTTACAAGGTATCACTTAAGAAGTCAATGTCCAATGAAGATATAGCTAGTATTCTTGGAAACTACTTATATATAGAGGATATTATACCTATGTCTATTTATCATTTATCTACATCCAAAAAAGAGTTGAAAAGCATAGCTGGAAATGGATTTCCTTACAAAGTACAACAACATATTCGTGGATTTGGAGAGGCTTCATTAGGCAATGGTTTGATTTTACAAATCTAGTATACCAGGTATGTCCACTATTGTTAGCTTGATATACATTGTATTTTGATGTTATAAAAATTTTGGTAATTTATGCAGATTGTAATACCAAATTAAAGTTTATATTGAAGTTAGATGAATGCCAGATCATAAAGGGACGACGAATGGAGAGATTGAGTTTGACACTCATGAATGAAGCTATGACAAATGCCATATCTGATGAAAGTAGTAACTCTAGCCCTAACTCTACATATAGTGTTCAATCCGAGAAAGAAATATGGTGGTTAGGTGCTATTGAAGTACCTAAAGAATCCAATGATGTTCTTTCATGGATTTTTAGTAGGACCCCATGGATCACTAAAGTAATAGTTTCTCAAATTCATGGTGCAAAGCTCCACATAGAAAACTTTGGTGATTTTGAGATAGATTGGCACTTGGGTGGGGATTTAAAAACTATAAAATGCATGTTAGGTTGCAAGCAAGGTGCATCTGCTCGTTATCCATGTCCATTTTGTACCCGAGGCTATAAAGTAACAAAGGGACAACAAAAAATACTATCTAGCTTAGATGAATACATAGATGCACCTACTTCCATGGAATGGGATAGACCTTTGTTAAGGTGTCCAATGTTAGAAATACCTAACCGTGACACATTAGATAAAGATTGGAATCCCATTATTCCATTTCCATTAGTTAATGTTCACTTTTATACATTGCATGCTTTCATGAGAATATTTGATAGATTATTGAAGCTCCACATAGAATATGCATTTTCCATGAAGCCAACTGATAAATCTGTACAAGCCATCAAAAAATTGGAAGAGTTTCTTAATTCGATTGGTTGTCATGGTGGTAATGTAACTCTAGTTGTCAAAAAACCTGGTGAATTGCAAAATAGTTTGCAACAAGTGTCAATGACAGGGAAGAAGGCAAGAAAATTTTTCAGAAGAGGTATTAGCCCTAAGAAAAATGAATGCAGGGAGCTATGGAAAGACTTGTGCACGATCACCACTGATAATGATTCTCAAATTGACCTTAGTAATAGGCGAAAGAAGGTTTGGTCATGCTTAGTTAAGTTGGTAGGCTTAATGAGTCTTAATAGCTCCAACAGAAATGACCGTCACTTGTTTCAAGATACATTAATGGAGTTTGCAAAGTGTTTCATCCTATCTTGGGGAGAGAGAGCAATATTACACATTACATTGTAAGTTTTCTTATTTTTTCAATTTTCTTGTTGATAAGAGTGTGTTATATGTACTTATATCATTTTAGCATATTTTATTTGCACATGGAGCATTTTTTATGCATCGATATGGTTCGTTGGAGATTTTTAGTACACAAGGAATGGAGAAGTCACATTACAGGTTAGAGGTGTTTACTTCAAGAACACACGACATGGTGGTGATGCAATGCAATCAAACAATATGGAAGAGATGTTTAATTGGTTTTATCATATTGCATTTTCAAGGACATATGCAATGGAACGAGCCAATGAGTCGAAAGTTGCAAAAGTTGCAAGAATTAATCAACACAACTTAGCTAGTGAAAAATGGAAGTCATCATTGGGACCATTACGTCATGCTCAATGGCGGGCTACAAGAACACGACAGGGTTCATCATGGAAGTGAATTCATTTAATACCTTCATGGCATTTTCTGAATAATTCATAAGGTTTGCTACACACTAATCTCTTGTTTGTAATTTTTTAAGGTAATTTTTAATTTTTTAACTATTTTTTGTCCATTCAGATGTGAACAGAACCTTTTTAAGTGAAACATTATAAAAGGAGGCTCATTGTCTCATTTCAACATTCTAGCACTATAGAGGATGGCACGAACAAAGCAAACTGCAAGGAAGGATCCCATTAACTTTCCTACCTATGTGCAAGGCACTCAGAAGCCACCATGGATGAATCACCACAAAAGGTGACGTAGTGTCTCGCGCTCTGCATCCCATCGCGAAACAGGTGGTGGTCATACCTCTGGGAGTGAACAATTGCATGAACAAGTGGAACATGCGCAATCCAGGGAAGAGGCTGTAAATCAACCCCAATCACCACCATCATCATATGATGAGCCTCCATCACCAAAGAGACCAACAAAGACAAGGGTGAAGGAGCGTGCTCACAGACAGGTGTTTCTGATGATGATTTTGATGAATCGCAAGAGGATGTGTCTCAACAATATTCAGAATCAAGTGAGGAGAGTCAAACATTACCACCATGGGTTAACCAAGAAATACCTACAAATCATAGGGTTATTGTAGCGGGAAAGACTCTACCAACAAATCAGGGGGCCATACCAAATGATCAAGAGAGGGAGCAAAGACAACAACAACATCCTGAACAAGGAGAAAGTTCAAGTTGCATGCAACGTAAGAAGAAAGTCTTTCAACCCCATCGTAGACCACCCCAACCAAGACCACAAGAAAATGTCCAACGAAGACCACCACCACCACAAGCTAGAGCACCACAATGAAGAAGAAAATATATGAAGGCATTTGCATAGATAAGGCACTATCAAAAGACAGCTGAGCTTCTGATACCTAGAAGACCCTTTGCAAGGGTGGTTAAAGAAGAGTTACAAAGGTATTGTGCACGGTTAATGATCCAAGCTCTAACTTTAGAAGCTTTACAAGAGGCAACTGAAGCATACTTGATATCAATGCTCGAGGATTCCAACCTGTGTGCCATCCATGCTAAGCGAGTCACTATACAATCGAAGGACATATAGTTAGCTAGGAGAATTAGGGGTGATCGTAGCTAAGTTTTGTAACTGATCTCTACAAATAAGAGATTTTTTGTAAATATTGCCATTTTCAATGAAACATGAGCACTTCTCCTCTATTCTCTTTATAATCTCATTATTTAGAATGAAACATGAGCAGTCATTATACATTTCCATGTGTTTTCTTGTGATAATCTCTCATATATCAGTGATTGTTTTCTTATCTTGTCATTTTGATCATTGTATATTGATTAAATGCTAAAACCATGCCCTGCCACAGAAACGCGAGAGAAGGCCCTGCAAACATTTTGCAAGGCCTTCTCCCGCGTTTCTGTGGCACGGCTTATTTCTTTGTAAAAAAGCACTATTTTCACATGAAGGATCATGAAGAGTAAAACTAGTACATGAGGAGTGAACACGGAAAAATTTTGACCTCCCTATACCTTGCACTATGAATTTCCAAATACATACATGAAAATATCCATTTGCATTCTTGAAAATATCCATTTAGTGTAGATTTACTATCATTTAAGGTCTTAAAATCCTGCCATAGAAACGCGGGAGAAGGCCCTGCAAATGTTTTGCAGGGCCTTCTCCCACGTTTCTATGGCAGGGGTTTATTTGGCCTCCCAATGCCCTACAAGACCTTAAATGAGAGTAAAGAAGTCATGCTCAATACATCACATGCAGGTCCAAAAGAATTTTAGATAATATACTAAAAAAGAAAGACTTGAGACAATTGTAAATAAAGCAAAGTGAAAATTTGATATTAATTCAATTATTTACATCAATTGGCTTTGAGTTTCTCAATGACTCTCTTTCGACGCTCCAAAGCCATGGGTAGGGTGTAAGTCAAAATTGAGGTTGCTATTTCATCAACATTTCTAACTCCTAGACCTAGAGATATACCTATTTGACCTAAGACCTTTCCACGGAAGTTGGAACCTAAGGTTGTAGTTACAAGGGATTTCTTAACTAAAAAGATACAATTACTCCCCTGTGTAATGGTTGATAAACAAAGAAATTTACTTAAGGCCTTTAGACACCATGTCATGAAGTGGCCCTGCAAACTGAACTCTTTATGGATAATTACAAAATGTTCTTTGGGAAGTTTCCCAATGTAGTTTCCAAGGGATGAGCCACCTCCATGAGATACTCAATCACCTCCACTCCTTACTGCAAACTTGTCCACTTCAATCACCTCCTACACAAAGTTTTATGATTAGTAGCTGCATGTGTTTGTAAGAATGAATGACATGAATTGAAGATAATTACATCTTGAACTCTATCTTCTTCTTCTCCTCTCTCTTGAAGATGTGAATTAATGCTGGAGTGGGACATCCCACTCTGCTCGATTACTGGTGAGGCAAGAACTTTTGATTCCAATATCCTTTCTTGTGCATTACTAAATTGTTCTTCTGTGATATGTTGATGTTCACTTGTAAGTATGTCATTGCAAACCAATTTTATTGTGTCGGTCACTGAGTCACCAAATGGAAAACACTTTTTCTCCAACAAGTCAAAGGTACTATCCAAAGGACACTCTGACAAAGAACAAAACAAACTTAGGCATTCATCCAGCCGTAGCCCGAATGCCTTCTTTACATCATGTAAAAACAAATATTCCTGTCCCTCGACAAGAACCACTGAAAAAGTTTCAATCTCCACCTTTGGAATAGTTGCTTCTGGCTCCGAAGAGATGGATGTCTTAGGCACTTCTTTCAACTTATCATCCACACCAAGTTTTCTCAATAGCTTCTCTCTCTAATAGGAGATTCAAGGGTTCTTGAGGTGGTTCCTTTTTATCATCGACAAAACCACCTGTAAGAAGATGAGGGATCTCATGAGGAATTGCTTCTGGTTCTTCATTCACAAAGAAAATTATGGCAGCAATGAATGAAAGATATTTTGCACCCATCTTGCGTTTCCTATTCAATCTCCTTATAAGTGGCATAGTTTCATCAAGAAGGTGCCCTGCTTCCTCTGCAATTACTTGGAACCATTTCAATCATTTTGCAAATGCCTCATCACCTTTGTGAATGTAGGTGAGAAGGTCACATGGAATCCAGGTTCCATCATGTGGTGGTATTTCGATGGAGAAACGCAATATATGAACTTGCATATATTGAAGTAGCTCCTCCAAAGCATCGACATTCATTTGCACAGTTCCATGGAGGTCAGGAACCTTGGAGAGAAGATCATATAGGTCATGTTGACCTTTATAATCTGAATCCTCCAAACATTCTAGAAACTTGTGGCGTGCGCTCTTAGTAGGTACAGAGGTGGAAGCCATAGCTTGCAAATGCAGACTGCTCTATCACTCAATGTAGTTGCAAAAGTGAGAAATGAGGAGAGAGGACTTCTATTTATAACTTTTCTAGAATTTTTAAGTGATGGGTCCCACTTTCTCATAGAAGTGACTTTTCCTTAAATTAAAACATAAGAGTCTTGGAAAGGAAAACTTTCACATTTGAGATCACATCAAAGCCTAAATAAACAATAAGAATGCTCTTTCAAGAAAAACCTTGAGAATGTACAGATACAAGTAGAATGTGGCCAAAATATCCTTGAAGCAAATGTTAAAAATTTTTCATTGCAAAAATAGGTTTGTTTACAGGTTTCATAGTATCTTTACAAAAAAGAGCTATGACAATGAAATTTCAGTTCCATCCATGCTCCAATCTGCAAGAACCTTGATTTTGTCTTCCAATCTCTTTTCAATCTGTGGACAATTCATAAAAGAGAAACATTTTCAAATCATGAACAATAGTGATAGAATAATATATATATATATATATATATATATATATATATATATATATATATATATATATATATATATATATATATATATATATATATATGGAATACAACTCTTACCTTGTTCCCTCGTATTCGAAATTTGAAATCATGAAGATCATCATATCCCATGATAAGTAAGTGCTCTCTCAAGTTGGCCAAGTTCTAATGTTGATTAACTAAAACCACCTCCATATCATTGGTAACTTCACATGAATTTCAAATGAAGCTAAAGATCCCTTCGAGCTTTGCAAAGGTATCCACTCTCCTAGTTTACACATCCAACGATCATAATAAAATCTAATGTACAAAGAGGTGCGATGTTTTAAATAGCGAAACCCTATACCCGTGTCACCAATTCTACAACGATATCTATCCCCTTTTGACAATCCTTCTACATAACCCCAGTTTTCCCCTAACAATCCTTCTACTACTTCCTATGTAATATCTTTACATAGGAACATTGTAGGAGTTTCTACAAAAGGAATGCCTTGAAATATGAAAACAAAGCAATGGATTGGTAGAGTCCAATGAAGACCTATTGATCTAGACACTCGTGTGAATTTCAAAGAGTTATGTATGTCTGTTGGAAGCAGCCAGAGGCATAGAAGACGCGGAAGCATGTAACGACGGAGCAGGGAGCCAGTCGAATCTTTTTTCAAAGAATCATGTTTTAGAAATACTTTTCAAAAACCTCCAACAGTGATTTTTATTACTATTGTAACATATGTAACATAGAAAAACCCTTTTCTTAATTTCTAGCTCCATTTTGTGCAAGCCGAGGAGTCCTCGAGCTTGAGGAGCTTAGGTAGAATGAGCGTATCAATTTTCGTTATTTTTAGACACCGTTTACCCTTCCAAATAGCATCTAGGACCTAATTTTTAACTATGCCGGTCACTAGATGTGAAACCGGTCAAAACTAGTCTAGAAACTATAAAAAGAGCTAGAGAGATCATTTTTGAGGTTGATTAGAGGTTAGCTTGTTTGAGGTTAGAGTTCTTTTGAGCTTGTAATAGTGTTCTTGAGTAATAGAGTTGATTTCTCACCTTCCATGGTGTCTTGCTTGTCTCTTCGTAGTGTGTGTATGTGTGTGTGCATTTCTATGCTTCTCACCTTCACTCTCACTTCATCTCACATTCACGATCTTCATATCACTCCTATCTCTTTCGCGGATTGACATTAAGGAGGTGGAGCTTCTTAACGTGGTTCTCACCATTGTGCTAGAGCAACAAAATGTCCATCACCATCTTACGCTTGAAAGATGATATGGACCAAAAATCAGGTTTTGGCCACTATAAACTAAGAAGAGAATCAACTTTGATAATCTCCAACCTTCCATATTTACCATCTGTGAAAGGAACAATGTACTTGTGAGTGTAAAAGAAGATCCTTTCATGAATAAGTTTAGCATGAGGTACATCTGGAAACACTACTGCCCCAATGTCTGCATGTAATGCTTTGAAAGTTCCTGTAAGACTATGAAGTGGTTGCTCTTCCACTAAACTAGAAGGAAATATGACTGTAGCAATGAAAAACATATGAGATGAGTAATTAAGACATTTAACACCATGAAGCATTGAAAAAATAGAAATACTCACAATGGATTGGATATCTAGATCTATTAGAGTTTTCTAACTTCATGGTTGAAACTGTGAAGACATGTTGTACAATAGCAACCATCCCACCATGTGTTTGCTACTTGAAGCCTAAAATCTTACCTTTCCAATGAAGATCCAAATTTCCACGATCTTGAACACGATGAGGACCAAGTCCAGATGGCTGCATGTACACCCATGCACCTTTGCAAAACTCTTGTGGTAGCCAACTTCCTTCCATTGTTTTGATGTTGTGGCAAGTCATTGTGTGAACTTTGTCTTTTGGTCTCCTACGAGCTCTGGAGCTTTCCATGGGAGTAAGAGTTGTTGTCATTGCTGCAGAAGTTGGGAGAATGGTAGGAGGAGAAACAACGCTTTTGTTGTATGGTATGGAGGGAATAGACGTGAAAAATATGACTTTTTTGGGTTTTGGGTATGAAAATGGGAGTTTGAAGAGGGAAAGTAGAGTTTTTTGAGTTATTTTGAGAAAAGTCACTTTTTTTAGCTCAAAAAAATGCACGGATTTTGAATTAGAGTCAAAAATAGCACTTTTGACCCTGAAGAGTGATATGGAGGTCATTTAATGGTATTATGATGAGTTTTACAACTTTTTAAAAATTTTGAATTTTTGGGCCGAGCCTGATTACGAGATTTCTTTTCTCTCTAGAAGACAACCCTGAACATAGAGGAATCTTGTCCCCTCTTCCCCCTTCAGCCTAATATTTTATAGGGTATAGAATGTGGCCACCACCCTCTTCTGATTGGTCCATCACTAATCACTCCTTAAGCTAAAAGGCCCATCGAAGGTTCACCTTTTTTGCTAATGGAACTCGTAGATGATGACTATGCCGAATTGGCTAGGTTGATCTGGCTTGAATCTCCAAAAGGCTTCCTCTGTTTCTCTATTCAAGAATAGTTCTATGCTTTTGTTGTCCTGAGGGATCCAATCTGGAGTGATCACTCTGGTCAAAACTGACTTACCTCTAGGAGTTTGGGGTCCTTGTTCTACATTTCCTTGTTATAGGTCTCCTATCTCATTCTCACGAATGATATTTCCAAACTCATCGGTTCTATCTGGTAGGTTGGTGACCATATACATGGTTCCTTACTTATCAAAGTATGAACCCTCTTCGAAATTGACTACTGGGTGTTCAAGTCCAAAGGGTTGATCTGGATTTTTGAGTTGGACCACTGATCGCCTCAGGCCATCCTCATAGATGCGAGCACCTAATCGGTTGGTCCGAATATATTCCAACTGTGTCTTATATGGACCTTCTGGTGATTGTAGATAGGCAGTTCCTGAGCCACCTGCAGGTTTTCCCATGCTAAAAGATATTTCTGAGTCACTTGTGTCAGAGCTTAGTACGTAAGGATAACCACTTAGTTGTTATGCCCAAGACTTAGCTGTATGGTTGACACTTCCCTCAGAAGATCTAATGCTTTGTCTATCCTTGCCTAGGTGTCTACCAGATCTCAGGTTCATAAGCTTTGGTTAAGAGTCCAAAATTTTCCCCTTCGTGTGGTTCAAAATCCTTTGGAGTCCCCTTGGGTTCCTGGTCCCACCTGAGGGTCAACTTCAAATTATCCTATGTGAAAATCAACGCACTATTCTTATAAAAAACAGTTGAGGCCATGTAGGATTCGAAACGAGCTTTTCAACAAGCTATAGAGGTAAAAAAATGGACTTTTGATGAAAAAGTTATGTGAAATCAAGCTCCTAGGGGTCAAAATAGGCAAACATGACCTTTTGGAAAAATCACGATTTTGTGTGAAAATCGCGATTTTGGACAACCTTGAAAATCACGACTTTTGGGGGTCTCAAAATCGCGATGCTGAGCTCTTATGAAAATCGCAATTTTAAGGGATCATGAAAATCACGATGCTGAGCAACCACAAAAATCACGATTTTGTGAAATCATGAAAATCGCGATGCTGAGCACTTATGAAAATCGCGATTCTGAACAATCCCAAAAAAGGCGATTTTGAATGAAAATCGTGAAAAACGCGATTTTGAGTGAGAATCGTGAAAAATGCGATTTTGAGTGAGAATCGTGAAAAACGCGATTTTGAGAATGATCACAAAATCGTGATTTTGAATGAAAATTGTGTTTGATCAAAATCGTGTTTTTGGCCTGAAAATTGCGATTTTGAGAATGACTAGAAAATTGCAGTTTTTGATTGAAAATCATGTCCTTGAAAATCGTGTTTTGAAAATCGCGATTTTGTATCTTAGTGAAAATTGTGTTTTTTGAAAATCATGAAAATCACGATTTTGGATGAAAATTGTGTTTTAGAAAATCGCGATTTTGGAGCCACAGAGAAGCGTGTTTTCACAAAATCGTGTTTTTGGCTGAAAATTGTGATTTGTGAAAATCGCAATTTTGAGCCCTCTGAAAATCGTGTTTTTACCCAAAGTCATGTTTTTGCTCAGAATCGTGTTTTTTGTGAATCTTAGAGAATCGCGATTTTGAGCACAACCAGAGAATCGCGATTCTGAGAATGACCCCAGAATCGTGTTCTTTTCAAAAAGATTTTAGGCGGGAAATAGAAAATCGTATTTTTTTGAAAAAATTCGAATTTTATGAAAATCACGATTTTCAATCAGAATCGTGTTTTTTGGCGGGAAATTCAAATTTCTAAGCGCTGAGCAATGGTGAGCTCCGTATGTGCAAAAAATCATGAAAAAACAAAGGCGCTTGCTCTCGCTTGCACCTGCTAACTCCTTCTCACTCAATAATGCATGAAAAATGGTATGAAAATGGTGACAATGCACTACAAAACAAGAAATTTCTATGAAAATGAAGATGCAAGAAGATAGAGATGGTGATGATGATGAAGATGAAGAAGAGAAATCAGAAAATGAATAGAAATGATAGTTTTTTTACCTTCCAACGTCGCAAATCTACGATCTTACCATCACAACGCTCATCCTCGAAGCTCTGTCCTTGGCATCGGCGCCAAAATTTGGTGTAGCTCAAGCGTAAGCACCACCTCCTTTACTTGTCAATCCGCAGAGACGTGAGGACCAGTATGAAGACCACGAGCACGTGAAGGCACAAGTGCGTGAGTGAAAGCACACAAACATGCACACACATACACACACATGCGCACAAGGTAAGATCAAAGAGAGGAACAATGGAAAGCTTTGATTACATAATAGTTCTCTTACAAAAGCTCTATTCTCTAACAAGCTAACCTAAAAAATGAGCTCTCTTGCTTGTTTTATAGTTTTTTGAGTAGTTTTGGCCCTATCTAGACCTAGTGTCCGGCCTAGTTAAAAATTAGGTTCTAGGGCTTATTTGAAGGATCAAACTAATCCGGTATACCATGCTAGAACCAAGCATATTGAAGTCCACTACCAGTATGTAAGGGAGAAGCTAATGAGCAAGGATATTCAACTATCCTATGTCTTTACATATATGCAATGTGCAAACATGTTGACTAAAGCTCTTGATGGTACAAAGTTAAGTAGATTCAAGTTGATGATTGGCTTGCAAGAAATCAAGGACAATTGAAGATATATTTGGAGGCCAAGCATGTTAGGCTTGAGGGGGAGCTATTGGTGCATTTTAACCAAGCCTACATGCTTGATATTATTTGATTTACGTTCATTTGTAGTCATATAGGTAGTCATGTGAACACCTCTTGTAAAAGAGTATATTTTATCTCTTGTAATTGTGAAAAAGAAAAAAGAAAAAGAATGGCTTACATCATCCATGATGTAAAAAGAAAATTCATGGACCAAACTACCTAAAACCACAAATTAGTGAGTTGAGGGAATATTTCCTAACTTCGGGGATCACTTTTAGGTTGAGCCATTCGAATTCGAATTCAAAACTCCCTCCAAAAATAGCTATAAAAAGAGCAAGAAGGAAGTGAAGATTAGCAAGCCTTGTACGTGACCATTTCATGTCATTTTGTAGAGATTGAAGAGCTTACTCCATAGCTCTATCATTCTACTTCCATTGTGCAAATATTCATTGCTAATGTCCTTGTAATCATATGTGAATCTATACATTCATCATTCTCTATTTCTCTGTCTTGTTCTCTGCTATACTCACTCAAAGCAGTAACTTTAGAAGCTCATATCTCACGCTCTACTCAACATTTTTCAGATGTTTAAAGTGCGTTGGATTTCTCTCTTAGTCTAGTTTTTGATATAAAATGCATGGTCATTGGATTTATAATTTTGGAGAAATCTACAATTTATTGCTTACTGGTCTATCTCTATAGAGCCCCGAAAATGACAGGAGTGTTTCTGATCTTGATGAATCTTGTTCTCAGTGCTCAATTGATCATTTGAAGTTTTTTAACTTGGATTAGCAAGCCATCTAAGTTTATTTGCTACACCCAAAAGTAATTTATCTAGTTCCTACTAGGTTGAGAGCACTTTTCATTTTTTCTAGCAGGTGTATGTTCAAAAATAGCAAGTTTTGAGAGCTAGTCATTTCGCAACTAGTCTGTCTTGACTTAAACTTTTGAGATACATGTTCCAAAGTACTTGACTGATATTTTGGTGGATTGAGGAAGCTCAAAGGGTCTATTTATCAACTCTGAAGTCTCAGTTGGCTAGTGTGAAGCCGGTTGTAGCAGCACCAACTCATCTTCGGATTGCATCCATCGTCTCTCTTCACATACACACCAATATGGATCATGACAAAGGTCAATAAGATGGAAAAAAATGATTATGGAGTGTGCAAGTCCATATTCTATCCTGTCCAAGTACAAATGCAATCAAACCAAGAAGACTAGTGACATCGATGTGTAGTGAATTTGTGAGGAATTTTAAAATTCACCATTTACTTGATGGTTTTTCATGAACTTTATAAAATCTATTAGTTTTTGGAAAATTGAGTTGAGTAAGTCACATAAAAACCTTAGAGAGTGTTGGAGAATATGGTGGATAGTCTTCAGAGATGAAGTGGTGCAACAAAACCCTGCTTCACACCAGCCAAAACAAGTGGTGGAGAGTGTAGTAGACCTCTTTAGCTTTCGAATAATCACAAATAATCAGTTATATGCTTTGGAACATGATCCACTAATCAATTGATCAAAACAGATGAGTAGGAAGTTGATCCAAGATCATGGACTTGCTATTTTAGTCACTACACATGTTTAGTAGAATGAACAATGCTCTGAGCTGCTAGCAATTAGCCAAATTCCTTTTGGTAGTATCTAATTAACTTAGATAGCTACCAATCTATGAGTTATTTCAGTAAAAAAGATGGACTATATACTGAGAATGATGCTTCGCAAATTATAGGACCTGCCTGATATTTTTGGGGTGCTTTAGACTATAGACTAGAGAGTAATGACTAGAAGATATCTCATGATTCAATGAAGCAATAACAATGAAACTTTGTAGCTATGGAGAAGATACTATGATGATTCTATAGCACTTTAAATCACCTCAAATGATCAACCATGCACTGAGAACAAGCTCTGAGAAATTCATTGTTCTGAGATGGTCATAGCAAAGATTTGAGGTAGAGATATGATCAATGTATATGCATTAAATCACATAGTAATACGATGTCATTGGCAATGTTCAATTGCACAATGTGAGGGTAGTGAAGTGGCCATGAAGTGAGCACACTAATCACTTCTTCGTCTCAAAATGATCTCATAATTGGGCTCATCATGCGAGTCTTTTGATATGCTTTTATAGTTGAGTTTGGACCCAATATTTGAATTCAAATTCAAATGCTCACCAAAAAGTGAATCCTAAACTCTAGGATATATTCTCTCATCAATCATCTACCAAGTAAGTCGAGATCTGTTTCCTCCTAAGTCCTCATGAAAGTAGTGCATTAAGTATAAGCACTTTTACAAAGATAAAAGGTAATGTGACTTTTACAAGGGAGTGACCATATATGACTATATCAAGTTCATGTTAGTTATCCAAGTATGTAGGCTTGGTCTCTTTGCACCAACAGATAGTAGGTCCTAGAATTTCCAATAGCCTATAGTTTTTATTGATTAGCATGATAAGTCCAACCACCTGTACATATAACTAACTTAGGCTCAATAATAAAACACTAGATGGGATGGTAGAAGAGAGGAATATGGAGTAATCCTTTGTATGGAATCGATAGAGCTTCTCATCACTCAAGCAGAAAATCTTGATCACCTACTTGGATAATCTAATGAGATTAGGGAAAAAAATAGGAGATAGTAAGAAGAATATTAGTTTGAGGTAGTGGTTACAACTCTACTCTCTAGATTAATTTGGACTAGTACATGCAATCAAAGCTTCTAATTCCCTAGGTACATGGAGGGAAAAAGGGATGGGATGGTGAAGTTTTGTTTAAGTGGTCGATGGAATTTTTTGTTTCACAAAATAAATAGCTATGTCGAGTGCATAACAAAGGGGAAATTGTTAAGCGCATATAAATTGCATATGGAATTCGTTTTTGCACTAAACAAACATCCAAGTCAATACTTGATGGGGAAAGGATCCCTAGATATTTGAAGTTATGTTCTTTCACAATCTTCAAGATTGGTTGGGCATAGTTGATGAGTCTTAGGATTTTTGAAAATATAGAGGAATAGAAATTCATCATCCTCTGCTAGGAGATGCAACCAAAGGACTACATTTATATCACCTCAAACCTTGATCATAAGCCATGAGATTGAGATGTTTGTATTTGAGAAGAGGATTCAAGCATAAAATTTATCACCCAAAATGGTCAATGCATTAGAGTAAGGATATAATAGCAGTCATCATTAAAAGTGATTGGAAAAATTGTTTTCTAGTAGAAAGGCCACAGATATAAATATAATCAAAAGGTGATGTGTGTAACACATTATTCGAGGTAATTGAATGGAATTCTTGAGTCATCATTGAGGATAGATCAATGAAGGTGATCGAACAACTTAAGATAAGCTAAAAGATGGAATGAAGTGTGAATTTTTTCATCCCCACTCATGATAAAAGTGTGATTAGTGGTGTTGGAGTAAGTACATACTCATAGAAGAATCAAGAGGTGTGATAAAAGGTGGTAAATTGTGATAACGAAAAAAAGAAACAAAAGGGACTCACATGTAAGGTTTCATTTTCTATCAAGTAGTATGATTAAATCAAAATGGATTCTGTTGCATGATAACTGTAAAGGTATATAGGTGAGGCAAGCTCTCAAACAGAATTTCTGAGTAATCGTTGGTGATCATCATCCAATAGCTAGATAAAAAGATAAGGCCTTTGAAGAAAGGGCCGTGATGGAACCTAAAAATGGAGCTCGAGATAAAATCTTGGAATTGTATTGGAGAAAAGATTTGGGAGACTTGTGACATGCAATGCAATAGAATCTCTCAATCATCAAGAAAGATGAAGATGGGTAGATAATATCCTAATAGAACAATGGAGGGTAACCAACCACTACAATAAAACATGCAAGTGTTGTAGATCCTGGACCTATGGAACCATGGACCTGTGGTATTAGTTATGGGCCTACTAAATTTCCAACATTTGGTATCAAAGCTTTATGGTTTTGGTATCAAAGCATTCACGCTCTCAGATTCCCACGTTCCCAGACTTCTAGGTTTACAACATATGATTTAAGAGCAGCTTCTAACATTTGACATACACACTTAATCTAGATGAGAAGAGATTTGAGAATTAGACAATTCAGTCACATGCTTATTCAGAGTATGAAGTTGATGATCTGTTAGCTGAATATTTTTGGAAGAGTATGCAAATACTTTACAGAAGTATTGTTTTGAAGACCAAGATTTGATGTTGATCTGGTTCCTTCATCTTCTCCAAACCATTGTTTTTCCTTGAATTTGAAGTAGCCTTCTCTTCATCAAGTCTTGGTCTTCAAACAATACTTCTGTAAAGTATTTGCATACTCTTCCAAAAATATTCAGCTGCTAACAGATCATCAACTTCATACTCCACACTGATGAATAAACATGTGACTAAATTGTCTAATTCTCAAATCTCTACTCATCTAGATTAAGTGTGTATGTCAAATGTCAAATGTTAGAAGATGCTCTTAAATCATATGTTGTAAACCTGGAAGTTTGGGAACCTAGGAATCTGAGAGCCTAAATGCTTTGATACCAAAACCCTAAAGCTCTGATGCCAAATGTTGGAAATTTAGTAGGCCCATAACTAATACCACAAGTCCATGGTTCCATAGGTCCAAGATCTACAACATAGAATCAACAATCTTCCAATATTGACAAAACATGAACATACCACACTTAATCATACAAATGATGAGACAAAGATAGAGAAAGATTAGACAACATGTGTAAAGTGTTACGTAAGCCACTGCTTATCATATATACAAATGTCAATTTACAATGTGGGAGCAAAACTCTCAACCACTTTATGTGAATAGAAATAGATGGATTGAGTGAATATACAAATGTAATAAACATATTGAGATGTATGGACAAAAATCTGAATATGTAAGAGATGTGTGACCTAATAGGTTGTAGAAGAGTGAATACAAGTGATAGAAAGAGGAAGGATCAGTCTAAAACTGATAATCAGCAAATCCTCATCTTAACTTAGGCTATGGAAGACCCTAAATCAGATACGTGTGTGAAAGATCACATACTTACAAAAGTAGCAAAGAATGCTAACAAGTTTGCTGCCAAAAATCCTCAAACTCATGTGAACATATCTTCTCTAACACCTCATCCAAATACGCATAAAGCATACATGTACAAATTCTCTTGTACCTATGATGAATAGGAATCCTCCTGATATAGATGCAACTTCCATATACTTCAAGTAGTGCCTGTGTGCATAAAGAGAATATGTACCTGAATTCTTAACATAAGATGCAAATCTTATGTTAACCTCCATCCAATGTCTTTGAAGTACACCGAAATCTTCATGTAGAAGACAATCTTCAAATACATCATGTAGATGGCCAATCCACACCACCAAGCTGCTAATAGATAAGTCCTCTCCATAAGCAAGAGTGTGAGCACACTCTTCTTCTCCAAGAAGAACTCCATAGCCGCTCCTCAACATTTTCCAAAATGGCAACATGGCTGCCCCATGTGCTAGAAGCACCACCTCTATTGAGGTACCAAGCTCCAAAGCTTGTGTTGTAAAAGGTGTAGGATGAATCAACAATGAGCCAATGCTCTTCTTATATAGTAGTTGTGTATCCTTGAAAAGCACCATCCAAAAGTAATAAAACAAAAGCTCTATGATCGCTATTGAAGTAAAAGACTCATGTGCTCATGCTCGTCTGTCGCTGTTCATCATTTTCCCAAAAGCATGTTAAAAAAGAAAATCGCACTCTTGCCGTGTTGCCGAATAGTATCGAACTCGGGTGGGTTTGATGGGAGGACAACAATGTAGCCATGCTTCTGCTTCGCTTTTGTTATAGTGGAGGTAATACAAAACTCTACACAACTTGTGATAACTTGAGCAATTTGATCAATGTACTATATGACATTGTTTCCAACAATCCCCCCTGCAATGTCATATTGGTACTAACTGAACTGGATATTCAACTTCATTCATCTGCAAAACTTCAAACTTGTACTCCTGAATTGACCTTCAAACCTTTTCTTCAAAAGTCTTCTTCAAAACTGAATTTGAATTTCTTCAAATTTCAAACACCTAAACTTGTTGAATATGAACCGTAATACTTGAGAAAATATGCAAACTAGATATCCAATAGTGTATTCAACTTATCCTATGAGTCTCATCAAAATATCATATCTATGATGTCATCTTGTCATCATCCTTGTTCTAACTGTAAGTCCTTCATATCACTTTCCTTTTGAATCTAGTATAAACATAAATGTGTGCACCTCTAAAAAATACCTCTCTGAAATATCAAGTTTCTCTTCAATAGAACTCTGGAACTTTCTCCCGAACAGGAACACCTAACAGGAACTTTCTCTAGACATTCTCCTTCTTCCTTCTGCTTACAAAACTGGAACATAAAGAGAACCTGACAAAGGAAATATAGGAATGCCTGATATAGGAAATACCTATAAGTATGAATTTGCATTCTTTCACATATGGCTGAAAATAAGTCTTCATGTTTCATCACCCCCTTGGATGATTTAACACTAGTATCCGGAATTGTTGAAATTATATCAGACTTTATGAAATCTGGAACGTCTTCCTTCTTTCAATAAATCTGATCTTCAGTGATCAATACCTGTATCTGAAACAAAATCTCTGAACCCTTTTTATTAGCATTGTGCAGTTGCTAATAGCTTCCACTGTTTCTTCGTTAGCTTTCCATATTAAAGAATAAGGTTAGCTGATCTATTACATCATAACAAAAAACCTTACTGAAAGCATTTTAGGATCCATAATCTTCTACAACATAACAAGTATCTTCTTCTATTTCTCTGCAACACAAATCTGATAGAATCTGAACCTTTGACTTACTTCTTCCAATGCTAAGAATTTTTCAAACAAAGGATAGACAACTGACTCATAAATACTCAAGATCTTCAAGACCTTCAAGATCATCCAAGATCATATAAGATCATACGAGATCTATGATCTTTCCAACAAAATACCTGTGTAGAATCTACTCTCATCAAACCTTCATGGCTGAACGTTCGATTTGTTAATTGAATGTCTCTAAGTGTCCAGGATTCTCACATAAAGTTGTAAAACTTTTCTTTAACCAAATCCTTCCCAAGAATCTGCAACTCCTAATTTAAACATAACTGGACAAACTCTCACATTGAGAACTCCAAAAGTTGCAAGTTGATACTTCATATTCTACCCGGGTGAAATGTGAAAGTACCTGCTTGAATTTCTTTTGGCTAACTCCACTTCTCAATCAAGTGTTAGGATCTTATGGAACATCTTTTTGAATACAAGTATGTATCCAAAAACCAAGACAATCATAGAAAGTAGATTCTTCAACTGACTAGTACATCAAAAATCTGAATTTTTTGAAGTTTTCTGAAAATACTGAATATGAGGTAACCTTTACAAACATAAAACCTCTCTCCAAGTCTCTAACATCTTCTACAAATACTCTTTTACCTTAAGAGTTAGATAAAGAAGAAATATACTTGTCTGCAACTTGTCATATACCAAGTAGCTTTGAATTGACACTCCATGAATTATTTGAGGGAACATATAGCTGCTTGCTCAAAAACTTCAACTTATATATAACTCATACACGTATGAGTCAAAACATATAAGCTGCCTTTCTTTCTCTCAATGCAATTCTTTGTCAAAACCTACTAAAACATGACCAAGTATAATGCAAAACAAGAAACTACTTCTTCTTTAAGCTCTCTTCTTCACAAGATGTTCTCGTAGACTTTTCTTTGGATGTAGAGGATAAAATTAGGAAAAAGTATATGGAAAATATAAGAGAAAAGGAAGTCTTACTTTCCTTTTGGACTTTCTTCTTCTACATTTTGCTTCCACCTGATGATGTCAACATCTTCAAACTTCTCTTCCATACCTTTTGTTCTCTTCATCTTGAAGTAGCAAGCACTCTTATCTTCTTCAAATGAATTTTTCTCTTCCTCTAGTGCTAAGAGTAAGAGACAAAACAAACATGGTATACAAATGGAAGTGAACATAGAATCATGTTTTATCATCTCCTCATATCCCCTAAATCAAAATTTTGCTTCAAATGTGACTGATATGACCGAATTCACCAACCTTTTGTCTGAATGATGAATTACCTTTCTAGAGTTACCTCTCTAGATACAAAATGTGAGCAAAAACTTCCAATCAACTTACAACACAAGATTGGCTGAAAACAAAACTTATGCTCTCCATATTTGTCTTCTTAGATGAGCTTTCTTGCCATGAAAGAGATCTTTCAAAACTCTCTAGAAAAAACCTCTAGATACCTCTTTTGATGTAGTCTTTAACTTTCAAATAATGAAAGTGTATAAAAGCACTCCTTGAATCCTTAAAATCTCTTTATAATTGCTCTTCTAAGATATGATGTGCAAATGATAATTTGATAGTAGAAACTAATAACTATGATTTGATGTTGATCTGGTTCCTTCATCTTCTCCAAACCATTGTTTTTCCTTGAATTTGAAGTAGCCTTCTCTTCATCAAGTCTTGGTCTTCAAACAATACTTCTGTAAAGTATTTGCATACTCTTCCAAAAATATTTGGCTGCTAACAGATCATCAACTTCATACTCCAAACCATAAAACAAAAGCTCTACGATCACTATCGAAGTAAAAAACTCACGTGCTCGCGCTCGTCCGTCGTTGTTCATCGTTTTCCCAAAAGCATGTTAAAAAAGAAAATCGCGCTCTCACTGTGCTGTGGACGGGTATCGAATCGGGGTGGGTTTGATGGGAGGACAACGATGTAGCCATGCTTCCGTTGTGCTTTTGTTATAGAGGAGGTAATACAAAACTCTACACAACCTATGATAACTTGAGCAATTTGATCAATGTACTATATGACATTGTTTCCAACAGCAAGCTTATTATAGGTGTTGATGGAAGAAACCTCAAGGTCATTGCATACCATGACAATATTTTTGATACAAAGATGAAGCCAAGATTCCTTACTTGCTCTAAACTACATGGGCCAATTATAAAAAATTCATGACCTCTTTTGATTGTACATTACAAAATTGAATGAAATTCAACACACTACTTAAAAAAGAAGCGATAACAACCAAGTGGCAGTTCCCCTTTGTGAAGATGGGCAATACAACTCACCAACCAAGTTTCCATTATAGGTGTAGGAAGAATCTAATGAAGAAAAAACAAACCTAGTGAACAATAAAGACTTTGGGGAGGAATTTGATTCCACCATTAAAACTAGCTCCATCTCCATAAACTCTCATAACCGTGCACTAATTGAGTTCTCAAGGGTAGGACCTTGGATAAATGAAAATATTTCTTTTACCCCACCAAAAGACACTCCTTGAGTTCTAGGGGGATCCCTTTATAGAATTGGAAAAATATCGAGGTGTTAGTGGCAATATTGGAATTTTGCAAGGGGTGTGTGCTGGAAAAACAACACAATCCTATTCCTTTTTCCATCATCATTCACACAATCTTATTCTTTTTTATCATCATTTGTACATGAGGCTACCTTTTTCTACTTTAGATTAGCTTAGATTAACCATTTTGCTACTCATAAATATGCAACCATAGTGGTGTGAGAGTCACACACTTTTTGTTCTTTTCAGAATCAAACTGCATTGAGCACAATAATCCCACATAGAGGGGAAAGTGGTGCAAGTGTATACAATAAGGTCACTACTCATTGTAGAGGAATTACGTTCTCGAATCATAATAAGATGTTGCTCTTTTGGAGATTACATGGTTATGTCTTTTGATTCTCATGGATTTTCGTCTTCTTCCTTGTTCATCTTAGCCTGTGGCCTTCTCTGGGTGTGGTTTGCATGTCTAAATGTGCTAATTGAAGTTGAGCATGCTTGCTTGGCGACTGTGCTCCTTTGATCTGCATGTAGATTTATGCCACACCTCAAGTTGAAGCTCTATTGTGTATGCATAGATTCAACCTAGATTTGGGTCTCACAAGATAGACCACCAGTTTGATAATTCAAGTATGTGTAATGCTACAACATAAACCATATTGACATCATTGTTGGGTGTTATAACATAATCTTATGGCATGAGGGTCAGACAGGTTCAGACGGATCTAGGATTGAACATCAGTTGATCATTCAAGTGTAGGGCAGAAGTCTTGAGACTATAATTAAGTGGAGATGCTTATGCTCTTTAGATAAGCAAAGGTTCTTGGCCTAGTGGTTAAGTCATATGGATGAGAAGGAGGAGGTCTTGGATTCAAGTCTTACGAGAGATGTGGGAGTATGTTTTGTACTCGAGATCATGACCTCAGTGTAGAGAGGTTTCCCTTCTAGCCAAGAGGTACATGGCTTGTCATTTTATTAGATCATTCATTTCTAAATCACATCAAGTTATCGATCACAATGAAGGCCAAATGACAAACCGGTGCGTCAGTTGGAGGAATCGATTGTTGGGTGTGTGTAGAAGTGAGAGAGACACACAAGAAGCACACAAGGAGCACAAATCCAACAAGACACACGAAGAAGACGATGGCTGGAATATCTCTCTCTATTGACAACAAACTGAACTAAAGTAAGGGCTAAATAATATCCCTAAGTACAAAGTACCACCACATATGAGAGTATCAAGTATGTGGTAACATGGAGAAAAAACCTCTAGCCAGCACTAGAGTAAAAAGTTAGGGAAAAGGTTCACATCAAAGCTACTCGAGGAACACATAAGTGTAACAAACCCCCCTTGGAGCGAATGATGTGAACATATACAGGGTGTGACAGATCAGCCCCCACAAGGTAACATGCCTAAAGCTTTGCAAAAAGCTTCAAACTTTTCCCGTGGAAGAGCTTTGGTGAATATGTTTGCCACATTATCTTGTGTAGGCACATACACCAAATCAATATCTCCTACATGAAGGCGCTCTCTCACATAGTGATAATGCACCTCAATATGTTTGGTCTGTGCATGAAACAATGGGTTTCGTGCCACAACCAAAGCACTCTGACTATCAATGAGAATATGCGTAGCAACATCAATCTCCATGCAAAGATCCATCAATAGGCATCTCAACCATATACACTCCATTGTAGCTGTGAAAACTTCCTTGTACTCAGCTTCACAACTTGATGTCGCCACTGTAGGTTGCTCCTTACTCTAATATCTCTTCCATAAAAGAGACCTAATCTCAAAGTACCTCTGAGATATCTAAACACACGTTTTACCGCTTGCCAATGCTTAGTGCCAGGACTATGCATGAATCGGCTCAACTAGGAAACTGCATACTGTATATCCGGCCTTGTTTTGCATGTATATATAAGACATCCCACAGCTTGATGATAAAGAGAAGTGTCAAATGCATCACTGGAATCCTCAACGGAGAACCTAAATCCTGTCTCAACTAGTGTGGAAACTGGCTTACAATCCTCAAAGTCAAAATGCTGAAGTAGTTTTTCAACATACTTTGTTTGATGCATAACAATTCCCCCCTCAATGGATACAAACTAGATGCCAAGATAGTAGCTCAAAAGACCAAGATAAGTGACATCAAAAGGATGTTGCAAATCAGCCATAAGAATATCAAGTTTTGCATCACATGACCCAGTCAAGAGTATGTCATCGACATAAAGAACAAGCACTATAAGATCAACCCCATTTTTGCATACATAGAGTGTGCTTTCAATCGGACTACATGTGAAGCCAAGAGCAATCAAGTGCTTATGGATTTTTTCATACCATGCACATGGAGCTTGCTTGAGACCATACAAGGCTTTACACAAGCGACAAACCATATGCTCTTTCCCTTTCATAGCAAATCCAGGAGGTTGCTTCACATAAACCTCTTCTTGCAAATCACCATTCAAGAAGGCTGTTTTTATGTCCAACTAATGCACTTTCCAACCTTGATGGGCAGCCAATGCAACCATGGTACGAATCGTAGTCATGTGTGAAGTAGGTGCAAAAGTTTCCTCATAGTCAATGCCATATTGTTGTGCATATCCTTTGGCAACCAATCTAGCTTTGTAGCGATCAATGCTCTGATACCACTGATGGGTGTGTGTAGAAGTGCGAGAGATACACGAGAAGCACACACAAGGAGCACAAATGCAACAAGACACATGGAGAAGACGATGGCTGGAATAGCTCTCTTAATCTTGTAAACCCACTTTGTACCAATGGCATTTTTTCCTTTTGGCAATTCACATAACTCCCAAGTACCATTCCTATGTATGGAATCCATTTATGATTGCATAGCACTCATCCATTGTGGATCGTCACATGCATCTTCAAAAGAAAGTAGCTCTTCATTACATTCTGTATCAATAAGAGAATAATCCACAAAATTACTTGATGCATGGTGAGAGCTTGATCTTGTTCTACCAAGTAAAGGTGCACTCAATTTGATGTCTTGCAAAGTTTGTTTCAGCCACTTTGGCATAGATTGTGCACTCTTGATAGACATGCGTTCATTATGTAATACATCTTCAACATGTACATCATGCGTGGGCTGAATTTCATACTCATTTTCAGCCATATTTTGATGCAAATGTTTAGCCATATGTGGCTGGAAATTTCCAACAGTTTGGACATTTTTTGGCTGGAAAAAATTCAGCCATGTTTGGCTGGAAAAAATTCAGCCATGTTTGGCTGGAAATTTTCTACATTTTCAGCTCTATTTTGTTGGAATTTTTCAGCCCTTTGAGCCTCAATTGGCTGGTCTACATGGCCATAGTCAAGTGCACCATTTTGGAACAAAGACATGAGTGTATCAAACACATCTTGTGAGCTAACTGTTGGCTGTTTTTTGCATTTGAGTAGAGGGAAAACTGAATTTTCAGCAAATACCACCTCTCGACTCACAATAATTGTGTTTGTCAATGGATAGTGCAAATGATATCCCTTACTTTCAGCACTATAACCAACAAGTATACATTTCTTTGCCTTTTCATCAAGTTTGTGACGTTGTTGTGATGGCACAAGAGCATATGCCAAACAACCAAGCACACACATATGAGTAATCATAGGCTTATGATCATTCCAAGCCTCATTAAGAGTGATGACTCTCAATGCTTTTGTAGGGCAATGATTTAACACATAGTTTGCACACATGACCGCTTCCATCCAAAACTTATCAGGAAGATGCTTTCCTTTAACCATACATCATGCCATTTCAAGTAGAGTTCTATTTTTATGCTCGACAACACCATTTTGCTGAGGTGTATATAGCACCGTACATTGGTGTGAGATACCTCTTTCACGAAGAAAAGCATTAAATTCATGTGACATGTATTCACCACCACAATCCGTGCGTAGAGTCAAAAGCTTTTGTGAAGAAAATTTTTTAGCCATAGCTAAAAATGCTTTGAAGCAAGAAAATATCTCATTCTTTGGTTTCATAGGATACATCCATGTATGGCAAGTAGCATCATCAATGAAGGTAACAAAATATACATGCTTCCCAAAAGATGGAGTCTTGACAGAGCCACATACATCACTATGAACAAGCTGTAATTTTCTTGTAGTGTGTGTATGACTATCTTTTGGAAAAGAAGCATGAAGCATTTTTCCAAGAATGCAATCTTCACATGCATGCTTTTCAATGGACTCAAGTGTAGGCAAACCAATAACCATGTCCTTCTTTTGCAAGTAAAGCAAACTATTGAAGTTCAAGTGACCAAAACAAGCATGCCAAAGCTCCATTTCAGCCATGGAAGAAGTATGAGAAACCAAGGCATTTGAGGCAGCCCTCTTGTATGTATCCATGCGATACAACCATTACATAATGTATCGGACATCACGATAACATCGCCATTGCTGAAATCATGAACCATACACTTATCATCAACAAAGTGTACATGAAGTCCAACTTTGGCAATCAACGGAACTGAAATTAAGTTCTTTTTGATACCGGGCACATATAATGCATTTTTCAAGAGAATCACAACTCCATTTGCAACTGTAAGCTCAATTTCTCCTACTCCAATGATAAGATAAGAGGCAAAGAGGCAAATTTTTTTTTGCATGATGTTATGTGCTTTGAAGCACCACTATCAAAGAACCAATCCAAATCAGCCTCACTCATAGCCATACATTTAGAATGCAAAGAAGCATCATAATTACATGTAACAACACATGCCCAAAAATCTTGAACCATGTTAGCTTCATCATTCTTTACATTTGCTGAATTTTCAGCAATAGACATGCCGTATTCCTTCTTCTTTTCATTTCCTTTAGCAAGATTTCTACACTCATCAATAGGATGACCATCCTTCCAGCAATATTTGCATCTCTTCTTCTTTTGCAAATCACCATCATTAGAGGAATGAGTGGAAGAGGAAGGTTGAGGCTTTGGTTTTGATGAACCCAAAGCTGAACCATACTTGCTTTCCCCCTTTTGTGAGATAGCAAGTGCTTGTCTTCCCTCAATCAAACCACTCCTATTCACTCTAGATTGCTCTTCTTGGAAAAGAAGAGACATAACCTCATCAAATGCATACATATTGGGATTTACTTTTGCAACCAAACAGAGTGTAGTAGCAAAGCTTTGAAAAGATTCCGATAATCCTTTCAACAATGCAAAAATGAGTGATTGTTGCAGAGAAAAGAGGCACAAAAGAGGAGCCCCAAAATTTCCAAATTAATGGGCATACAAATTCTTCTTCAAAATTCTAAGAAAATCCCTTGAAGCTATGTAAATGCACTAGAGGAGTCCTCTAGATGCATAAGCCCCAAATCATTGTAATATACTTCTTCTAAAATAGTAGAAAATTAGAGATTAGTCAATAAAGTGCCGGTCACTTGTGTGAAAGGACCATTTTTAGGGCACATGTATATAAGTCACTTTGTGACTCTTTGTAAGAACTTTTTGCCATTGTGAAGAAGGAGAACTAAAATTTCGAATTTGCTTCTTCCCTACTAATTTTCATCTTCTCTATGATCTTTCGTGTGTGTGTGAAGTTTGGAATGTGTGTGTAGGACTGTTATCTATCCCTCCCTATCACTTTTGAACTACTGTAGTGTGTGTGTAAACCAATACAAGTTGTGGAGTGAGTGTAGGTGTTTCACAACATTCACTATTTTGGCTATAACTTGAAGAGCAATTGTCAGATTCAAGTGAAAATACAATTTCTAGATGCGTCTCGTTGAGGGCTTTGAAAAGAACCTACTATTGGTCATATTCAGAGTTCGGAGCTAGGAGAAGCATTCGAATTTGTGTTTACTGCTGTAAGTGGTATTGCAACAAACATTTCTAGAGATTTAGTGAGTTGGAGAGGTAGTTTAGTCTTTTCTCATGCATTGTAACTAAACCACTTCACTTTTCATCATGTGTGCACATGTCCTCATACACTTGGTTCATGTGGTTCTTCAGATTGATAATTAAGCGTGTGTCAATCCACCACTATACGCACTTGTGGGGCAAATGAGATTTAGTCTCTTTGACACAAGTCCCTAAGACCTTGTGACTTAGGTACACATGTTTTTGGTGTCGTTGTCGGGGAGCAAACTCAACCAAGGTGCTTTGGTGATGGTTATAGCTTTGGAGTGAAGGAATCATACTTGTAGAGGTGAATTCGTTCAGTGGCAAGTAGTCAGATACTTCAACACTTGCTACTTCACATCCTTGAGGTGTGTGTAATGAGTTTTTAGGTTTAGGGTTAGGAGTGAGGAGGAGAAGGAAGAGTTAGGGTTAGGTTAAAGAGAGAAGTGGAGTAGGAGTAAGTTGAAATCACCAAGAAAAATCCCCAAAAAAATTGCCAAAAGTAGTGAGTAGGCTTCATGCATCACAAACTATAAAAACCAAAAACATTTAGTTCATTTGACATAAGTATAGGAAATTGGTATTGTGTGCAGACAACGACTGGTATCTTTAGTGTGGTATCGCACCCTAAAGGCTAAAAACCTACTTTGTGAGCTCACATCCTAAGCAAGGCATCCCTGAAGGTAAGCTACAACAAGATTTCAATATCCACACGTTTGCACGTGATTAGAAATGTTTTCGGGATCGTGGGGTGGGACAGTGAGTTTTGGGAGATTCTTTGAGTGAGGCAGAGGGTCAAGAGTAAGGAGGGGATAGAGCTAAACCTTTTTGTGCAAAAAATTTTAAGTTTTGAGTGATTTTGGCTGTAGTATCGTGTTCAGTTGAGTTTTGGTATCGCGATACCAAAATTCCCTAGTATCGTGATACTCGCCTAGTATCACATACCACTTGAGGTATCATGACACCATTTTTGGTATCGTATCGTCAAGTTGGTATCGCGATCGCGATCAGCCAGTGGTATGATATCGCGGTCCACTTGGTATCGTATCGTCCCAATCACGGTATCGTATCATGGACCGAGCGGTATCGTATTACTCTCATTCTTGGTATTGTATCATTTGCCATACCAGTATCATATCATACAGTGTATAAGTATCGTATCGTGCAAAGCACCAGTATCGTATCACACACATTATTGGTATCGTATCATTTGAACTCTATAGTATCGTATCGTGAGAAATTCAAGTATCGTATCATCCAAAATACCAGTATCGTATCGGCCAAAAACCCAGTATCGTATTATGCAAAGTTTCGGCATCATATCTTCACTTGCACTAGTATCGTATCGCGAGAATTGTTGGTAGCATATCGTGCAATGCACAAGTATCGTATCGTGTA
Organism: Ceratopteris richardii; assembly: GCA_020310875.1. Taxonomy (NCBI): domain Eukaryota; kingdom Viridiplantae; phylum Streptophyta; class Polypodiopsida; order Polypodiales; family Pteridaceae; genus Ceratopteris; species Ceratopteris richardii. Next base: position 52,830,477 of record CM035425.1, read on the forward strand.
CGCAGATGGTATCGTATCGCGTATGCCATCTAGTATCGTATCGTGGGAAATTTTGGTATCCTATCATGCAGGACATTAGTATCGTATCGCGGAAAATTTTAGTATCGTATCGCCTTCATCCGTGGTATCGTATCGCTAGAGTGGTATCGCCAGTGTGGTATCGCCCAGAACATTTCAAGCCAATTGAGATCAAAGTTAGAGGTTATTGAAGAGCCAATTGTGGGATAGTGAGAAACCAGGATAGCCCCAGGAGGGTGAATGAACTTGAGATCAGGACAGGTGCTAAGTAGTCGGAGGAGTGTTATTTCATTGGTGGGAAGTTTAACTCAGGCAAGTCATCACTCTATCTATACCGACACCTCTAGTGACTCAGAGGAAGAAATACCAATGGCTTCAGAAGACATGCAAGGTTCTGTCCCTAGGGGAAACTTCATGTCCACAGTAGAGGGGGAATACCGTACCTCTCTGCAATATGTGTCCACTAATTCCCTAGAGATCCCCATCTACCTGGATGATTTAAATAGATCAGTAGCCAGGTTGGTGAATTCCACTGATTCAGCCATAGTGCCTAGACCTACAGTCAAGTATGAAGGAGGAGTGTACTTGGACAAGTTAGGTCACATCTACGTGGTAACAGAACACCCTAGACCAGATCAACGAGAGAGGAATTTTAGAAGGACAAGGAAACTCAAGAAGATCGGACCCTGAAGAGTTAGTAACCACACCCAGAGGCAAATCAATAGTGACTCGAGTCTTGAGAGGAGATTTGATACCTCAAGATGATTACCTACTAGAGGTCTACTTGATCCATGGATTAGACTTATTGTTACAAACTAACTCACCCACACACAGACAAGAAGAAAGCCCAATGACTTTCTATGAGTTAAAAGATCATGAAGAGGATTCTAGAGTTACATACCTAGACAAGAACCAAAGAAGGTATTGGCTAGTTGATGCAATAGATAGGGCTCAATTGAAGTATATGGGGTTTCCAGTATTCCCTCTGTGAGAGCAGGCAACTACCTCCCATAATCCTTTTGGGACGTAGCAAGAGCCAGAGAATACAATGTCAGGACAGACGAGTCAGTGAAGTGTTCCTAACCAAATCCATGTGCAATTTACAATGCCAGGGTTGCAAGCACACAATCAAACTCACCCGGGACTAGGCAACCAACATCGGCCACTAATGAGGCCAAGACCACCTTTAGGAGTGCAGCCTGGAATGCCTCCAATTAGAACAACAATTCTTGTAATGCCTAGACCACCAGAACCTATAAGAAGATTCAAACCGATTCAAGTGGCTAAGTGTATGAGAAATCATTATGATGGGATGGGAGAACCTTACGACCACATAGCCGAATTTAAACAAGTTCTACGGGCTGAACAAGTGGATGATTTCTTTGTGCAGTATGAGTCCTTTGGACTTACTCTCACAAGAACGGCTTTGACCTGGTTCTAGCCATTATATCCCAATCAATTTGGAGATATTGAGCAATTCTTTTAGGAGTTCATTGGGGAATTCACTGAGAGAGGAATTAGACACAACTCTTCATCTTTGATCAATAGCTTCAAACAAAACCCAAATGAAACCGTGAAAACAGCTGCTCGAAGGTTCAATCAATACGTCGATAGATGCCTAGTAACAGAAAGACCCACGCAGCAAAAAATGATATCATTATTCTTAGACGGGCTGATGAACGGGACTCTAAGAAATTTAGTCTATGTGAAGAGGTTGCAGACATTGAGCGAGTGCCTTCAAGAGTGCATTGACCTAGAGGACAACCTTGCTGATGATCTCAAAAGCACAGCAAGACCTACTAAATCAGAAGACACTAGAACTACAGTGACATCCAACTCTAGTAATGTGGAGGAGTTAGCGGAACTGGTAGCCAAGAAGTTAGGAGTTCACGGATAGTAGAACTACCAGAATCCACCAATGAGAATACCCATGTTGCAAAGATGCAGCTTATGTGGAGGAGACCATCCTACTCACATGTGTGTAAGAGGAGGAACGGGCTTGCCTCAAGCTTACCCTTACAATAGGCAGCCATATCAAGGAACCGCTCTGTATTGCCATATAGAACAGAAATACACTAATCATACCACTGAGAATGGCCCATTCAATAGGCAAACACTGTTGATGTATGAAACACCACAAGAAATGAATTAAGGTGACACTAGAACACCTCTATGGTCACCATTAACTCATTGCCACTCCAAACTTTGAGAAATGATAGCCTAAAGTGAGAACTTTGCTTCTACAGAAATTCCTAGTCACTGAAATGACATACCTTCAGTATTTTGCTAATTTCTCCTAGCTCAAGTATTATTTCTTGATGAAACTTTATAGGCTGAAACTAGAAGAGTAGAGCTTTCCAACAAGCTATCATATGCATCAAACGGATCTCTAGAACTCAAGTTATGGCCTTCACAAGATGACCCCGTATGACCTTCCAAAACTGGAAATTTTTGCCTGTTTTAGTATTCCTGATGTCCAAAAATAAAAAATTCGATGCCTGGCATCGAATTTCAGTCCAAGTCGATGCCGGGCATCGACTTTGAGCTTTTTTAGGCCCTTTTTCTGCACCAGAAATACTCTCTTTTACACACACATGAAGAAGACCACTTGTATGCTAGAAGTCGATGCCAGGCATCGACTTTATGCTCAAACTCGATGCCAGGCATCGAGTTGCTCCACAAACTTCATATTTTTAAAAGATTCAACAATAGTTAACACACAGAGAATGAAAAAATGACTTATCAGGCAAGATTCGATGCCAGGCATCGAATTGCTCAGAAAACTTGAACTTTTGAATTCATCACACAGTAGGCAATCATGGAGATGATGGAGAGAGGCTCATACACAGAACTTTACTCAGTTCTTCTCATAACTATAAAAAAACTCAAAAGTTTTACAAATGCTTTCTCACTCAGAGAAGCACGACTATACACAGTCGTATAAAATGAACTTCTTCTTCTACTTCTTCTCTCTATTCTCTCTCTCTCCTTTTCTCTTCTTCTCTTCGCGTCAGTTAATACTAACTAACTTATATAGACTTTCTCATTCCCGTGATTTTTAAAAAACTTCTAGAACTAAAGTGAACTAACTTTACAAATATGATACATTTGTGAATTTGTCCCTTCACATAGGCATGGGGTTTTCTTCCTAAGGTTTGACCTTCAAATATATGTCTAATTAGTGAGTGTTTCTCCAACAGCTCCCCCTCAATCACTAATTGACATTCCCTGTTTCTTCATATCATCTTCTTTTCTTTTACTCCTGCCATGCTTTTGAATCTGCTGGTCTTCACACCATCCAAGCTCTTTGTCATTATATCTGCTAACTGATCTTTAGTAGAAATGTATTCCACTTCAATCTCCTTCTCCATTACCTTTTCTCTAAGAAAATGATATTGGATCTCTATGTGCTTTGTCCTTGCATGAAATACTGGATTTGCTGCAAGATAAAGTGAACTCATATTATCTCCATGTATTGTAGGTGTACCTTGATCAATGCCTAAGCTCTTGAACAATGTCTGCATCCATATGACTTCCTTAGCTGCTTCCACAAGTCCTTTGTACTCTGCTTCAGTTGATGATAATGCTACTGTATGTTGTTTCTTGGAACACCAACTTACAAGCTTATCACCAATGTATATCATGTAACCATGAGTTGATCTCCTGTCATCTTGATTACCTGCCCAATCTGAATCACTATAGGCTCTCAACTTCAAATCTGATGTAAAAGGATAATATAATCCTTCCTTTATAGTTCCTTTGATATATCTGAGAACTCTTTGACCTGCAATCCAATGTGGGTCCTTTGGACAATGCATGAATTGTGACAAAACTCCCACTGCATAACTAAGATCAGGTCTTGTTAGTGTAGCATAAATCAAACTACCCACAAGAGATTGATACTTCCTCATATCTTTGTAGTCTGCACCATCATATTTACTGAGCTTGTGATTAACTTCAAGTGGAGTTGAAGCTTCTCTGCAATTTTCCATATCAAACTTCTTCAACAAGTTCAGAAGATACCTTTCTTGTGACACATATATGCCATGATCTGTATAAGTAACTTCCATTCCAAGAAAGTATGATAACTTTCCTAGGTCACTGATCTTAAACTCTTTCTCAAGTAATCTCTTTACCTCCTTGATTCCTTCATCTGAAGTACCTGTGATTATAATGTCATCTACATAAATACAAATGTAGATTGTACCTTCCTCTGTTCTTTTGATAAGTAGACTTGAATCTGCTTTTGAACTTTGATATCCAAGATCATTGAGATACTTCACCAGTCTATAGTTCCAAGCTCTTGGAGCTTGCTTCAATCCATACAATGCTCTTCTCAACCTGCAAACAAAATTTGGATACCTGGAATCTATAAACCCTTGAGGTTGTTCCATGTATACCTCATCTGATATGTATCCATTCAAGAATGCATTTTTTATATCCAATTGACTTAGGGTCCATCCTTTTGAAGCTGCAATAGCAATGATTGTCCTTATAGTTGACATCTTAGCTACAGGACTAAATGTCTCATCATAATCTATGCCATAGGTCTGGGCATAGCCTTTCACCACCAATCTAGCTTTGTATCTGGCTATACTTCCATCTGCAAGCTTCTTCACTTTATAAACCCATTTATTTCCAATTACTTTCTTACCATTTGGTTTAGGAACAAGTTCCCATGTCTTGTTCTCCTCCAGTGCATTGAACTCTTCCTTCATTGCTTCTTCCCATTGCTTCTTACCTTTAGCTTCATCATAGTTCTGAGGTTCTTCATCATCTTTGACCATATATGCATAGTTCTTCTGAGTTATGTAAGAAGTATCATAAGAATACCTTTCTGGTTGTCTTCTAGTCCTGCTTGACCTTCTTGGTTCACATTCTTCATATGTGTCTGGATACACTTCTTCATCAAATATAGGAGCTTCTTCATTCCTTCTTGTTAATCCACTTCTGGATGTACTTGCTTGCATATAGTCTTCATCTCTATTTACCTGCACAATTGATTTTCCTTTCTCACATCTTCTTACCTCTTCTTCAAATTCTTCAGCTGTATGACTTTGATCTGCATACCAACTTTTCTGTTCATCAAATGTAACATCTCTAGAAACAATAAATTGTTTGGTTAGAGGATTCCACAATCTGTAACCCATCTGCTTTTCATCATAACCAATGAACACATATTTTTCTGCCTTTGGTTCAAGTTTATGCCTAAGCTGTGATGGCACATAAGCATATGCAATTGATCCAAACACTCTACAATGATCTAGTGTTGGTTTCTTACCCCACCAAGCTTCATATGGAGTCATTCCATTCAGAGCTGCACATGGTAATCTATTCACAAGATATGTAGCTGTATTTATAGCCTCAGCCCAAAGATAATTTGGACAGTTCTTCTCCTTTAGCATAGCTCTAGCAAACTCAACCAAAGTCCTGTTCCTTCTTTCTGCTACACCATTTTGTTGTGGTGTATACCTGCAAGTTATTTCTCTCTTAATACCTGCATTCCAAAGATAATCATTGAACTCTTGGGAGAAATATTCTCCCCCTCCATCAGACCTCAGTCTCTTAAGCTTTTGACCTGTTACTCTCTCTGCATATGCATGAAAATGCTTGAAAGCTCCAAACACTTCTGATCTTTCCTTCAAAACATATAATGTTATCCATCTTGTAGCATCATCAATGAAAAGAACATAATACCTTGAGCCACTGATAGATCCTTCTTTTGTCGGTCCCCATACATCTGTATGAATGAGCTCAAGTACTCCATCATGTTTGAATCCTTTCTTTTGAAATGGTAACCTGTGTGCTTTACCCATTTGACATGCTTCACATTTATAAACCATATGTTGACTTTGCACATTTGGTAATCCTAGTACAGACTGATTAGCAACCATAGCTTTAATTCCTCTTTCATTGAAATGACCTAATCTCTTATGCCAGAGATCAAGTTCTGTAATCACTGCTTCACCATGTGTGAGCAAAGCTTGACCAATGTTCCCTTGCACTCTTAAAGTAAAGAGTCTACCTTCTTTCTTACCAGAGACAATCTGATTATATCCATTCTCTGGATCTTCCACAAATACTCCTTCATTTGTAAACCTGACTTGAAAACCTTTTTCAACTATCTGTCCCACACTAATCAAGTTTTTAGGTATTGTAGGAACATACAAAACATTGGTTAGCAAATCTGCTCCACTCTTGCATTTCACTTTTCCAATTGAATGTACACTATGTCTTGTATTATCACCAGTTTGAACTGTGTGACTAGAAATGCCTTTTTCCAAATCTGACATCAATTCTATGTTTCCTGACAAATGATTAGAACATCCAGAGTCAATGTAAAATACCTTTAGATCTTCTTTGTCTGATGTGTTGATTGAGTTCATCATTAATGATGTATGACTTTCATTCTGTGTGTCATTTGCATAGTTGTAGTAGGTGGTGTTGTAGGATTGATTCTGTCCCCAACTTCTTCCTCCACCTCTACCATAGCCTCCTCTTTGACTTTGTCTACCTCTTTGAAAATTACTTTGATATCTTCCACCTCGACCTCTGCTATTGTTGTTTTGATTCTGGTTTGATCCTTGTTGGTTGTGCCAACAGTCATGAGCCAAATGATTACTCAATCCACAGATCCAACAAGCCTTTTTGTTGTTATTTTGATTACCTCTTCCTCTTCCAAAACCTCTTGCTCTTCCTCTGCCAGTGCCTTTACCTCTTGCATAATAAGCTTGAGAATTAGACTCCTCTTCATCGTTTGCTTTACCTTTATCTCCTTTCTTCTTATTCTTCATGTACATTGCAGAACTTTGTCCTTTATCTCCATCTCCCTTCAAGTCTTGCTCATATGTGAGCATCAAACCAAGCAACTGGTTCAAATCTGGAACATAATGATTTAATGAAAGTTCTGTTGATAAGACAAAAGGTTTCCACCTTTCATCTCCTCTCAAGCCTGCAAGTAGTTGAGCAATCAATCTGTGATCTTCAACATCTTCATCTATGGATCCAAGACTATCTGCTAGATCCTTCATCTTAGTGACATAATCACTAATGGTTTGACTTGGCTTCTTCTTGAATGTTGTAAACTCTGACCATAGACTTGCTTTCCGTGCTTTAGTAGTGCTTTGGAAATGATATTCCAATGCATTCCATATATCTTCTGATGATTCCAATCCTCTGATGTGTGGTAGCAAATGATCTGAGATTGTATTGTAGATGTAGGCTTTTGCACTTGCATCCTTCTTCTGCCAATGCTTTAAAGCATCAAGTTCTTCTTTCTTTGGTCGGCTTTCATCTTCAAATACTGGCTTCTCTTCTTCACCTGTTACATATACCATGAGATCCTTACTCATAAGTAAGGCTTCCATTCTCATTACCCATGCGGGGTAATTATCTCTGTCCAGTTTGTCAATGGAGATATGATCTGCCATAGTTCTTTCCTTCTGCTGCAACCTGTGAGCTTAAAGAATAAAGGATAATACCTTTTGAAGTTCTTTGTGTATGAGGATACTTCGAAAGTAATCTTTTGATGCCTTGTGTCTTCAAATGCTTCACCTTTCAAACTTTAATGGAAAACTTTACAAAACTTCTCGTACCTTTGTCGTCTTCTGCTCTCGAGAATCTTTCTGCTCTGATACCACTTGTTGATGTATGAAACACCACAAGAAATGAATTAAGGTGACACTAGAACACCTCTATGGTCACCATTAACTCATTGCCACTCCAAACTTTGAGAAATGATAGCCTAAAGTGAGAACTTTGCTTCTACAGAAATTCCTAGTCACTGAAATGACATACCTTCAGTATTTTGCTAATTTCTCCTAGCTCAAGTATTATTTCTTGATGAAACTTTATAGGCTGAAACTAGAAGAGTAGAGCTTTCCAACAAGCTATCATATGCATCAAACGGATCTCTAGAACTCAAGTTATGGCCTTCACAAGATGACCCTGTATGACCTTCCAAAACTGGAAATTTTTGCCTGTTTTAGTATTCCTGATGTCCAAAAATAAAAAATTCGATGCCTGGCATCGAATTTCAGTCCAAGTCGATGCCGGGCATCGACTTTGAGCTTTTTTAGGCCCTTTTTCTGCACCAGAAATACTCTCTTTTACACACACATGAAGAAGACCACTTGTATGCTAGAAGTCGATGCCAGGCATCGACTTTATGCTCAAACTCGATGCCAGGCATCGAGTTGCTCCACAAACTTCATATTTTTAAAAGATTCAACAATAGTTAACACACAGAGAATGAAAAAATGACTTATCAGGCAAGATTCGATGCCAGGCATCGAATTGCTCAGAAAACTTGAACTTTTGAATTCATCACACAGTAGGCAATCATGGAGATGATGGAGAGAGGCTCATACACAGAACTTTACTCAGTTCTTCTCATAACTATAAAAAAACTCAAAAGTTTTACAAATGCTTTCTCACTCAGAGAAGCACGACTATACACAGTCGTATAAAATGAACTTCTTCTTCTACTTCTTCTCTCTATTCTCTCTCTCTCCTTTTCTCTTCTTCTCTTCGCGTCAGTTAATACTAACTAACTTATATAGACTTTCTCATTCCCGTGATTTTTAAAAAACTTCTAGAACTAAAGTGAACTAACTTTACAAATATGATACATTTGTGAATTTGTCCCTTCACATAGGCATGGGGTTTTCTTCCTAAGGTTTGACCTTCAAATATATGTCTAATTAGTGAGTGTTTCTCCAACAAACACGACCCTCAAATCAACCTCAGTATAGACCATATGGATACCCACCTAGAGAGCCAGGAAGGGAGATTCCAAGATACAACCCCTATCCAGGACCACAAGGAGCACCTAGGCCATATGAGCAAGGGCAATATGCACAACCTCAACCAATGTTAGGACAACAACCACCATCTCCTCAAAACATCGTGCCAATCAAATATGCTCAACTAGAGGAAAACTTGGAGAGGGCCATAGTGCCAACATCACCAGTAGCCAATATAGAATCAACGAACCCAGGATACGAGCAAACCTAAGGAGATTACTATCCCTATGGCACCAGTGTGATGGAGTATGAGCAAGCTTATGACCCACAATACTATGGTTATGAGGGATATGACAACACCTACGGGCAGGAGTTGGCAACACTAATGTACACCGCACCCAAAGCAACAACACCCATGAGACCACCCATCAGACCACCTATGCCAAAAGGACCATGCTATAGATGTGGAGGAGATCATTTTATAAGAGAATGCACTCGGCCATACAACCCACCACCTCCTAGGATGTGGGAAGGGTATTGCAACGATTGTGAAAAGGAACATCTCTTTAGAGACTGCCCAAAGAATCCCAATAATACTCATGACACTACACCTATTAATGTAATAGAAGTAATTGAATCATCAGGAGGTGACAGGAATACACAGTACCATTAAAAGCCACTACATGAGCATAAGCAAGAGGACAAGAAAGGAAACGAGTAGACTTGGAACAAGAAAAGAGTAAAACCCTAGAACCCAGAATACAAGTAGTGGAAGATTCAAAAGACCCATGTGCGAATATCCAAACAACGAAAAGCCAAAAGTGGAAGGATAGAAGGGAAAAACTCAAGGAAAAATGGATGAAAAATAAAAATAAGGAAGACAAGAAGGACACAAGAGGCAATAAGAAACCTAAAGAACCGGAAATTCAGGAAGAAATTCCCATTACACCGCAGATACTAGAGCCAGACAAGCCAGGATCAATTCTAGCAGACCCAAGACCCGACAATTTAGACATGTGATTGAAAGCTTACCAAGCTAGAATCATGAATGGACCAAACATAGAGCAGCGTGAGAAACTTTACCCACAAGGGGACTTAGAAAAGGAGAGACTAGTGATATGTAGAAAACTCATCGAGGTGGCATAGGCCACTCTAGAGAAGACTATCCAAGTCCCCCCGGAGACGAGAATATCTGAGCATCTATACAATGATTGTCTCAAAACCAAGGACCTTAGACCAAAAGAGAAGGACGATAAGAAAGAACTATTGAATAACCAGGACAAATCCATGTCCACAATCCCTGATTTAGAGGCTGATTGGCCAACAGAGTTGCGAGAAGATCAATGGAAAAAGAATGGAGTTGCAAAACCGCCTTTTGAGGAGTTAAATGTGGAAGACTATCAACCAAGACCAAATTTGGAAGAAGTATATGAAGAAGTCTCCATGCTAGACCGAAATAGAGAAGAAACACACAACATTTCCACCCTACCAAATTACATGGGAGAATATGAGAAGGAATCCATCATCCTCCGTGCTCCCACAGTACTAGGAAAAGAAAAGGAGCCTTTAGACAAGACCTCACACAATCTAGCAGAACTCAAAAAGACCAAAGTACAATGTCAGTTGACTGTGGAAGAATTACTTCGTGCCAAACCACAATTATGGAAACAATTAGCGGGACAATTGAAGCTGGAGCAAGAGAAGAACAAAAAATAAAGTAAGGAAACTAAAAATCCTTCTGCTATATAAATTTTGGTGGATAAGGTTGGAGAATTTAGCGAAGGAGATGAGGGCAACACATGTTTACCCGTCATGTACAATGGATACATGACCAAGGCCATACTTGACACAGGAGCAGGAGTAGGTATCGCTACCAAAGAGATTTGGGAGAAATGGGGAAAGCCAGCCCTACAATCAACTCGTATGAAGCTTCAATTAGCAGATGGACATGTCGAGAAACCCCTGGGAATATTGGAAAAAATTAGTTAACCACCTTTGGAGTCGAGTTTGAGCATACATTAACTATATGTCAATTTGGAAAGGCATATAATTATGAAATGATATTAGGACGACCTTCCATGAGACAATTGAGGGTAGTGCAAGACTAGGGACGAGACTCATTATACCTTCAACATCAAGGAACCACCACAAAGATCAATTTTCATACATTTGCATACAAGGAAGTACCCCCATTACAATGGAATTCCATACACAAAGAAGAAGATGATTTGTCTATCCATAGTGCCGGATCAAGTGATCAATCATGGATGTACGGGGATGCCCAATTATGGATGTGTAAGGAAGCAAAGAGAGAGGATAAAAAACTTCAACTATGACCCATAGGGCATCAAAATTATCCACCTGTAGAAGATCCAATGTACATGCATCAAGTTTTTCCTGATGAAGCATTCGAACAGCACGGTTGGGTGGAAATCCTAGCAACCTTAGATGTATGTGTAAATGAAGAAGTATTGACCATGAATGAATGTGTGGATGAAGAAGGCTATGGCGCAAGCTTTTACATGGTAGTCCTTTAGGAGGTAGAAGCGGGAGAAGGAATGGAAGGAAGAATATGAGAGCATAGAGATGGAACCGGAGTTTGATTCAAAGGAACGCTATTTGGAAGTCATTCAAGCCGAGGAAAAGGGTGGAACACCCAAAGTATTAGCAATCGAAGCAACCCCTATAGTACCAAACCATAAGGAAACCACGAGTAAGATCGAACCAATCCCCGATCTATTTGAAGTTCTTGAACACTTCAAGAGATACAAAGTAGAGGAAAGGAAAATAGCCATTCAGATGCCTAAGAGAGAGGCAAGAGAAGGAGAAGCTTATGAAAACAAGGAACAAACGAAAAAAATCATAGTGACAGTAGAAAATGGAGAAGAAAGATGCACATACATAGGAAAGGATGTGTCACCTGAGGAGGAAGAAGAATTGATAAGACTGATTAGAGAATATAGAGATGTGTTTGTGTGGACCTACAAGGATCTCAAGGGTGTGGAACCCTCCATCTGTTCTCATTGAATACCAATGACACCTGATGCAAAACCATCAAAACAACACCCATACAGATATAATGATGTTTATGCAGCAAAAATTAAAGAAGAGATAGATAAGCTATTAGCTGTTGGATTCATTTATGAGATAGAACATACTGAATGGGTGTCACCATTAGTAGTCAGACCCAAAAAGAACGGGAAACTAAGAGTGTGCATTAATCTAAAGAAAGTCAATGCAGCTACGATCCGTGATAGCTACCCATTACCTATCACTGATCACCTTTTGGAAAGAGTTGCAGGTAAGGAAGTCTATAGCTTCTTGGATGGATTCTCTGGATACAACCAAGTAGCTATTGCTATTGAGGACCAACATAAGACTACATTTGCTACTGAATGGGGAGTCTATGTTTCAGAGTGATGCCTTTTGGACTCACTAACACACCTGCTACTTTCCAAAGATTGATGTGTCATGTTTTCAAGGAATTCCTAAGGAAGAGTATGGAAGTATATGTAGATGACTTATGTACATACTCAGATTGGAGGCAGGAACATATTCCAGACTTGCAAAGAATATTTGAAAAATGTTGACAATATAGAGTATGTTTAAATCCTGAGAAGTGCATTTTTAAGGTAAGACAAGGAAAAATCCTAGGGCACATCGTATCTTGGAACGGAATATCTACTGATGAAGGCACATGCAGGTGTCGCAGGAGGACATTTCTCAACTGAAAGAAATGTAAAAATGATCCTCTTTGTGGGCTTGTGGTGGCCAACTCTACATATGGATGCAGACACCTATGTACGAGGTTGTGAGACATGCCAAAGAGCTAAATATCTGATTAGACGAGATGATATGCCATTAAGACCCATGGTTTGCACGAGAGCATTTTCCAAATGGGGTATTGATTTCATAGGACCCATTAATCCACCAGCCAGAGGATCACACGCTGAATACATAATAGTAGTAACTGATTACCTGACTAAATGGGTAGAGGCAAAGGCAACTAGAAAAATGATGCTCTGACCACATCTAAGTTTCTTTTTGAGCATATCTTTACTCGTTTTGGATTACCTATAGAAAATAGTGAGTGATCGAGGAACGCATTTCATCAATGAAGTAATAGAGCCAGCTCTTAGTAATTCATAAAAAATCAGCCCTTACCATCCTCAAGCCAACGGTCAAGCAGAGAGTTCCTATAAGGTGTTGTGCATTGTCTTGACCAAGCTAGTCAATAGTGGAAGGTCAGATTGGGACAAACAATTGCATCATGCAATTTGGGCCTTCCGCATGGCTTACAAGACTGCCATTGGAACTACACCATTTAACCTAGTGTATGGACAAAATGCAATTTTGCCAATCGATTTTTTAGTGCCTACCTTGAGAGTAGCCCAATAGCATGAATGGACAGAGCATGAATTACCCAAGCAACTAGAGCAAATTGAGAAGCTACATGAGACTAGAATACAAGCTGTTGCCGGAATTTATGCGGCAAAGAGAAGACAGAAAGCATATTATGATGTGCACATCAAAGATAAAGGACTAAAAGAAGGAGATTTAGTTCTAGTTTATACTTTGAAACAACACGCCAAGAAGCTACAGAAATGCGGATATGGATCTCTAATAATCAATAAGATTTCAACGAGTGGAGCTGTTAAATTAGCTACTCTTGATGGAGATGTTCTTCCTAATTACATAAGTGGTTGTTGAGTAAAACGTTACCTGGAGCCGTTGACGGATCAAATGTTAGCATGACTTGTAGGCGCACAAAATAGAAAAAAAGAGGAAGAGAGGATTAGAGAGGAGGCAAGGCAAGAAGCCCTAGAGCATATCAAGAAACGAAAAGAGTGGATAAGGCAAAGGGATGAATGATATTTACAAGGAGAAGAGCCTATTCCCATGGCCAATTATCAAGTTCACCAGATCAACACAACCAATCTCAGCATGTCTAAACCATACTTAAACTTAGGGATTGGAATGATAGAATACCAACTAATAGATGCATTGATAGACTCAGGAGAAGCACTCAGTTGCATACGAAGGACGATTATCATGCACCTTCAAACGACCATAACACCGACTAAAGCATGCATGATAGGTGTTGAGGACCAAGTAATAGAGTGCATTGGAGAAGCCATGATATCCCTCCACTTAGGAAATTCCACTATGGAGCAACGAGTTCTGGTGTGTACAAACGAGTATTTAATAGAGAACCTGATCCAAGGACAAGACTGGATCATTGAGAATGAAGTGAGCATTCACCTAGCTCAAGCGCACATTTCAGCCAAAATAGGGCATCAGGAAATCTTTAGCTTACTAGAAGAAATATCTCCTCGCATGCATGAAGTCATCAAGTGCGACAAAGCAACCCTAGAAGAGGAATTAGCAAACGACTCAGTTAAAAGTGTACCAGAGGGTTGCCTTACGAAAGGATTGACATCCAATACCAATACATCGGTTGATGAGATGAATTCATCCCCTATGAATGGTGAATCCAAGATAAACGGTGAAGACAACGCTCCTAAAGTTGCCTACAACAAGGGAAGACCATCCACGTGGGAGTCCACTATCCGATTATCACACTCAAGAAGTACTAATCTACAATGGGTTCGCAAGGATTGAATAAGGACAACAGGACATCCTACATCAATACAGGTCACTCATCCTATGAAGGCTAGGGAAGACAATGAATTCTCTTCATCACAATCAGAACCAAAAAGACTTTTGAGAGTATGGCTTCCAAAGTCATAAATAGAAGCTCAGAGAACACGGCAACACATATGGATTTTGAAGAAGGTAAGATAGATTGCAAATCAAGAGATAGACAAGCGAGAAGAAATATTATATCGACAAAAAGAACCATGATGCCAAACAAGACTCGCCCAACATACGAGAGGAACAAGACATCAACCAATCAGAATTACAAAAAGAAAGAAGAAGGACCTCGAATACAACAAAACCAAGAGAAGAGAAAGCCTAACACAGCAACTACAAAAAGGATATGGAGACCCAAGAGGCAGCCAGGACAAGAACAACAAATTGAACAGGATTCCGATTGCACTCATGATGAGATGAATGCACCTAAAGTATGCATGCCAAGGCCACAATACAGGGCCATGCATTCGGCACATGATGTGTTTACCAAAACTAATGGTGTACATTTCCCACTTGGGAATAGATTTTAGATTCTACCTCCATAGGAATGGGCTTACTATGTAAATAAATAAATGCTTCGGCTACACTAATTATTGTTTTCTTTCAGAAAAAATAAAAAAGTAAAAAGAGATGTGGTAAGAGATCTTACTTACTTAAGTAAGGGGAAACAGAGGGACACAATGTACAACACGTGACTACGATACACATCATTAACGACATGTCTTCTATAAAAAGCTGATGCTCTCCTTATTACAAGTGCAGATGGCTTCTGAGGACTCTGAAGCAACTATTCAGGAGGAGATCCTGAAATTCCCTCTACAGAGCATGACTAAGGCAAAAGGTCATTGGTTTCGAGAAGATCAACCTGTCGGGGACTACTTGTTCTTAGTGACAATTAAGATTATGGACACGGACCATTAGTTCCCAGTAATGTCCCAGGATTTCAAAGTAGTGCATGAAATTCCATCGACGGTGGACATTATGAAGAAAGATAGTATCCAAAGGTACTTTGAACTCCTCATCTACAAAGCAGATTTCCAGCGTTGTACACAAGTCATGAACACCTTACAACCGGTGTTGCATGATCCATTGGTACCTAAAGCAAGAGTCCTTGATGTAGTAGGCAAGTGGGTCATCATACAATTTACCCATGACCTAATTAAAGAATCTTTTGGATGGGAAAAGGAAAAAAATACGATTTTGAAAGAGGAAAGCCGAGGAGCTAAGACCAGAACGTTCACCGATACCAATCGTATTGACATAGAGGAGGAAGTCAGGCTCATTCACCAACATTTTTGCTTTCCAAACATGCACATATATACTGCTCCACAGAAGATCATTGTGCAAATTCTGTCCCATGCCATCAAACAAATAGGAAATCAAGTTAACATGACTCCATACATTCAAGAGCGACTCTTCAAGGCCAAGAAACAGTGGAATCATAAGAAGTTCTTGAACGGAAGCATTGCATTAACAATACTGATCTATCATGCTTTGGCATTAGAGAACATTTGCAGGAGATGCCTTGATCTGAAGAAATGGCTAAGTATGCAAAGTTTTCCATAGTTCCAAGGAAGAAGAAAGGAGTCAAGATAGTAGAAGAAGCTGAAACGAGCTCTAGACCAAGAATGAGAGGTACCAAACGATTACGAGAAATGATGTAGGCAGAAGCAGCAGCTCCATGTACAAAGAAGGCACATGTAGTTCCAAGGACCAGGCTTGAAGAAAATCCACCCATTATGGAGGAAGAATTAACAAGGGCAATGGAAGCAACTCACCAATATATGGAAGGACAGGTAAACCTCTCGGTGCAAGGACATCACTACCAACAGAGGGCTGGAGACAACGAACAAAGAAAAAGGTTGACCGAAATTCATAGATATAGAGAATTAGAATTAATGAATTCTAGTTCATCATCGGACACACTAGAAGACCAAGACACCTCCATGCTGAATGTAGATATTAGAAGTGATTCAAAGGATGTTGGTCAATGGGAGGAACTGAATCAAGTACAAGATGACTTTGGTGTGGAAGGCACAAAGATCGAGCAGGCACCTGAGAACACTAGCAGGAGCACGACAAGGCAAGAGGCATCTCAAGAAGGAGTTCATATTATCAAATTGAATGAAGCATCTAACATCCAAATAAAAGAGACTCTTCTAACGGGAGAAGCCCGAGTAAAGAATCCCAAGGAAGAAAAGGTAGAAGACACAGGGAAAGAGTCCGAACCCTTCACACCAATAAGGGTAGTGGTAGAACCCTCTTTGATGGATGTCACATTTCAAGGGAGTGCTACCAAATCGACCCATAATGAAGAGGAAAGAAGAGACCAAGAAGTAAAGCTACAAATAAGGCAACCACACAACGAGACAATACATGTAGAGCAAGGAAGAGATGTACAAACCGGGGAAGCACCAAGCATTCCCAAAACTTGGTTGAACGTGGATGTAGCTCAGCTCAAGCAAATAGTACAACAAATGATACAAACTATTATGGATACTCAACAGCTAATGCTGGAAGCTGATGCTGACTACGACAAGGCAATGCGGGAGAAGAATCAATTCCAAGAAATAGGTGAGAGTTTATATGTCAAATTAGTTCAAGTGCAAAAGATAATAGTAGAGAAAGAGGCAGAAGCCAACGAGGCCAAGAATCAATGTGCCACACTAGAAACGGAAAACAAGAAGCTGCAAGAACAACTGAAAGAACTACAAAGCAAATATGAGGCTAGCAAAGTAGAGAAAGCACAAATGAATACTAGAAGCAAGATCCTTGAATCTCAAATCAAGGTGTACATGCATGAAGTTGACAACCTACGGAACAAGAACAAGGAGTTGATGACAACCCTTTTATGCAACCAACGAAGCTCTTGAAATGGTAGAAAACAAAACAAAAGCATTGGAAGATCAGATAGCACAATATGAAGATCAGCTGAAGAAAGAGCAAGCTATCATAGCAGATTAGGAAAAAAGATACCTGAACGACACCACTGAGCTTAGAAAGAAATGGAAGAGGGCAGAAAATCAGTACTTTGAACAATGCAATGAAGATGCTAATCAACTCGCTGCCATTGGAGAGGAGCTCCTCAAGAATAAGGACACCATTATGCGGGCCACTGAAGAAATCAAAGAAAAGGATGAAACAATAAATAAATTGAAAGCTCAATTAGCACAGCAGGTCAATGAGGGGACACTAGTAGTTCCACACTCCACAGTAGTTACTCAGGAGATTGAGGTACGTCCTCTTCCCCCCCCCCCCCCCCACATCATTCACTGATAAGGGAGGAAATGGAGACCAACACTGAGAGACATACTCGGGCTATTGCAAAACTAAGCCGAAATGAGCGGGCACTATTGGTGTCCCAGCTTACTGAAGATTTTGAAGAACAAGTAATCAAAGTCATGAAAGAAGCAAAGATTGAAAGCAGAAATCTAGAACAGGTAATGAAGCCTTTCAATGTACCATATGGATTACTCAAAGAACAAACACGCCAGTACATACAGACCACAACAAATTAAGAACCAGATAGCAACCTACAGCTCAACATGCAGACATTTATCAATACTCAAGAGGAATTTGATAAAGCAGATCTTATCTAGAGACGAAAAGTTTTGGAAAAGAATCCTACCTTAAGACATTCCAAGCTTCACACACACACACAAAAGATCATAGAGAAGATGAAAATCTGCAGGAAAGAAGCAAATTCGAATTTCAAGAGCTCTCCTTCTTCACAATGGCAAAAAGTCTTCACAAACAGTCACAAAGTGACTTATATACATGTGCCCTAAAAATGGTCCTTTCACACAAGTGACCAGCACTTTATTGAATAATCTCTATTCTCTTACTATTTTACAAGAAATATATTACAATGATTTGGGATTATGCATCTAGAGGACTCCTCTAGTGCATTTACATAGCTTTGAGGGAATTTTCTAAGAGTTTGAAGAAGAAAAATATGCCCATAAATTTGAAAATTTTGGGGCTCCCCTTTTGTGCCTCTTTGCTCTACAACACTCTCCCCCTCTTTGTCCTATCATCCCTTGATAGGCTTTTGCTTCTCGTTTGTATCTTGTCTAAGGCTTCTAAATACACGCACCTAGTGGTCGAAGAAGCAATAAGGAGTGTCAAGAAATTTATTACTTTATCCGAGGTATGTCCTTTACTTCTGTTTGCCCCTTGGTATTCATTATATCACAAATCTGGGTTGTTGTATTAAGTCGAGTTGCCACGCATGCCATCAGTGGAAGGTATGAAGGTGTGGATCTTCAGCCTTCAATCTGGACCTTCCGAAGACCCTGATGTTGAAGGACCTTCTTAAGGATCAGGATCTGCTAGATATCTTCTTGCACTTCTTCATGGATACTTATTGGCCTTGATCTACCCTTGTCGCTTACGTACCTTCCCCTGTTGTATTGCTTTGAGCCTGTTTACTCTCTGCCACCGCATGCCTTAATTTGTTGACCTCTACTCTCTTTTAAGAGAGCATTACGTTTTAAAGGTCCTATTCTTGAATCTTCTTTGTCATCCTCTAGGACCTGTTCCATTTCTTCCCACCGCACGCATCCAGTGGACAAGGAGGCAACTAGGACCTTCAGAGAATTGGTTATCTTATTCGATGAAGAGTCCTTCGTGTGCTGTCTCTCTCCTCGACTTGTTTCGCTTCACTGCCAGCTCCTAATGGATGAGGAAGTTGTGTGCAACCTCCCATGAAATGTCCTGGTTGTTATCTTTCTTTAATTCCACTCCTGAGGACCTGGATCTTTGGCGTTCTTGCTTGATGTGTGCCCCTGCGAGGCTTTGGGCAGAGAGTTGTTCGTTTTCCTTTTATAATCTTCATTTGTTACTGAGTAGTTTTAGTCTTTAATTTTCTTCTTCTTCTCTTTTTGCTTGATTCCCCTTTCACACGTCCCTCCTCCTGAACTTTGTTGTCACCGACAAGCTTTTTGTGGCAACATGAGTATGTCTAGATGGCTTGTTGCTCTCGTTGATTCACCAGATTTGCATGACATAGCATAAATTCTTTCCATTGGTTCGATTTGACTCCGTCTTCTAGCGCTTGTTTATGGTCTGCAAAGAAACTCAATTCGTAGGCCACCATCCTGGCATTAACATTCGAAGACATTTTTACAAAAATTTCAGAGTCTATTTCAAAAAATCCCGTAAAGAATGCTTCTTCAAAAGTCTGCATGTAAGTGCTTGGCAAAAACATAAGCTTTGAGTATATAGCCATAAGTGTTAATCGGCTCGGTATAGTTGATAGATAAAAAATGAGGGCGTCGGATCCCTAATTAATGCCGATGAAGTTCAAAAAAGTATATTGAGCGTGCTGAAACACTTTAATAACTGTAAGTAACATGCTCAAAATCTTATTAGTCATCTTAATGGCTAGATCTGGTACGGTGGCATAGCGAGCTATCCAAAATTCGATTGTCTTGATCATATATTCTTCTGTCGGTAAATAATCTCGAGGTGGACTTGGTAGTAGTGGATAGTTGAGCCACTAATTATTGATGCTTCCCTAGCACTGACCTTCCCAAAATTGCGTCTAGGAGCGTCTTCTAGGTATTGGGCAAAAAGATGAATTTACCTGAAGTATGTATGGTGATGATTCCTAGTGTACCCTTAGTGTCAGATTCTTTTCCAAAAACTTCCTCCTCCATATGGGATCAGCTTTGTCAAATTCCTCTTGAGTGTAGGTGAATGCTTGCATGCTAAACTGGAGGTTGCAATCTGGCTCTTTATTGGTTGTGTCCTTTATATATTGGCGTGTTTGCTCTTTAAGTAAGCCATATGGTACATTGAATGGTCTGATTATTTGTTCTAGATTCTTGCTATCGATCTTTGCTTCCTTCATGACTTTTACCACTTGATCTTCAAAATATTCTGTAAGTTGGGACACTAGTAGTGCCCTCTCGTGTCGGCTAAGTTCTGCAATATCCCGATGAGTTCTTTCATAATGGATCTCTATTTCCTCCCTTATCGGCGAATGATCTAAGGGGCAAGAGAGAGGATGTATCTCAATCTCCTCAGTAGCTGCTATGGAGTGTGGAACTATTGGTGTCCCTTATGTTATCTTCTGTGCTAGTTGATCCTGTACTTGTTTGATCATGTCATCTTTGCTTTTGATTTCCTCGGTGGCCTTCAAAATCTTCTCTTTGTTTTTTAGGAGCTCCTCGCCAATTACCGCGAGTTGATCAACGTCTTCCTTGCATTGTTCAAAGTATTTATTTTTTGCCACCTTCCACTTCCTTCTCAGTTCAGTTGTGTCATCCATGTACCTTTTCTCCCATTTCGCGATAATGGCCTGCTCCTGCTTGAGCTGATCTTCATACTTAGCTAACTTTTCCTCCAATGCCTTTGTGTCCTTTTCTAGCACTTCGGGGGCTTCTATACGTTGATTACATAGAAGGGTTGTCATCAGCTCCTTGTTTCTGTTTCGTACGTTCTCGGTTTCTTCCATGTATATTTTGATTTGTGATTCCAGTATTTTTCTTCTGGCATTCATGCATGTTTTGTCAGCCTCGCTTGCTTCATATTTCCTTTGTAACTCCTGTATTTGGTCTTTCAATTTCTGATTTTTTGTCTCTAGTGTGTCGCATTGCTGCTTGGCTTCTTGGACTTCCTTCTCTTTATCTACTATGTTCTTTTGAGCTTGAATCAATTGGGCGGAAAGGTTCTCACCCATTTCTTGAAGTTGATTCTTTTCTCGCATCGCCTTGTCATAGTCAGCATTAGCCTCAAGCATTAAATGTTGAATGTCCATGGCGGTTTTGATCATATGTTGCACCATTGGCTTGAGCTAAGCGACATCCACGTTCAACCAAGTTTTTGGGATGCTTGGAGCTTCCCCTATTTGGACATCCTTTCCGTGCTCCACATGTATAGTCTCATTATGTGGTTGTCTGATTTGAAGTTGTACTTTCGGTTCTTTGCTCTCTTCTTCTATGTTGACAATCTTCGTGGCACTCCCTTGAAATGTAACATCCTTAGGGGAGGGTTCTGCCACTATCCTTATTGGTGTAAAGGGTTCTGACTCTTCCACTGTATTATCTTTTGGTTCTCTCTTGGGATTTTTTAATAATACCTTTCCTGCAAGCATAGTCTCTTGGATTTGAAGGTTTGAAGCTTCATTTAACTTGATGACATGTACTCGTTCTT
Organism: Ceratopteris richardii; assembly: GCA_020310875.1. Taxonomy (NCBI): domain Eukaryota; kingdom Viridiplantae; phylum Streptophyta; class Polypodiopsida; order Polypodiales; family Pteridaceae; genus Ceratopteris; species Ceratopteris richardii. The sequence goes on from CM035425.1 coordinate 52,852,052, forward strand.
GGGAGACCTCCTTTCCTTCCTTGTCTTGGCTAGGGCTGATGGGCGTTTGATCCACCTTTGTGCCTTCCTCTTCCACACTCTTGTTCCTTAAAAGGAGGTTTAGCCACTCCATTCCTTTTCCATTGTTCTTCTCGGATTCTATTCCACAATTCTTTTGGCCAGTTAGCCTCCAAATCAGGCACTGTTGACATAGGTTTGTCCTAGGTTTTCAATGGCTTATGTTTATCATCCTTCTCTTTCGGTTCCTTGTCCTTGGCTTTAGCACAATCCTTGTATTGTTCCTTTGATATCCTTGTCTTTGGGAGGGCAGGGATAGTCTTTTCTAAGGTTGCTTGTGCTACCTCTATGAGTTTTCTACATATCGCAAGCCTCTCCTTTTCTAACTCTCCTTGTGGGTAAAGCTTTTCATGTTGCTCCACATTCGGTCCAGTCTTAATTCTAGCTTGGTATGCTTTCAATCACATGTCCAAATCATCCGGTTTTGGGTTGGCTAGAATTGATCCTGGCTTTTTTGACTCTCGGATAGGCGGTGGAATGGAAACTTCTTCCTGAATCTCTGGTTCTTTAGGCTTCTTATTGCTTCGTGTATGTTTCTTATCTTCCTGACTTTTGTTTTTCATCCATTTTTCTCTAAGTTTTTCTCTCCTTTCCTTCCACTTTTGACTTTTCATTGCTTGGGTACTCTCGCATGGGTCTTCTGAATCTTCCACTGTTTGATTCTGGGGTCTATGGTTTTACAATTTCCTAGTTCCAGGTCCGGTTGTTTTCCTTCTTGTTTCTTCGTTCGTGCTCGTATAATGGCCTTTAATGGTACGGTGTATTCTTTGTCACTTCCCGGTGCTTCTATCACTTCGATCACATTAATTGGTGCAGTGTCTTGAGCCTTGTTGGGATTTGTTGGGCCATCTCGGAAGAGATGTTCCTTTCCACCATCAGTACAATACCCTTCCCAAATTATAGGAGGTGGTGGGTTGTATGGCCGAGTGCATTCTCTGATAAAGTGGTCGCCTCCACATCTATAACACGGTCCTCTTGGCACAGGTGGTCTGATGGGTGGTCTTACGGGTGCCTATGCTTTATGTGTAGTGTACATTAATGTTGCCACTTCTGGTCCATAGGTATTGTCATATCCTTCGTATCCATAGTATTGCGGATCATAAACTTGCTCGTACTCCATTATACTAGCATCATAGGAATAGTACTCCCCTTGGGATTGCTCGTATCCTGGGTTTGTTGACTCTACACTGGCCATTGGTGATGCTGGCACTATGGCTCTTTCTAAGTTTTCCTCTGGTTGGGTATACTTGACAGGTACCACATGTTGGGGATGTGACAATTGTGGTCCTAACACTGCTAGGGTTGTGTATATTGTGCTTGCTCGTATGGTCTAGGTGCTCCTGGTGGTGTTGAGTAGGGATTGTACCTGGGCATCTCCCTGCCTGGCTCTCTACGTGGATATCCATATGGCCGATACTGAGGTGGTTGTAGAGGCCATGTCTACCTATTGAATGGGCAATTTTTCGTGGTGTGATTGGTGTATTTTTGTTCTATGTGACAATACAAGGCTGTTCCTTGATGGGGTTGCCTATTATAAGGGTACGCTTGAGGTACGCCTGTTCCTCCTCGTACACACATGTGAGTGGGGTGATCACCTCGACATGTGGTACATCTTCGTAACATGGGCACTCTTAGGGCTGGGTGCTGATAATTTCTTTGTCCTTGGACTCCCAGTTTCTTCACCACCAGCTCTGCTAATTCTTCTACATTACTAGAATTGGATGTTACTGTGCTTCGGGTGTCTTCTGATTTAGTAGGAGTGGTTGTACTTTTGAGATCATCTACTAGGTTATCCTCTAAGTCGATACATTCTTGAAGACATTCACTCAATGTCTGCAGTCTCTTTACATAGACCAAGGGTTCTTAAAGTTCCGTTCGTTAGTCCGTCTAAGAATAAAGAAATCATTTTTTGCTATGTTGGTCATTCTGTTACTGGGCATCTATCAACATACTGGTTGAATCTTTGGGCAGCTATTTTTATAGTTTTGTTGGGGTTCTATTTAAAGCTATGGATTAATGATGAAGAGTTGTGTTTAATCCCTCTTTTAGTGAATTCCCCTATGAATTCTTGAAAGAATTGTTCAATATCTCCAAAATGATTTGGGTCTAATGGCTGGAACTATGTCAGAGCTGTTCCTGTGAGAGTGAGTCCAAAAGACTCATACTGCACAAAGAAATCATCCACTTGTTCAGCTCTTAGAATTTGTTTAAATTCAGCAAGGTGGTCATAAGGTTCTCCCAATCCATCATAATGATTTCTCACACATTTGGCCACTTGAATAGGTCTTAATCTTCTTACAGGCTTAGGCTATCTGGGCATCACTGGGAATGCTGGGATTGCTGGTCTAATTGGAGGCATCCCAGGCTGAGCTCCTAGTGGTGGTCTCAATCTTACTGGTGGTCGGTATTGGTTACCTATTCCACGGTGGCTCTGATTGTGTGCTTGCACTCCAGGCATTGTGAATTACACATGAGTTCAGCTTGGAACACTCCGATGGCTCGTTTGTCCTGACATTGTATGCTCTGCCTCTTGTTGTGTTCCAAAGGGGTTCTGAGAGGTGGTTGTTTGTTCACGCTGAGGGAATACAGGCAATCCCATGTACTTCAGTCGAGCTCCATCTATGGCATCAACTAGCCAATACCTTCTTTGGTTTTTGTCTAGGTATGTTACTCTAGACTCGTCTTTCGGATCTTTTAGCTCGTAAAATGTCATTGTGATTTCTTCCCGTCCTTGTGTAGGTGAGTCAATTTGTAGCAGTAAATATGTTTCATGGATCAAATAGACCTCCAATAAGTAGTCATCTTGAGGTATCAAATCCCCTCTCAAGACTCACGTCACTATTGACTTGCCTCTAGGAGTAGTTACTAACTCCTCAGGGTTCGGTCTACCTGAATGTTCTTGTCCTTCCAATTCTCCTCTTTCATTGATCAATTCTGGGTGTTCTGTCACCACATAGATGTGACCCAACTTATCCATATCTACCCCTCCTTCATACTTGACAGTAGATTTGGGTACAATTGTGGCATTGGTGGAGGTTACCATCCTAGCCACTGATCTATTTAGACCATCCAGGTAGATGGGAATCTCCTAGACATTAGTAGAAACATATTGCAAAGAGGTGCAGTACCCCCTTCTACAGTACTCATGAAGTTTCTCCCGGGAACATGACCTTGCATGTCTTCTGAAGCCATGGGTATCTCCTCCTCTGAGCCACTAGATGTGTTGGAATAGGTAGAGCGGGGATTGACCTGAGCGGTACTTCCTACCGATGATATGACACTTCTCCGGCTACTTAGAACCCTTCCAGACCTCAAGTTCATCCACCCTCCTAGGCTTCCTTGGACTATAAGCCTCTCCCTAAATGGCTCCTCAAATATCCCAAATTTACCCTTAAATATGTTCAAATTGTTCTCAACGATACCACTTTGGCGATGTTGCCCAAGACGATACCACATAGACGATACTGCACAAGACGATACCAGACTACTAGACGATACGATACTACTTCTGCCCCGATACGATACTATGTGTTTAGATGATACAATACCACCTGAAGACACGATACGATACTGATGTAAACCACGATACGATACTAGATGTACCCGCGATACGATACCTAAGTATTGCACGATACGATACCAACCTCACGATACGATACCAGAAATGACATGATACAATACCTAAAATTTGAGTGATACGATACTGGAATTCTCACGATATGATACTGCTTCTAAGGACGATATGATACCACTTTTTCGCACAATACGATACCAAAAAGGGTCGCGATATGATACTGGAATTGTACACGATACGATCCCGCTCAATCGACGATATGATACCATGATCGGGACGATACGATACTAAGTGGACCACGATACGATACCTCAGGGGCAACGATACGATACTGGATTAGTGCGCGATACGATACCGCTAGGTCGACGATATGATACCATGACTAGGGCAATATGATACCAAGTGGACCGGATACGATACCACTGGCAAATCACGATTGTGATACCAACTTGGCGATACGATACCAAAAATTGTATCGCGATACCATAGGTGGTAACCGACGATACGATATCTCGGTGAATATTGCGATACAAGGGAATTTTGGTATCCCGATACCAAAACTCAACCCGATCGCGATACTGTAGCCAAATCTACTCCAAATACAAAAAGATTTTCACCCCCTGGTTTCTCTGTCTCTCCTCTTCACTCCTCACCCTCTGTCTCACTCAAAGGAACTCTAAAAACACTCTGTCCCACCCCGCGATACCAGATGCGCTTTTAATCACGTGTTAGTGCACTTCTATTGTGTTTTTGCTATTGAAATCTTGGGGTAGCTTACCTTTGTGATGTCCTACTTGAGTCTTGAGTTCACTAGGTAGCTTTGAAGGCTTGGAATGCACGATACCATGCTGACGATACCGATCGCTGTCTGGAGACGATACCACTTTGGGAGCAAGTGCCAAATGAACTACAATTTTTTTGTTTTTATAGTTTTTGGTGACTCAAGCCTATACTACACTAATTTGACAATTGTTTTGGAATTTTCTTAGTACTTTTCCACTGACTTCTACTCCGAATCTCTTCTTAACCTAACCCTAACTCTTTCTTCTCTCCCTCTCTCGTAACCCTAAAACCTAAAAACTCATTACACATACCTCCACGATGTGAAATAACAAGTGTTGAAGTGTTCAACTACTTGCCACTGAATAAATTCACTTCTACATATAGGATTACTTCACTCTAGAACTATAACCATCACGAAGGCACCTTGGTTGGGCGTGTCCCCAGCAACGGTGCCAAAAACATGTGTACCTAAGTCACGAAGTCTTAGGGACTTGTGCCAAAGAGACTAAATCTCGTTTGCCACACAAGTGCATATAGTGGTGGATTGACAAACGCTTAATTATCAATCCGAAGAATAGACCTAACCAAGTGTATGAGGACGTGTGCATACATGATGGAAGGTGAAGCGGTTCAGGTAAAATGTATGAGAAAAGACTAACCTACCTCTCCAAATACACTTACACACTCAAAGTGTCTGCCGCGATACCAATTACAACAGTTTTTACTAATTCGAATGTTTCTCCTAGCTTCGAACTTCGAATATGGTGAACACCAGGTTCCTTAAGCTCTCGACGAAACGCATCTTTTGGAAGTGATCTCACTCAAATTTGACAACCGCTCTTCAAGTTATGACCAAAATAGTGAATGGCGGGAAACACACACACTCACTCCACAACTCCTACTTGCTCACACACACACACTACAGTAGTTCAAAAGTGATGGGGAGGGATAGACAACTGTCACACATTCCAAGCTTCAGAAACACACAAAAGATCATAGAGAAGATGAAAATCTACAGGAAAGGAGAAAATTCGAATTTTAGGAGCTCTCCTTCTTCACAATGGCAAAAAGTCTTTACAAAGAGTCACAAAGTGGCTTATATACATGTGCCCTAAAAATGGACCTTTCACACAAGTGATTGGCACTTTATTGACTAATCTCTATTCTCCTACTATTTTACAAGAAATATATTACAATGATTTGGGATTATGCATCTAGAGGACTCCTCTAGTGACATATATACATGTGCCCTAAAAATGGTCCTTTCACACAAGTGACCGGAACTTTATTGACTAATCTCTATTCTCCTACTATTTTACAAGAAATATATTACAATGATTTGGGATTATGCATCTAGAGGACTCCTCTAGTGCATTAACATAGCTTTGAGGGAATTTTCTAAGATTTTGAAGAAGAAAAATATGCCCATAAATTTGAAAATTTTGGGGCTCCCCTTTTGTGCCTCTTTGCTCTGCAACACTCTCCTCCTCTTTGTCTCTATCATCCCTTGATAGGCTTTTGCTTCTCGTTCATAGCTTGTGTAAGGCTTCTGAATACACACACCCAGTGGTCGAAGAAGCGATAAGGACTGTCAAGCAATTTGTTACTTTATCCGAGGTATGTCCTTTACTTCTGTTTGCCCCTTGGTATTCCTTATATCACAAATTTGGGTTGTTGTACTTAGTCAGGTTGCCATACACGCCATCAGTGGAAGGTATGAAGGTGTGGATCTTGAGCCTTCGATCTGAACCTTCCAAAGACCCAGATGTTGAAGGACCTTCTTAAGGATCAGGATCTGCCAGATATCTTCTTGCACTTCTTCATGGATTTTTATTGGCCTTGATCCACCCTTGTCGCTTACATACCTTCCCCTGTTGTATTGCTTTGAGCCTATTTACTCTCTACCACTGCACGCCTTAATTTGCTGACCTCTACTCTCTTTTAAGAGAGCATTACGTTTTAAAGGTCCTATTCTTGAATCTTCTTTGTCATCCTCTAGGACCTGTTCCATTTCTTTGCACCGCATGCATCCAATGGACGAGGAGGCAACTAGGACCTTCAAACAATTGGTTATCTTATCCGATGAAGAGTCCTTTGTGTGCTGTCTCTCTCCTTGACTTGTTTCGCTTCACTGCCAGCTCCTAGTGGATGAGGAAGCTGTGTGCAAACTCCCAAGAAATGTCCTGGTTGTTATCTTTCTTTAATTCCACTCCTCAGGACATGGATCTTTGGCGTTGTTGCCTGATGCGTGCCCCTATGGGGCTTTGGGCAGAGAGTTATTCGTTTTCCTTTTATAATCTTCATTTGTTACTGAGCAGTTTTAGTCTTTGATTTTCTTCTTCTTCTCTTTTTGCTTGATTCCCCTTCCACACCACTTAATCCCTCCTAATGGCCAACTTAAAAATACATGTTCTAAACCACGTAGGATTCTTGACGAGCTTTCGAACGAGACCAAAATCTCATCAATCGGAGTTTGTATGGTGGAGTTAAGACCCTTCAGGCACTTGGAGGTCAAAACAGGTTCTCAGGGTTCAGGAATTTATCTAAGGTTTTCTAGTTGTTTTGCCCACTTTTAAGACTTCTAAGGTAGAGCCTATTTGTCAGAATCAAGACCAAAGTTACCACAATTACACAATTAATTATTAATTACATCCCCCCAAAATTTATGCGGAAAGCCGGTGTATCGCGATAGCTCATGTCGATGTGTTGCCATAGATGGGTGTGTCGCGATGGATGGATGTGTCACAATACCTCGGTTGTCACGATACCTGGGTGTGTTGTGATACCTCGGTGTGTCGCGATACCTCGGTGTGTCGCGATACCTCGGTGTGTCGCGATACCTCGGTGTGTCATAATACCTCGGTGTGTCGCGATATATGTGTGTGTCACGATGGATGGGTGTGTTGCGATACTTGGGTGTGTCGCTATACCTCCATGTGTCACGATGGATGGGTGTGTTGCGATACTTGGGTGTGTCGCTATACCTCCATGTGTCACGATGGATGGATGTGTCGTGATACCTCAGTGTGTCGAGATACCTGGGTGTGTTGCGATACCTTGGTGTGTCACGATACCTCGATGTGTCGCGATAGATCGGAATATGGTGAATTCTATTGATCAACCTAGTGATCCTAGGAGTTCTCAGGCTGCGCTCTGTTGTGGTGCACTTAGAATCGTGATAGGGTTGACTTTTCGGTGTGTCACGATAGCTCAAGGTCGATGCCTCGGAGCTTGCGCAGATGAATTCCATATGTGCAGAGCTTGCTGGGATGGTGATGTTGCTGAAACCTGCAAGAATCATGCAAAAAACACACAAACACAACAATGCACTCTCGCTCTCTCTCAAACTCTCACCATGCAAATGAGGTGAATGAAATGGGAGTGGGAATATGAAAGGAAGATGGAGATGGTGTGGAGCAGAGATGGGGATGGAAATGGAGATGAAGATCGGAAAAAATTAGTGAAAAATAAGAAACAACCTACTACTTACCTTTCCAACACGTCCTCTCTACATCTTACCATCACACACTCGTCCTCAAAGCTCGAATCCCCGACAATGGCACCAAAATTTGGTGTAGCTCAATGATGAGTAGCACCTCCTTTAATGTCAATCCGGGAAGACATGAGAATGGTATGAAGACCTCGAACAAGTGATGGCACAAGTGTGTGAGTGAGAAGCACACAAACATGCACACACATACACACACGCGCACACAAGGCAAGAACAAACAGAGACACAATGGAATAACCTCTATTGCCAAAGATTTCTCATACAAGTTCAAATCTACAACAAGCTAGCTTCAAAAATGAGCTCTCTAGCTCTATTTATAGTTTTTTACTAGCTTTGGTCCTGTTTAGACCTAGTGTCTGACCTAGTTAAAAATTAGGTCCCTAAGCTAGTTTGGAGGCTCAAACAAGCTCTGAAAATTATGAAGTTTGGTAGGCAATTACTTCTAAAGATCCTCAAGCTTGAGGACTCCTCGGCTTGCACAAAATGGAGCTACAAAAAGGTGAAACAGCATTTACAATGGTTTTCAGTGATGAGAATCACTTTTAAAATAATGTACGGATTGAAAAAATTTGATGGGTTGTTTCAGTGGTAGATCTGCGTGTATGCCCGTACTTGCTTCTTCCTAGATGATGCCAACAGCATGCATGGGTATTTCCATTGAAATCAAAGTCAAAAGTGTTTTTGTCCTTCAAATAGTTTCTGGTTTTGGTTGAAAGTCTATTAACATGTAAAATGAGCACCCTCTATTCTAATCAAGGGAGGGAATATATAACTTCTGATTTTAATGCATTTCATGCTCAACGTCATATAAAACAACAGTCTAGAATGTCATGTACACCTCAACGAAATGGATTTGTTGAAAGGAAAAATAGGTCACTCATGAAGATGGCGAGGTGTATGGTCAAGAGTCAAGCTTTACCACATAATTTCTAGCTTGAGGCGGTTATGTGTGCAACATATGTACTTAACACATGTCCCACTAAAGCATTGCATTCTATCACTCCATATGAGGCTTGGCATGGTTGCAAGCCATCTATTGCTCACCTACATGTCTTTGGTTGTCTTGCATATGCACCAGTGCCCAAACAATAGTGTAGGAAATTGGATAATAAAGTATGGAAATGTATTTTTGTTGGGTATAGTTCTGAAAGCAAAGGTTATTCTCTGTATCATCCATAGACTAAATGCATTTTGGTTAGCCATGATGTTGTTTTTGTGGAAGATGCAATTTAGCCATTACTTTCATGTACTAAGTGTAAGACAAATAGTTACGCAATATAACATAGGAGCAGTAGCAGAGAAGATAATAGATATAGGAGAATCTCAACAATTTTCTACTAACATCAAGTACAAAGATGATGGCGTTGTCCACCCATGCGCTCTCAAGGTAGAGCTTAAATGGTGATCTAGACAACTCTAGATAGGGATATACAAGGTAGAGGTATGTTGGCTCAACTCAATGTCTTAGGTAGTGCAGAAGTCATGTATATATAGGATCATGGGTGGCCTTCCGTGGACGGCTATACATGGGCGGTAGAGCGTGGGCGGCCACCGCCCGTGTAATTGCCATACACAGCTTAGACCAGTTGAAGCGACCTAACAAATATAAATGATTTCTGACTTCGAGAGGGAATATTCCATGGAATATTCCCGTTACTGTCGTGCCAGGGGCGCTACCCCCAGACCCCCACCAGGGGGCCCGCTGGCCCCATGGGACCCCCCAGCCAGGGGCCCCGTTGACCCCCTTGGACCCCCCAGCTGGGGCTGCTCACCGCTGCCCTAGACCCCACAATTGGGGACCTTGGTAACTCCCTTTCCTTACAATACCTTACATGGTCCAATATGAACTTCATCCAACATGCAAGTTGGGATTCCCATCAATTGGGTAATGCACGCTTGGCTTCTCCTTATAATGGGGGCCTTACAAAATGTGCATACAATCATGAGAGGTAGACATTGATCATATACTAACACCCCCCCTCAATGTTTACCTATGATAAATCAAGTAGGTCTCAGACCTATGCCCATCTGTTGAAGATGCATGTTGAGCTGCTCTCTTCCAAGTGCTTTAGTGAATATGTCAACACAATTTGCCTCTGTTGGGCAATATTCTAGCTCCACAATTTCATCTTCAATTAGCTCACGAATGTAATGGTACTGTACTTCTATGTGCTTGGTGTGAGCATGAAATACTGGGTTCTTTGCAATAACTATACAACTTTGATTATCACACTTGAGTACAGTGGCCATATTTGATAAAAAGCCTAGATCTGCAAGAATTCTCCTTAACCAGATTGCCTCACAAGAAGCAAAACAAGCTGCTTTGTACTCTGCTTCAGTGGTGCGAGAGTTGGTTGCTTCCTACTTACCCAAGAAAATATTCCTAAACCAAGTGGGAAAAATATCCAGAAACTCATTTTCTAGAATCACAATCTCCAGCCCAATCTGAATCACAATATCCTTGAAGTGTGTCACCTATGGTATACAAAATACCAAAATCCAAGGTTCCTGCAATGTACCTTAGAATTCGCATTCCAGCATCTCCTTAGGTTTGTTGGAAAACCTGCTTAATACTCCAACAGCATAGCAAATGTCTGGTCTAGTGTTGCATAGAAAATTAAGACTTCCAACGAGCTTCCTATACTTCTTAGCATCTACATCAGGCATGTTATCATCCATAGATAGCTTATGATTTACCTCCATAGGTGTGCTAGTTGGTTTGCAGTCCATCATTCCAAATGCCTTGAGAATTTCTTTGGCATATTTTTGTTGTGAGATGAAAATGCCATCCTTCCTTTGCCATACTTCAATTCCCAGACAAAAATGGAGAAGACCTAAGTCTGTCATTTCAAACTCAGTTCCCAAGCTGATCCGAGTTTGATTGATGAGTTCCTGATGATCTCCTGTAATGATCAAATCATCTACATATACAATGACAACAACTAGCCTACTATCCCTTTTCGTTACATACAGGTTAGCATCAGAAGTACGTCTTTCAAAACCCATATTTTTGAAAAAAATATCTATCCGTTGGTACCAAGCCCGTGGAGCTTGATTAAGTCCATACAAAGCTTTCTTCAACCTGCAAACTTTATTTTTTGAATTGGGCACCTCAAAACATGGTGGTTGAGATACATATACCTCCTCCTTGAGGTGACCATTAAAAAATGAAGATTTGACATCCATCTGGAAAATAGGCCAGGCCTTTTATGCAGCTACTACAAGTACCGTCCGAATAGTTGTCATGCGTGCTGTTGGCGCAAAAGTTTCTTGAACATCAAATCCTTCGATCTGTGAAAAAACCTGTGCAACTAATCTTGCCTTATACTTTTCTAATGTTCCATCTACTTTATACTTAGCTTTCCAAATCCATTTAGTACCTATTACCTTCTTCTTTGGCGGCAAGTCAACTAGATCCCATGTATCATTTTTTAGTATACTATCATACTCCGACTGCATTGCCGCTCTCCAACCTAGATCATCAAGGGCTTCTTCAATGGTGGTAGGTTCCTTTATCGAGCCCATGATATCTGCCACTAGAGCCATGTTAACAATGTGTTCTGAGGCTCTTCTTTGCTCCTCTATTCTCTTTGATCTTCTTAATCCATTCGATGATGATTCTGTTATATTTACATGTGCATTGTGATAATCAAAGAGATGTTGTGCCCACTTTGGTAGTGTCTTACGTTGTGCAGCTACAACTGGTTGGCTTTTTATTGAGGAAATTTCTCCATCAGATGTTTCCTCCTCCTCAACTTTAACCTGTCTTATGATAGAAGACTGCAAACCTATGCCACTCATATGGAAACATGTTTATGGTTGAGTCTTCATGATGCTGGAGATCCATTTGATTTTGTTCTCTATTAGCAGGTTGTTGGATGCTTGATTTATTTATGCATTAGTCAGCCAGATATTCAGTTTGTTGTCTCACATATGAGCAGGTTTATGCATTGCCCAAGTCTCAAGCATTTGCAGGTAGTTAAGTGCATCTTTCACTACTTGAGTGGTACTCGACTACCTGGATTGTTTTATCCCAAGGGGGATCACTACCACCAAATTTACATGCTTTTTCTGACTTTGATTGGGCTAGTTACTATGACACTCATGTGCCCACCAGTGGTTTTTTCTTCATGCTTGGTAGCTCATGCATATCTTGGTTGAGCAAGAAGCAGCCTACTATGGCCACTTCTAGTTTTGAGGTTGAGTATAGGGCAACTTTCATAGTGATTGTTGAGTGTGTGTGGCTCTGAGGCCTTATGGTTGATTTGAGTGTTGGTCATTCTTCTTTCACCCCCATCTTTACTGATAGTCAGAGTGCATTTGTAGTTGCAAAAAACCCTATTTTCCATGCTCGCACTAAGCACATGGAGGTGCACTATCATTATGTCATGGAGAGGTTCTATGTTAAAGGGATCACTTTGGCATATGTGCCCACATAGGAGAACATTGCAGACCTTTTCACAAAGGCTCTACCTAGGGAGAAGTTTTAAGCTTTCTGCAAAGCTTTGGGCTTACTTCCTTTTTTGTATTGATACCACATAGCTTGGAACTTCCTTATACATGAGTACCAGCTCCTTGTTCAGCACATCACTCCTAAGGGGAATTTGTTGATATATTTTGGTAGTGATGTGTGTGAACACACTAGGACCGTCGGGACACTTTTTTCCCTCTTTAGGAGGTTTTTCCCTAGTTCGTATATATGCATATAACCCTAACATGTTACTTATTATTGTACATTCTCTTGGTAATACATTAAGTATTATGTGTTGTGCTCCAAGCTTCTTCTTCTTCCTTGTGCTATTCACATGCTTCCACAAACCTCAAAATTCAACAAATACTTTATGAAAAGTATAGTCCTTTTGAAGAATATTCTAAAGATAGAAGCTATCACATGATGGAAGCTTCAATTTCTTTTCAAGTATATTTTCTAGAAAAGGGATAGAATCATTAAGCATAATTGATGGTTAGGAAAGGCAAAGTAAACATCTTTAGGATATAGATGTTTATCCAAGAAAGTTATCTTAAAAAGCAACTTTATGGCATGCTAAAGTTTAGAAAATAAGGGATCCCTAAACATAAAGGTGGTTGTAAACCACAATGCCCAAGTTCTGCCTAGTACAAGGAATAAAGCATTAGCTTTCTTAAGTGATAAAGAAGAAAATGATGTATTCATAGTTAAATTATTGTATGTTGGTTCAATGATTAAGATATGCTTGTACTTTAAGCTACACAACCACAATGAGTTGTCTAAATACATTTAGATTACTCCAATAACATCGAAAGATTGACTAATTATAATAATTTTTGTTTTAAACTCAAGAAGAGTAATACATATCACATAAATGAAAGTTCAAGTCAAAATTCCATGATGGAATGGGAAATAAAATCCTAAGGTGATATTTATCCTTTAATTTGAGACTAAAGAAATGAACACAACTTATGTAATAAAGCTTTAGAGTATTGTCCAAAAGTCTAAAATTCATTTAGAGGATCATTCAAGAGATGCAAAAGATTCCAAGATGAATCACTTGCTCATGTTTTTGATTCCTTAGGAGAAATCTCAAGTACTTGAAGAATAAAATTCTTCCTAAAAGTGAGAACAAAATTATTCAAGTTAGTTAGATAGCAAGTAGTTCCCAAGAAGTCCCAAACCACTGGTAGTGGTACTTAAAGTCCAATGATTGATATAAACTAGAGGTGTATCAATCTTGACGTGATTCTTAGCTTTGGAATCTAAAAGGCATTAGCATATGCTTGGACTTGAGTTGAGGGAAAGATCTCTACAAATCCCAGAAGTAAGCCAAGAAGCTTTAGATAGTTTTGAGAGATTGTTCAGGGAGAATCAAGCAAAAAGAAGAAAAGAAGAAGACAACGAAAGAAGCTTCACTGAAAAGATCATATCCAAAGATACATCTCTGCAAGAAGACCCGTAGGGGCGCAACACCCATCTCTGCACAGAGCCCCGCAGGGGCACGCATCAAGGAAAAGCACGTACGTGAAAGGAGGGATCAGGGCCAGGAAAGCATATTTGAAGAAGTGCAAGAAGATATTTGGTAGGTAATAATCCTTCCGTTGATAGCGTGCGGTGAAAAGAAAGTAAACAGGCTCAAAGCAATACAACAGGGTCACATGTGTGCAACCAGGACAAATCAGAGGACCACAAGCAAGACAGAGGTCACTGGTGGCGTGCGTGGCAACCCACCTAAATACAGCAACCCAAATTTGTGATGTACGGGATATCAAGGAGAAAACAGAGGCAAAGGACTTACATTGGATAAAATAATAAATTCGCTGACAGTCCTTACCGCTTCTTCGACCACTGGGTGCGTGTATTCAGACCTCTTAAAGCAAGCCAAAGACAGAAGCAAAGGACAAACCTCGAATAAGATAACCAATTGTCTGACAGTCCTTACCGCTTCTTCGACCACTGGATGCGTGCACTCAAAAGACTTAAACAAGCAGCCAATGAAAAGCTAAAGCCTGTCAAGAGACGACAAAGATGAGGAGGGGGAGAGTGTTGCAGAGCTAAAGAGAGTACAAGGCAGAGAAAAAGAAGGGCCCCAAAATTTTTCCGATTTGGACACCCAAATTTCGTATTATAACCATTCTTGTAATATATTTTCTGATGTATTTGCACTAGAGGAGTCCTCTAGATGCATCCCCACAGAAGATTAGAAGCTTACCCATGTAAATTAGTAGAAAATTAGTCTTTTAGTGAATAAAGTGTCGGTCTTTTGTGTGAAAGGACCAAACTTAGGGCACATGTATATAAGTCAATTTGTGACTCTTTGTAAACACTTGTTAGCCATTGTGAGAATCAAGAGCGCAGAAATTCGAATTTGTGTCTTCTCTTCTCTATATCTTCTTCTTTGTGAGCTTGTATGCAAGTGTGTTGCTTGGAAAGAGTGTTAGGAAGTGTTGTCTATCCATGAAAGTGTTTGTTTACTGTTGTTAAGGTGTGTGCGAAGTGTAGGAAGTGCTGAAGTATAGGAAGGTTATTCCCATGACTTAATATTTTGCTCATAACTTGAAGTAGAAGCGTCAGAATTGAGTGAAAATACTGCCATTGGATGCGTCTTCTCAAGAGCTTCGAAACGCATATGCTATTTACTATATTTGAAGTTCGGAGCTGAGAGAAAAGCTCAATTTACTGTTGGCTACTGTTACAAGTATCGTGACACCATGACTGACAGTTGAAGCTTGTTTGGATTAGTCTTTGCCTTGTTTGCACTCCTTGAGTAACTCATTTGCATTGATCGTCATTTGAATGCATGTCTTCATACACTCGGCTAGGTTTTGATACTCGTCGGATTGATAATTAAAGCATGAATCCCCACTATATGCACTTGAGGGGGATTGAGGTATAGTCTCTTTCTCCACAAGTCCCTAAGTTGGTTCTTAGGTACACATGTTTTTTGGCACCGTTGCCGGGGAGTGTCGAATCAAACCGAGGCATTCGTGTGATGTTAAGTAGCTTTTTGCATTGAAGCGAGAGGAGGAGTAGTGATTTTCTCTTCTTTGGTAAGTCACTTTCAGCCGCACTTACTACTTCTCACTCTTGAAGTGTGTGTAGTGAGTTATTAGTCTAGGGAAGTGAGTGGAATGAGTAGAGTAGGAGGAGTAAGGGAGTAGGTTAAGTAATTAGAGTAACTTTCAGTCTTTGTCTTGTTGTTTTTTTTTTTTTTAGTGAGTAGGAATATTCAAAAGTATAAAAGCCAAAAAATGTCATTTTGTAAGTCACTTGTCTTTTGAACAAGTATCGTAACTGCTGCCGAGTATCGTGGGCGAAGATCTGGGCATTCTGAGCTACGCAAAAAGAGATAGAGGGGGTAGAGAGCTGAGATAGAGTTCCCAAGGTAAGCACATTCATCATCTTCCTATCAGTGTTTCATAAATTAAACATAACAGAGAAAATGATCTGCGTAAAGTATCGTGAGAGTCCTCCAAGGGTGAGAGAAGCCTATTTCTGTGATACAGTGGGTGAAGAGAGGGTAGAGAAGCTTGATAAACACATATAATCATTCAAAATTCAAAACACACCTGCTAAAAAACAAAAAATGCCAAGTATCGTGTTCTCTCGCGGTTGAGTATCGTGATACTTCCCAAGTATCGTGATACTTCCCAAGTATCGTGGTCTCCTGTGGTCGAGTATCGCGATACTTGACAGAGATCGTGTATCGTGTTTGACCGATCGCGATACTTCACAGAGATCGTGTATCGTGTTTGACCGATCGTGATACTTCACAGAGATCGTGTATCGTGTTTGACCGATCGCGATACTTCACAGAGATCGTGTATCGTGTTATCTTAAGTATCGTGTGATCAAGTATCGTATATCACATATCGTGTTTTTTGGAGTATCGAGTATCGTGTTTCCTGTGTATCGTGTATCGTATTGCTCAACTATCGTGTATCGTGTTCATCCAAGTATCGAGTATCGTCATATTGAGGTATCGTGTATCGTTTTTGGTAGATATCGTGTATCGTTTGGATCAAGGATCGAGTATCGTGAACTTTTTGGGCCAAGTATCGTGACTTGAGATTTCATTGTCAGTCCTTTCCAGCCAAATTTTTCTAGAATTCTGACCTTTAGTGAAGAACTCTAGAAGTTGGAGGATTGGCAAAGGCTGATCAGAGCTTTTAAGTGGATGAACCTAAGATCTGGGAGAACCTTAGGAAGCCGAAGAAGTGTGATCTCTTCTGTAGGTAGTGTAGCGGAGCCAAGTAGCCGTTCACATTATTCTGAAACCTCTAGTGAGTCAGAGGAAGAAATTCCTATGGCTTCTGAGGATATGCAAAACATTGTCCCAATGATTAGCATGATGTCAATTATTGAGGGAGAATATAGGACATCTTTGGAATATGTGAACACCAACCAAAATGATATACCTATCTACCTAGATGGGCTAAACAGATCAATGGCTAGACTGAAAAAGGCTTCAAAGGCGTACATAGTGCCTAGACCAGCAGTCAAGTATGCAGGAGGATTTTATATGGATAAAAGGGACATCCAGTATGTGGTTACCGAACACCCTGAAAACATTAATGAACTTGGGGAAGAAAACAATGCTCATAACCCTAATGGTGAAGGAAATGAAAAGCGAGTGACCACACCTAGAGGGAGATCTACTATTGTTAGGGTTTGGAGAGGAGACCTGATTCCCCAAGATGACTCCTTAATGGATGTGTATTTGATTAATGGAATGGAGCATTTCCTTAGAGCCCACTCTTCATTATGGGAAGCAGCCCCTAACCCAGTGACTGTTTACGAGTTACAAGATCCTGACTTCCCCACCATCATCACATATTTGGACAAAAACCAGAGGAGGTATTGGCCCCTAACAGAGTCAGAGAGAGCCGGGTTGAAATATCAAAAGATTCCAGTGTTTTCCCCGAGGGATCAAGCCACTACTTCACAAAACCCACATGGAGCCTCTCAGAATAATTCATTTCAACAGTCAGGACAAACACAACAAACTCAAATCCCGGTTAGACCACATGTGCAGTTTGCTATGCCTGCAAATAACCCTAACTATCGGCCTCAGCCACCTATTGACCCATGGATTGGAATTCCTGCCCCAGTTAGACCACCTGTAGCAAGAGGACCTGGTATACCCATTGGAAGACCTGTTTTTCCTGTGATGCCTAGACCACGTGAAGGAGGAAGAAGATTAAAGCCAATTCAAGTGGCCAAATGCATGAGAAATCACTATGATGGCTCTAGTGAACCTTACAATCATATAGCTGAATTCAAGCAAGTAATCAGAGCCGAACAAGTAGAAGATTTTTTGATCCAATATGAATCTTTTGGTATAACTCTGACAGACACGGCTTTAGCGTGGTTCCAGCCACTAGATCCTAATAATTTTCAAAATATGGAACAAGTCTATCAAGAAATGATTGAAGAATTCACTAAATCTGGAATTAAAAATAATTCTTCCACATTGATCCATAGCTTTAAGCAAGCTCCAACCAGAATCAGTGAGATTGGCAGCAAGAAGATTCAAACAATATGTGGATAGGTGCCCCGTGGAAGAGAGGCCCACCCAAAATAAAATGGTGTCATTATTTTTGGAAGGATTATTGAATGGATCGTTAAGATCTCTGGTGTACGTGAAGAGAGTTCAAACTTTGCAAGAATGCATGAAAGAATGTATTGACCTAGAGGACAATTTAGCAGAGGATCTGAAAATACCTCAAGGTAGTATGAAGAGTGAAGATTCAGCAAGCAGCACATCAAACCCTAAGAACAATGTAGAGGAAATAGCCGACTTAGTCGCAAAGAAGTTGAATGTTCAAGGATAGAGGAACTACCCCAACAACCCAATGAGAGTGCCCATGCTTAGAAGATGTATGCATTGTGGAGGTGATCATCCCTCTCATTTGTGCACTAGGGGAATAGTCCCACCACCTGCCTATGCTTACAATAGACCACCCGTTCCAGGACCTTTACAATATTGCAACATAGAACAAAAATACACAAATCACAGCACAGAAAATTGTCCTTACAAAAGACAAGCAAGACCAACACAGCCGCTCATGAGACCTTACGGATACCCTCAGAGAGATCAAGGAGGTGAAGCCTTTAGATATCCCACATATCAATAGCAGGCACCTGTACCACGACCATATGCTTATCAAAGTTACAATCAACCGCAACCGGTGTTAGGACAACAACCACCCCATCCTCAGAATGTTGTCCTAGTGAAAATAGCTCAACCTGAAGAAAACTTAGAGAGAGCAATAGTCCCAGGCACACCATTGACTAGTAATGAATCATATGATTCATCCTATGACCATAGCCAAGGAAACTATCCCACTTATGAGAGCTCTATGATAGAATATGGACAAACGTACGAACCATATGCCTATGGCATGGAAGTGCCAGATAGTTCCTACGGATATGAGCAAGACTATGTGTCATTAATGTACACAGCTCCAAGAGCACCCATACCCCCCCGACCTATGAATAGACCACCTGTACCTAGAGGACCTTGTTATAGATGCGGAGGTGATCATTATATCAGAGAATGTACACTACCAAACCCACCACCACCACAGCGAGTCTGGGAAGGCTACTGTAGTGATTGTGGTAAGGAACACCTTTTCAGAGATTGTCCCAAGAACCCCAACAAGGTTACATCCAATGTGCAAATCAATGTGATAGAAGTAATCGAATCATCAGGTAGCGATAAGGAATACACTGTGCCATTGAAAGTGATAACAAGAGCGAAAGCTAGAGAGACCCCAGAAAAAACTGAAGAACACAACCAAAGCGACCGAAGGGTGAACATACCTATACCTCAAGTAGTTGAAGACTCGGAAGAGCCTGAGAGAAGTGTTGTAAGCAAACGGACACAAAGATGGAAGAACCGTAGAGATAGGATAAAGGAAAAGAAATTGCTACAAAAGAAGGAAAATGAGAAGAGTGAACAAAATCCAAAAGAGGAACAGAAATTTGAAGAAGAAAATAAAAATGGAAAGTATAAAAAAGAAGAGGCAGGATCATTTTTAGCAGATCCCATGCCTAAAGAATTAGCCATGTGAATTCAGGCGTACAAGGCACGAATAAGAGCAGGACCTACCAGAGAATATCCTAGAGGTGACCTAGAGAGAGAGGTTGGAGATCTGCAAAAAATTAATAGAAGCCGCTCAACAGACCTTAGAAAAACCTGCTTTTCCACTACCCAATACACGAATTTTCGAAAGAGAATTCCAAGAGTGTGTCATTGCTAATGATCACGAGAAACCCGAAGCAGGTAAGACACATAATGGAAATTATTGTGAGGATAAAAGGGAAGGTTCCATTGTTCCCAAAGTAGAAGGGGAATGGCCTAAAGATTTGTGGGCAAGAGTCCAAGAAGACAGATGGAAGAAAGTGGAAGGAATTGAACCACCCTTTGAAGAGCTAGAAGCAGAAGATGGAATAGAGGATTCAATACCTGAGTTGAATTCAGAAGAAATATTACCAATTGATCCAAGTAACGAAGAAAATGATAGTGTAAAGGTTTTGCCAAATTACACAGGAGAGTACGAACATAATTCGGAACTATATTGCATTCCCTCAATAAGGAAAAAAGAACCTAACCCATCAGTCCAAACATCAGATATCATACAACATCTCAAAAAAGTAAAAATCCCTTGTACCCTAACATTGGAAGAACTTTTGAAGATCAAACCACATTTGAAGGAGAAACTGACCAGTCAATTGGAGATCAAGACGAAAGAAAAAGAGATATCTGATGAAGTAAACATAGTAAAGATCCCAGTCGATAAGGTTGGAGATTTTAGTGAGGGAGATGAAGGAAATACTTGCCTTCTAATTACCTATAGGGGTTACACCACCAAAGTCATTTTGGATAAAGGAGCTGGAGTAGGAATAGCAACTAAAGAAATCTGGGAGAAATGGGGAAAACCAGCTTTAAGACCCACACGTATGAAGATACAAATGGCAGATGGACACACTGAACGACCCTTGGGGATATTGGAACGAGTAGTTTTCACCACTTGTGGAGTTGAGTTTGAGCACACCTTAGCAATTTGTCAATTTGAAAGGCCTAGCAATTATGAAATGATACTGGGAAGACCTTTCATGAGACAATTAAAGGTAGTGCAAGATTGGGGAAAAGACGCGGTATACGTACAGCATGAAGGAACCACCACAAGAATAAATCTCCACACATACACATATCAAGATGTTCCCCCCTTACAATGGAATAAGATTCATAAAGAGTAAGATAATCAGTCGATTCATAGTATAGGTTCAAGTGACCAATCATGGATGAACGAAGACACTCATCTATGGATATGCCAGACTGCGAAAAAGGAAGAGGACAGGAGGAAAGGATGGCAGCAAAAGCAAGGAGTTGCTAGATCAGTACAAGATCGAGCCTATATGCCTCAAATATTCTTAGATGAAGAATTTGAACCTCATGGTTGGATGGAGATTTTAGCTACTCTCGATGTGTGTGTAAACGAAGAAGTGATAACCATGAATGAATGCATTGATGAGGAAGGATATGATGTTAGTCTATCTGTGGTAGTCCTTCAGGAGGCTGAAGAAGGAGAAGTGATAGAAAAAGAATGGAAGGAAGACTATGAGAGTATTGAAATGGAGCAAGAGCCAAGGGAACCGGAAAATGAAAATAAAAAAATAGGTGGCATAGCTAATGTAATTAATCAGGAATTGACACACGATGAAGAGCTCAGGATAGATAACGAACCAGAAGATGGAGAAAACAAACCACAGGATCAGTTTGAAGTACCGGCTCACTTCAAAAAATATGAAGTAGAAGAGAGAAGAATTGCTATTCAAATGCCAAAATGAGAAGCACGGTCAGGAATAGCATATGACAACAAAGAGCAGACCAAGAAAATAGTAGTAACCTTAGAGGAAGGAGAAGAACCATGTACTTTTATAGGACAGGATGTCTCAATGGAGGAAGAACAAGAGTTAATACGACTCATAAGGGAATACAGGGATGTCTTTGCCTGAACATATAAGGATTTGAAAGGAGTAGATCCATCTATATGTGCTCATAGAATCCCTATGACATCCGAAGCCAAACCTTCTAAACAAAGACCATACACATATAACAATGTTTACTCAGCGAAGATTAAAGAAGAGATAGATAAACTATTAGATGCTGGATTCATATATGAGATTGAACACACAGAATGGGTATCACCTTTGGTGGTTGTACCGAAAAAGAATGGGAACTTAAGGGTATGCATTAATCTGAAAAAAGTGAATGCCGCCACCATAAGAGACAGTTACCCGTTGCCCATCACGGATCATCTTTTGGAAAGAGTGGCAGGGAAGGAAGTGTATAGTTTTTTGGACGGCTTTTTAGGATATAATCAGGTAGCCATTGCTCCTGAAGATCAACATAAAACATCCTTTGCAACTGAATGGGGAGTGTACGCCTTTAGGGTTATGCCTTTCGGCCTAACCAATGCCCCAGCCACTTTCCAAAGGTTGATGTGCCATGTATTCAGAGAGTTCCTGAGAAAGAGTATGGAGGTATACGTGGATGATTTATGTACTTATTCAGCTATATGATCAGAGCATATCCCTGAACTAGGAAAGATCTTTGCCAAATGTCGACAATATCGAGTATGCCTCAATCCAGAAAAGTGAGTCTTCACGGTTCGACAAGGGAAGATATTAGGACACATTGTCTCTAAGAATGGAATCTCAACAGATGAAGACAAAATCAAAGTAATTCTGGATTTACCGAGACCAAAGTCTACTAAAGAAGTCCAAGCATTTATGGGACATTGTGGATACTACCGAAGATTTATACATATGTATGCCATAATTGCTAGACCTCTTTATGCATTATTGACTCAGTTTAACTGGACTGAAGAATGTGAAAAAGCCTTTAATGAATTAAAGAGTCGATTGAGTTCAGCCCCAATCCTTTGAGTACCTAATTGGAACAAACCATTTCATATCCACGTAGATGCTTCCAAGTTTGCCATTGGTTGCATCTTAGCTCAACCCGCAGATGCAGGAAAGTTAGATCACCCTATAGCCTATGCCAGTAGACAATTGAATCAAGCAGAATGCAATTATACCACGACTGAAAGAGAAGGCCTAGGAATGGTGTATGCAATAAAGAAGTTTCGACACTACTTATTGGAAAACAAATTCAAATTCTTCATTGATCATCAAGCCCTACTGTACTTAGTCAATAAGCCTTGTAATACAGGACAACTAGTACGATGGTTTCTATTGTTGATGGAATTTGATTTTGAAGTAGTAGTCAAGAAAGGAAATACCCACATAAGAGCGGATCACCTATCAAGAATGACACATGGGGAGCCACCCATAGGAGCACCCGATGATCTGCCAGACACGTACCTGTTTAACCTCAAAGTATGTCCCCAGTAGGCAGAAAAGTTGATCCCTATACTCACTTATGGACCTAAGATGGAATCACACCAAACGGAACTCAAGACCTATGGAAGACTAAAAACCTTCATATCATTGCTGGAAGTTTGTATCACCAAGACTCAAATGGATTACTCATGAGATGTGTAGAAGAAGAGGAACAAGAGATGTGGCTTCAAAAAGCACATGTAAATCAATGGAAAACTCATCTAAATGCGAACGGAACATGG
Source organism: Ceratopteris richardii (assembly GCA_020310875.1). Taxonomy (NCBI): domain Eukaryota; kingdom Viridiplantae; phylum Streptophyta; class Polypodiopsida; order Polypodiales; family Pteridaceae; genus Ceratopteris; species Ceratopteris richardii. The sequence goes on from CM035425.1 coordinate 52,875,103, forward strand.
CAAACACTATGGAGATTGGGCATATATTGGCCAACCATGCAGAGGGATGCGCATAACTATGTATCAGCCTGCCCAACCTGTCAAGAACGGAACCCAGAAGAGAACTCCACTCTATGCTACTCCACTGTAGCACCAAGATGGAGCATGCCTCTGGTGAAGTTCTTAAAGACACAAGAGTACCCAGAAGGAGCCACTCTAGCAAGAAAACGAGCACTTATAGAACAAAGTAAGGACTATGCTCTTATAGGAAAACAACTCTTTAAATGAGGAAGAGATAATCATTTGCGAATGTGCATCCATGAAGATGAGTATCTTGCTGTTTTAGAGATGGCACATACAGGAGCTGCAGGAGGACATTTCTCTGTAGATAAAACTGCAAAAATGATTCTCTTTGCTGGAATGTGGTGGCCAACTCTACATCAAGATGCAGCCACATATTGTCAACGATGTGATACATGTCAACGAACGAAATATCCAATTAGAAGGGATGAAATGCCACTAAAACCCATGATGAGTGCCAGAGCTTTTACTAAGTGGGGAATAGACTTCATACGACCTATTAGCCCCCCAGCTAAAGGATCCCATGCCGAATACATAATTGTAGCCACAGACTATCTGACCAAATGGGTTGAAGCCAAAGCTACCAAGAAAAACGATGCAAGGACTACGGCCAAGTTTCTCTTCGAGAACGTTTTCACTAGATTTGGACTACCGATAGAAATTGTGAGTGATTGAGGTACGCATTTTGTGAATGAAGTTATAGAAGCCTTGCTGAATGAATTCTTGGTAATTCATAAGAAATCAGCCCCTTATCACCCACAAGCCAATGGACAAGCCGAAAGTTCCAATAAAATCTTATGCACAGTTCTCACAAAAATTGTGAACAATGGTAGATCTGATTGGGATAAACAATTACATCACGCTTTATGGGCATTCAGAGTAGCCTACAAAACTGCCATAGGCACTACTCCTTTTAACTTAGTGTATGGGCAAAATGCTATTTTACCAATTGATTTCTTAATACCCACTCTCAGAGTAGCAACAACTTATGAGTGGATGGGACATGAACTCTCAGCTCAATTGGATCAAATAGAGAAGTTACATGAAACTAGGTTACAAGTTGTAGCAGGGATTTATGCTGCTAAAAGGCAACAGAAGGCATATTTTGATGCTCATATTAAAGACAAAAATCTGAAGGAAGGAGATTTAGTTTTGGTATATACCTTGAAACAACATGCAAAAAAACTACAAAAAAGAGGATATGGCCCACTAATCATCAATCGTATATCTACCAGTGGAGCCATCAGTTTAGCAACTCTAGATGGAGAAGTATTGCCCAATTATATCAGTGGATGTCGAGTAAAAAAATATTTAGAGCCACTGATTGAGGAAATAATGTCACGACTGATAATGGGTAAAAATAGACGTCTAGAGGAAGAGAGAATACGAGAGGAAGCCAGACAAGAAGCACTAGAACGAATCAAGAAACGGAAAGAGTGGATGAGAGAGAGAGAGAGAGATGGGTTCCTAGGAGAGGAAATCATCCCAATGGCTAATTTTAGAGCCACTAAAAACCTAGGTCAACAGAGGACACAACCATATTTGAATTTGGGAGCCAGAAAAAAGGAATACCACTTAGTGGATGCTCTCATTGACACTGGAGCTGCCATAAGTTGTATCAAACTTTCATTGACTCAAAAACTCAAGGAGGAATTACGTCCAACAAAGGCATAGTTGATAGGAATAGGGGGAACAATTACTCAATGTATGGGTAAAGTAACCTTACCTCTACATATTGGAAACAATATTATGGAACAAAAACTCTTAGTATGTCATGATCAGGACTTACTCGAAGACATAGTGTTAGGTCAAGATTGGATATACAAATATGAAGTGACTATCCAATTGGCCTTAGGATACATCTCGGCCAAGATAGGACATCGTGAAGTATTTAGCATGCTAGACGAACGACCAATCAAAGCCACAAGTATAGAGCCAAAAACTCACTCAAATGAACAAAGTGATGCATGTATGTTCACTAGCACTATGGAAACCCCTTCATCAAGTACTTCATGTGAGGACACACCGAATCCTGCTTGCATACCATCTTCTAATCTAGCAAGTCACAAGAGTGTCATTCTATCGTAAAACAGCCTTAGCGAAGAACTATGCACAAGAGAAACTAGTTCTCCAAGTAATCCCCAGTCTGCACCGATTAGACTATACCCCATTCCTTATACTCAACAAGCTTGGATAAGGAAGGACCAAATGGATGCATATCTTCAATAGAAGAACTACTGGCTACAACAGAAGAACCCACAGAACCAATATGAAAATTGCTTTGGATATTCAGTTCCACAAAGAATTGCTAAAGTATGGATTCCGAAGAAGGTGATAGCCGCCCAGTCGGACCGCACACAAATATGGATTCCCAAGTCATGTACTCAAAGGACAATCATTAAAAAGGACGAACCAATGAACAAGAAAAATCAGTACGATCTAAAGGCATAGCAACAGAAGCTAAATTGCTACGGGATAGAGCTGAAGTCTACATACAATTCACATGTCATTCCAAGATTCAAAAAGCAGACAAAGCAGAAGCACCAAATGAGAAGCATCACAATCACCAGGAAGGTTGGGAACACGATTTCTCCCAACAGAATAAAGCAGATTTGGATGCCGAAAGACAAAGCAAGTTGTATACATCTGCCAAATAATTCGAATTGCACGCATTTGGAGTTACCAGAATCCAAAGTATGCATGATAGGGCCACATTACAAGGCCACGCATTCGGCACAATATTCTTCTATTTCAGGATAGTGAAGCACATTTTCCTCTTGGGAAATAGGAGAGCACTTGTACATAATTTAAAGAAAATTACTAAAAAAATTTAATAATCGCTTCGGCTATGAACTCATTTTTCTATTTTTCTTTCAGACAAAAACATAAAAATACCTAAAAATATGAAAAATCCCAGGTATTACCTTTCTCACACCCACGGGGAAGGGACGACATCATTCACTCTGAGCAATGTCAATCTTATGAAAGACAAATATAGGAGGATTTCTGATACTATCTGGCCACTAATTCATACTCTATATTGAGTGCAGATGGCATCCACTAATTCCGAAGCGACTCAAGAGGAAGAGGTTCAGCTTCTTCCAGTAGAATCTATAACAAAAGCAAGAGGCCATTGGTTTCTAGATGACCAACCGGTGTCGGACCTCATTTTCATGGCTACCATCAAGATCATGGATAGGGATCACTACTTCCCTATTATGTCCCAAGACTTTAAGACCATCATACAAGGATTACCACGCATGACAGATGTCTGGACACAAGCAGGAATAGAGGCATTTCTAAAACTGCCTATTTATTTGCCAGATTTTCAAAGATGCACGCAAGTGATGAACACACTTCAGCCTGCAGCGAATAAGATATCAGTTCTTGAAGCAAGAGTACTGGACAAAGTGGGTACCTGGAAAACAGTTCAATTCACTCATGAGTTAATCAACAAAGCTTTTGGATGGAATCAAGAAGGAATCACTAATGTCAAGGAGGAATGTCATGATCCAAAAAAGAGATCCTTTTTGGATATCAACAGAACTGATATTGAAGATGTTGTCCGCTTAGTGCATCAGCACTTTTGTTTTCCTAGTACGCATAGATACACATCACCTCAAAAGATTGTCATACAACTATTATCACATGCTATGAGGCAAGTCGGCAATAAAGTAAACATGACGCCTTATGTTCAAGACCGATTATTTGAAGCCAAGAAGAAGTGGGGTCAGAAAAAGTTTCTCAATGGCAGTTCAGCTTTGACCTTACTCATCTATGAGCCACTTGATATGAAAAATTGCTTGCGTGAGATGCCAACCTTAGAAGGGCTAGCCAAATACGTCAAGTCCGCTACGGTTCCCAAGAAAAAGAAAGCAGCTATCGCTGTTGAAGAAGTAGGGACCAGTTTACAGAAACCCATGAGGGGTACGAAGCACCTTAGAGAGGAAGAAGCCCAAGTGACACCTCAATCAAAAAGGACACATACTTTACCAAAGATTCTTGTAGCACAAATACCAATCACCAAGAGAGACCCCTCCGCAGCCCTAGAAGAGACACATAAGTACATGCAAGGGCAAGTGAATCTAAATGTTCAAGGTCATCATTACAGACAAGCAAGTCAAGAAAAGCAACAACGGAGTAAAGAAAAGACCCCAAAACAATCCGCCAGATACAAAGAACTGGGCTTAGAAGATTCAAGCTCTAACGAAGAATCTAGTCCTGAGAAAGATACTTTGGACACTGACATAAGGACAGAAACTCACGAGGAAGAATGGACAGAGATTAATCAAGTCGAAGTCATGCCAGACAACCAACAGGGACAAACCAAGAGCCAAGAACCCAAGGAACCAGATCATGTCATTCAATTGAATGATACGACAAAGATTAGTATCAAAGAAGCTACAATATCAAATAAAGGAGTAATGCCACCTATCAAGGAAGAAATGCAAACTCCAGTGGATGAAGATTCAGACCTACACAAAAATAGACAGCAAATTGTGATTGAAGTTCCAAATGATACACCTCAAGGCAAGATGGACCACATTGAGGCTGAGCCAAGGATACAACTCCACATTAGGCAGCCCCATGAAACTACATTACACGTAGCACAAGGAAAAGATGTGACAACAGGAGCAGAACCGAGTATTCCTAAAACATGGTTAAATGTGGATGTCACACAATTAAAACCTGTGGTCAAGCAGATGATACAAACGCCCATGGATACACAACAACAAATGATGGATACAGATGCAGACTACGACAAAGCCATGAGGGAAAAGAATCAGTTCCAAATTATGAGTGAACAACTATCTGCACAATTAATCCAGGCACAAAAAGAGATTGCCGCCAAAGGAACTGAGTTATTTGAGGTAAAAACACAATGTGACACATTGATGACCCAACATCGTCAACTCCAGGCACAACTAATGGACTTACAAAGATTACATGAAGCCAGCGAGGCTGACAAAGAGCGAATGAAAGCTAGAAGTCACCTGCTTGAAACACAACTGAAGGTATATATGGAGGAAAATGACAATTTACGAAATAGAAACAAAGAATTAATGAATTCATTGCTATATGATCAACCCATCGAAAAACAAGAAACAACAGATATTGAACAGAAAGAGTTAAGAGATCAGATTGCAAAATATGCAGATTTGCTGAAACAAGAGCAAGAATTGAGAGAAGAATGGGAACGTAAGTACATTCAAGAAACAAATGAGTTGAAAAAGTAGTTAAATACAGCCCATGGAAAACTTGCAACAAGTTATAGCGAAAACATGGACAATGTAGCAGAAATTGGCAATGAACTGCTTGCAACAAAGGAAGCACTACGAGCAGCAACACAAGAAGTGAAAGAGAAGAATGCATGCATAGCACAGTTAGAGATCCAAGTAAAGCAGAAAGCACCAATCGGGACACCAATAGAGCCAACAAAAGAGAATCCTACTGACGAGGTAGAGAAATAGGTCAGAAGGAACGGGCACTACTGGTGTCCCGGTTGACAGAAAATTTTGAAAATGAAGTCATCAAAGTCATGAAGGAAGCAAAGATCAAGGGTAAAGACTTGGATATGATTATGAAGCCTTTCAACATTCCCTACGGACTGACGAAAGAGAAAACAAGACAATATATAAAGAAGATTACACAGAAAAGTCTAGACGAGTAGCTACATTTCAAACATGACACATTCGCTTACACTCAAGAAGAATTTGAAGCTGCACAACCTGATTGGAGAAGGAAATTTTTGGAGAGAAATCCTACACTACGGGTGCATTGGCAGGCAGCACCATATTTACTATAGGTAAACCCTTCTTTTCGTCCAACACCATGGCGCAGAGAAGCACGAGAATATTTGGATATGCAAAAGACCGGTGTAATCAATAAACAGTGGCTAAACTACCCACTACTTCCAAGTCCACCGCATAACTATCTACCAACGGCGGATTATATGGTAAAGACCATCAAATTTTGGCTACAGAGTTATGCAACAGTACCAGATTTAACTATCAAGATGACAAATAAAATACTCAGTATGATACTTACAGCATTGAAGGTCTTCAAGCATGCGGCATATACATTTCTGAACTTTATTGGAATTAACCAGGGAATAGATATCCTTGTTTTTTATCTGTCCGTCATGCCTAGCCAACCTACAATAATGGCTTATTACTCCAGACTCATGTTTTTGCCAAGTACCTATATGCAAACTTTCAAAGAAGCATTTTTTAAAGCTTCAGAAATCTTTTTGAAGATGTCATCCAACCTAAATGCAAGATTATTGGCATATGAACTTAGTTTTTTTGTTGATCATAGACAACCACCTAACGATGGAGTAAAGGCAGAACAGTGGAAGCAGTTAATGATACGTGAAGCCAATTTGCTTAATGAAATTGAGCAGAAAGTGTATAGAACATACTCCCGTCGACTTCCAAAGCCTATCGGGGACGCCAGAGTTCAGGAGGGGGGCAGTGTTCAGAGAGAACCAAGCAAAAATAAGAAAAGAAGAAGACAACGAAAGAAGATTCACTGAAAAGATCATATCCGAAGATACATCTCTGCAAGAAGCCCCGCAGGGGTGCAACACCCATCTCTGCACATAGCCCCACAGGGGCACGCATCAAGGAAAAGCACGTAAGTGAAAGGAGGGATCAGGGCCAGGAAAGCATATTTGAAGAAGTGCAAGAAGATATTTGGTAGGTAATAATCCTTCCGTTGATAGCGTGCGGTGAAAAGAAAGTAAACAGGCTCAAAGCAATACAACAGGGTCACATGTGTGCAACCAGGACAAATAAGAGGACCACAAGCAAGACAGAGGTCACTGGTGGCGTGCGTGGCAACCCACCTGAATACAGCAACCCAAATTTGTGATGTATGGCATATCAAGGGGAAAACAGAGGCAAAGGACTTACATCGGATAAAATAACAAATTCGCTAACAGTCCTTACCGCTTCTTCGACCACTGGGTGCGTGTATTCAGACCTCTTAAAGCAAGCCGAAGACAGAAGCAAAGGACAAACCTCGGATAAGATAACCAATTGTCTGACAATCCTTACCGCTTCTTCGACCACTGGATGCGTGCACTCAAAAGACTTAAACAAGCAGCCAATGAAAAGCTAAAGCCTGTCAATGGACGACAGAGACGAGGAGGGGGAGAGTGTTGCAGAGCTAAAGAGAGTACAAGGCAAAGAAAAAGAAGGGCCCCAAAATTTTTCCAATTTGGACACCCAAATTTTGTATTATAACCATTCTTGTAATATATTTTCCGATGTATTTGCACTAGAGGAGTCCTCTAGATGCATCCCCACAGAAGATTAGAAGCTTACCCATGTAAATTAGTAGAAAATTAGTCTTTTAGTGAATAAACTGCCGGTCTCTTGTGTGAAAGGACCAAACTTAGGGCACATGTATATAAGTCAATTGGTGACTCTTTATAAACACTTTTTGGCCATTGTGAGAATCAAGAGCACAGAAATTCGAATTTGTGTCTTCTCCTCTCTGTATCTTCTTCTTTGTGAGCCGGTATGCATGTGTGTTGCTTGGAAAGAGTGTTAGGAAGTGTTGTCTATCCATGAAAGTGTTTGTTTACTGTTGTTAAGGTGTGTGCGAAGTGTAGGAAGTGCTGAAGTGTAGAAAGGTTATTCCCGCGACTCAGTATTTTGCTCATAATTTGAAAAGTAGAAGTGTCAAAATTGAGTGAAAATACCGCCATTGGATGCGTCTTCTCAAGAGCTTTGAAACGCATATGCTATTCGCTATATTTGGAGTTCGGAGCTGAGAGAAAAGCTCAATTTAGTGTTGGCTACTGTTCCAAGTATCGTGACACCATGACTGACAGTTGAAGCTTGTTTGGATTAGTCTTTGCATTGGTTGCACTCCTTGAGTAACTCATTTGCATTGATCGTCATTTGAATGCATGTCTTCATACACTCGGCTAGGTTTTGATACTCATCGGATTGATAATTAAAGCGTGAATCCCCACTATATGCACTTGAGGGGGATTGAGATATAGTCTCTTTCTCCACAAGTCCCTAAGTTGGTTCTTAGGTACACAGAGATCTTAAAGATAAAGACTAAGTCTTTACATCTTAGCTCTCAATATTGACTCCAACAAGGTCTTAAGAAAGGTTCATTAGAAATGATCATGAGAGCATTTAACAGAGACAATGAGCAAGCCAAATTGAGGATGTATTTTTGTGGATTGGGGAAAGTATCCACTAGTATGAGACAGTGGAATGGTAAGTCCTTTTCAAAATTTTTCTTTGATGCTAGAAAGAAAAAGACCTCATGCTTCATAAAAAACATTGATCAAGTTATCTCTTTCTCAGGAAACTAAATTGAGGTAATGTACTTAAACCTAGATGAAAGGATAAAGAAATGAAGGAGAGTTTTTATCTCACATTTAGATAGGAAGTGAAGTCTATAAAACTTCACCATGCCAAAATTTTGATTTGAGTTCACATTTCAAAGATATAGGGATTATGTGGGCGGTGGCCGCCTAGGTTCCACCACCCATGTATAGTTGTCCACGGAAGGCCACATCTCCCCATTAGCCTATATATACATGACTTCTGTAGTACCCCAAATTTTGAATTGAACCAACATACCTCTACCTTGTAACTCTCTATCTGGATTTGTCTAGATCACCATTTAAGCTCTCCCTTGAGAGCTCATGGGTGGACAATGCCATCATCCTCGTACTTCTTAGTAGCAAATTTATGAAATTCTAGTATATTTGATATCTTCTCTACTACTTCACCTGTGTTCTCTTGCATAACTACTTTCTTACATGGTAATGGGTTCTTATTCAAGTTTGGTAGCCCACACTTGTTTTTTTTGAGAAAGAAGCAACTTATTGTGGTAACTTGTAGTTGTGAGGCTGATTATCGGGTAGCATTACAACTATAATTGAGTGTGTGTGGCTTGGTCCATTATGTCTAATTGGTGTTGGCCAATTTTTTGCCATCACCATCTTTAGTAACAATCAAAGCATATTGGAAGTTGTAAAGAAATGTTCCATGCACAAAGCTTAGCATATTGAGGTGCACTATCATTATGTAAGAGAGAGAGAGACTCTCTATTTGAGAGATTTTTTTGGTTTATGGGTCCATCCAAGATATTGTTGTAGACCTTATCCCAAGGTTTTGCCTCATTAAAAGTTTGATCTTTTTGGGAATGTTTGAGTGTACTCCCTATTTTAGATTGATATCAATCAATGCTAATATCTTATATATGAGTGTAAACTCTTTGTTCACTACAATAGTCCCAAAGGGGAACTTTTTAGTATACTTTGGAAACACTTGGGCAAAGGAATTTTGTAAAAAGTCACATCTCAATTGCCAAAAGTAGGAAAGTGCACCCAAGTCACTCACTCGTGATCTCATCTAGTAGCGAGTCTTATTTTAACTAGGAAAATATGGCCACTTGTGAGGGAATGCATGGTGTGCATCTTAAATCTTAAACAGATTGATTCCTCTAGTCAAGATTACTACACAATTCTACAATTTAGAATTATAATTCCCTAGGGGTAGGCATCTATGTAGATGTCCTGAATCAATAGATACTTGGGCTTAGAAACCCAAATTGCTTGAGCATCATCAACTTTTTGGTCATGAAATACTAAGATGATTGCAAGGACCACAAGGAAACTAGATCACACCAATGACCAAAGAGAAGTAAAATATTCTTACAAAGACCAAGCACATAAATAATGTGATGGGGTTGATTCTTAGAGATGGAAGACTTCACTTTGTCTTTTCAATGATCATAGACTTGCTATTGTCAAGGTAAACTTGTCCTTCATACTATCATAACTTGAATGTACTCGTTGTCATGACATATCTATGAGGCTGCACTATTGACAAAGATCTACTCTTTGAAAGAGTTAAATGGAACCAAGACTTAGTCTTCACAAGATACAAAAAAATCTTCACTTGTGTAGTGAGTGTGATGGGAAGATAGAGAATTATGAGTATTTTGACTACTAGTCTTGGAAGACCGGTCCTTCTTCTTGTAGTAGAACTTTCCAATGTGGCCCAATGTTCCGTAAAAGTTGCAAGAATGAATTCTTGCTTTTGTTTAATTGTTTCTTGCTTGTGATTTTGACCCTTCAATTTCTCAAGGTGTGAAGTATTTTGAGTCCTAGATCAAGACGTGTGTCAAAGTAAGAGTTTATGCACTTCTTTCCATGTCAAACTTGAACACAATTATAGAGTGTGGTCACAAAGGTTTCATATGAGCTTGATAACTTTTTAAGTAGCCTAATTTTCCATGTCCTCACTATAGGCTTGATGGCCACATAAAGGGGCCTTGTTGCATTAAAAGTCTTTTGATTTGAGGAATGACTTGATCCTATGGCTTTATGGTCAGATTATGGAACTTTGATTTTCATACATAGATCTTTGAAGGTGTTTCATAATCATAAAGGCTGGTGAGAATCATCCAAGCTTCATGTGAAATCTTGGATGAAATTATGTGTCTGTTCGTGAGTTTATCACATGCTAAAAGTAACTTCCCTTAAGCCCTCTTGCCTTTCACATTCCAAATGTTTCAAACATCTGGTTAGTAATCCCCATAAGGGTGTTGGAGAGTAAGAAGCATAGAAAAAGGAGCCCCAAAAATTTTCAAATTATGGGCACAAATTTTCTTCTTCAAATTCCTATGAAAATCCCTTGAAGCCATGTAAATGCACTAGAGGAGTCCTCTAGATTCATAAACCCCAATTAGTGTAACATAATCCTTGTAACATAGTAGTTTTTCTATAAAAGTGCCGATCTCTTGTGTGAAAGGATCAATTTTTAGGGCACATGTATATAATTCACTTGGTGACTCTTGTAAATAACTTTTTGCCATTGTGTGAATTGAAGCAGAATTTCGAATTTGCCTCTTGCTTCCTGATTATCTTCTTCTCCGAGAGCTTTTGTGTGTATTTCATGCTTGAAATGTGTGTGTAGGATAGTTGTCTACCCATTTCCATCACTTTTGAGCTGCTATAGTGCGTGTGTGTGCCTTGAGGAGTTGTGGAGTAGGTGTTAGTGTTTCCCGCCATTCACTATTTTACTGATAACTTGAAGTAGCTTTGTCAGATTCAACTAACATTAGATGCCTCTCGTCCAGAGCTTCAAAATGAACCTATTATTGACCATATTTGGAGTTTGGAGCTCAGAGAAAAGTTTGAATTTGTGCTTATTGTTGTAAATGGTACCATGACCTGCATTTCCAGAGAGATAGTGAGTTGGATAGGTAATTGAGACAAGTCACATGCATTGTAGCATTGATACTTCACTTACCATCATGTTTGCACATGTCTTCATACACTTGGTGCATCTAATTCTTCGGATTGATAATTAAACATGTGTTAATCCACAACTATATGCACTTTTGGGACAATTGAGGTACAGTCTCATCGACACAAGTCCCTAAGACTTCACGAGTTAGGTACACATGTTTTTGGTGCCGTTGTCGGGGATTAGCCCAATCAAGGTGTCTCCGTGATGGTTATAGCTATGGATTGAATGAATCGTACTTGTAGAGGTGAATTCAGATAGTGGAAAATCATCGACCATTTCAGCACTTGTTACTTCACACTTTAGGAGTGTGTGTAATGAGTTTTTTGGTTTAGGTTTAGAAGTAAGGGAGTGAGGAAGAGTTAGGGTTTAGGGAAAAGAGAGAGGTAGTGTTAGGATAGGTAAATTTCCACTAGGAAACTCAAAAAGAAGCAAAAATTTTCTAGTTCAGTTCAGTTCAGGCACTTGGGCAACCAAGGCCTTAAAACCTAGAAAATTTTCAATCTTTAGTTACTTGTTTGAACAAGTATCATGGAGAGCAACAGCGATGGTATCATGAAATTCATATCGGGGGAAGCAAGCACTTTACTGACATCATGAGCACAAGGCTTAGACAAGGCTTGACCTTGTAATCTCAAAAAATCAAAAACTCACTCATAGGCATGACTAAACACATAAGTGGTATTGCGAGGTAGGACAAAAGGGTTGGAGTGAGATTTTGTGTGATACACTTAGCTAACAGAGAAGAGGAGAGTAGGAAACACCCCTTGCACAAAAAAATTCTAAATTTTGATCACTTTTGGCTGAAGTATCACGATCGGTTGAGTTTTGGTATCGCGATACCAAAATTCCCTAGTATCGCGATACTCGCCTGGTATCGTATCGTGCATACTACCTTGAGGTATCATGATGTTGTCAAGGTATTGTGTATCGCCAAGTGTTGGTATCGTGATCGCAATAAAAGTGGTATCATATCAAGCTTTTCGTGGTATCATATCATCTAGGTCACGATATCGTATTGTCGGTTGGACCGGTATCACATCGTTCACATAGTGGTATCATATCGTTTGACTACTGGTATCGTATCATGCCTAGAATTCCTTGGTATCGTATTGTTACTTGCAATGGTATCGTGTCATATTGTGAACCAATTCAATATCGTATCGCCTTGCTGAGTAGTATCGTATCGCGCCAATCATTGGTATCGTATCACGGTGTACTATTGGTATCATATCGCCTTAATTGCAGTATCGTATCATCAGAGAGGTATCATTTGGAGTGGTATCATATCATTCCTACCTAGTATCATATTGCCCATCACTGGTATCATCCTGAGCAACTCAGACATACTGAAATTAAACCTTGAGTAATCTAAGATATAATTAAGGGAAAGAAGAGAGAAGATATAGACTTAAGAGGTGAATGAATTTAAGATCAAGATGGGTGCTAAGTAGTCCGCGAACTGTCATCTCATTGATAGAAGTGCAGCCCAAGCAAGCCATCACTCAATCTACTCAGACGCATCCAATGACTTAGAAGAGGAACTACCCATGGCCTCAGAGGACATGCATGGTTCAGTTCCAAGAAAGAACTTTATATCTACCATAGAGGTACAGTATCGGACCTCTTTACAATATGTGTTCCCCAATCGATAGGGAATCCCTATTTACCTTGATGGCATAAATAGGTCAGTAGCAAGAATGGTAGACTCTATGGATTGAGCAATAGTTCCAAGACCTATAGTCAAATGCGAAGGAGGAGTTTACATGGACAAGCTAGGTCAGATCTATGTAGTGACTGTTGGACGAGATGGTGGATAATCACAGGAGATAAGTTGGTGTAGCTAAAACCTACTTCACACCTGCTATATATGATGGCTGGAGAGTGTTTGGGCCTCCTTAGCTAGCTAATAAGCTTAAATGATCATATATGTTGCTTGGAAGATGATGCACAAATGATGGAATCAAAACAAATAGGTAGGCATATAATCCAATGCACAAAACTTAGTATTTTGGTTGAGACATCTGCTTAGTGTTCTACTCAATTCTCTGAGTACAATGACAATTAGTAAAATTCTTCTTGTGGAACTTTAATTAGCTTAAAAAGCTACTAGTCATGATTGGAATCATCTAAAATGATAAACTATATGCAGAGAGTTATGTTTCGCAAGCTGAGCATATACCCAGACTTTTACGGGCCTTGATAGTCATAGACCAGGGAGCATTAATTGAATGATATCCAACGTTTGCAAGAACCACATTCAATGAAAATTTGTAGGATCAAAGTAGAGAGTATTCTGAGGATGTCATGCTTTAAATCATGCAAAATGATATAGTATTCAGCGAGAACCAGCTTAGACAAAATCATTGTTCTGATGAAGTGTGACAGAGATATGAGAGTAGGAAGTAATGAACATGATTAACTAAATCATGTAATATTACAAAGTCATTGGCAATAAGACATTGCTCAATGAGTGAGGGATGAGTGAGCTATGGTATGAGATGCTCTTATCAATGAAGGTACACAAAAAAGGATCTCTCAACCTCGAGATACATGCGGGCTTTTCATCTCAACTTTTATAGCTTTTTGTTGGAGATTTCAATTTGAATTCAAATATCCACCTAAAAGTAATCCTAAAGTATAGGATTGATTCTCCCTTGACTTCAGCTACTAAGAATTATGAGATTCCAAGTTTCCTAACTCCTCATGGGTTCATTACCTTTTACAACGAGTAATTGTAACTTCAAAGTTACAAGAGGTTGTACATATGAGCTTCCCAAGTGATATGCTAATACATCAAGTTTTATGTGAAGTGATCAAGTGTGTAGGCTTTGGCTTAATTGCACCAACAACTCCATCTCAAGCTTGACATGCTTGAATTTCATTGTTCCTTGATCTCTTGCAACCCAATTATCAATGTACTCATAGCATATGCAATATCTACTCTTGCCAAAGTAGCATAATTAAGACTACCCACAAGTTGTTGATACCCTATAATATCATCAAGTGGTTCACCTTCATGTGAATTTAGCTTATGATTGATCTCCATAGGAATACCTACATCTTTAGTGTTCTCCATCTTAAACTTTACCAACATACCATTTATGTAATTCCTTTGTGTGACGAATATACCTGAATCTGTATACACAAGTTCTAAGCCAAGGAAATAGGTTAACAGTCCTAGATCACAGATTTTGAATTCCTTCATCAATTGAGCCTTGATCAACTTGATACCATTATATATAATAATGATATCATCTACATAGACACACAAGTAGATGATCTCTGATTTATTCTTCTTCACAAATAAAGAAGAGTCTACCTTGCTTGACACAAAGCCTTGACCTACAAATAGGTAACAAGTCTATGATTCCAAGCTCTAGGAGCTTGTTTGAGACCATAGAGTGCTTTTCTAAGCTTGCATACATATCTTGCTTTCTCTTCATCTTCAAAAGCTGGTGGTTGTTCCATATACACTTCCTCTTATATCCAACCATTTAAAAATGCATTCTTGATAGCTAACTGATATAAATTCCAATTTTTGAATGCAGCAAGACTTACCAATACCCTAATTGTTGGCATCTTTGCCACATGTGAAAATGTTTCTTCATAATCTACTCCATGTGTTTGGGCAAATCCCTTTGCCACTAATCTTGCCTTGTACTTGTTTATAGAACCATCAGAGTTCTTTTTAACTTTATATATCCACCTTGAACCAATTACCTTCATATCTAGTTTCTTGGGGACTAGGTCCCAAGTGTGGTTTTCCTGCAATGCTTCCACTTCCTCCTGCATGGATTCTATCCACTCTTTCTTTTTCTTAGCCTCTTTAAATGAAGAAGGCTCCTCTACCATTGAACCTTTAGTGATGTATACAGAGTGCTTTGTAACGAAGGGTGTATCATATCCATACCTTATGGGCTTCTTACTTTCTCTTTGTGATCTCCTTAAAGCTTCATTGGAAGACTCAGTAGATCCTCTAGTTGCTTGTGTTTGCACTTGCCTCTTGACTTCCAAGCTTTGAAGTCAATATGTTCCTCATCTTCTAAGTTGATGTCCTCTGCTTGGTGTTGGTCTTCTTGAGTTACGTTTGGAAAATCAGTTTCCAAATCATATGGTAATTTGACTTTCCTATAATCATCTTCAAACCAAGAATTATTCTCAACAAAGACTACATCCCTACTAACTATGAATGCTTTGTTAATGGGATTATAAAGTCTATATCCCTTTTGATTCTGATCATACCCAATGAATATGCACTTCTCAGCCTTAGGGTCAAGTTTTCCTCTAATTTGTGATGGGATGTGTGCATAGGCAATGCACCCAAATATCTTGCAATGATCCAATGAGGGTCTCCTACCATTCCAAGCTTCATATGGTGTCATACCATCCAATTACTTGGATGGAAGCCTGTTAACCAAATAGGTAGCTATAGAAACAACCTCTACCCATAAACAATTAGGTAATTTTTTCTCATTCAACATGGACCTAGCTTCCTCAACAATTAATTTGTTCCTTCTGTGCCACTCCATTCAATTCAAGAGTATACCTTGTTGTTACTTCCCTCTTTGTGACTCTATCTTGTAGAAATAGATCAAATTCATGTGAAAAATACTCACCACCTCCATCAGACATGATTCTCTTCAAGCTCCTTCCTGTTTGGTTTTCCACTCATGCCAAATATTTTTTGAAACATGTAAACACCTCAACCTTATTCTTCATAAAATAGAGAATTGTCCACCTACTATAATCATCAATAAAAGAGACATATTACCTTGAACTTGAGATGGATGGATCTTTCCTAGGACCCCACACATTAGTGTGTACAAGCTCCAAATAATCTTCATGGATGTATCCTTTCCTATTGAATGGTTTCCTGTGAGCTTTTCCAAATTGGCAAGCTCCACATTTGTAAATCATGTGCTACTTGGTCACATTAGGAATCCCAAGCACACTTTGATCCTTGCAAATTTGCTTCAAAGTTCCCTCTCCTATGTGCCCTAGCCTCTTGTGCCATATTTCCAACTCAGATAGGGTTTGGTCTCTATAACTAAATAGTGCTATGTTCTTTGTGTCTTCAATTTCAAAGGTAAACAATCTACCTGACTTCTCACCTTTGGCTATCCTTTTGAATCCTTGTTGGGGGTCTTCCACATATGCTCCATGCTTAGTGAATGTTGCACAGCAAAGAAGAGCAGAGATGCAAAGATAAAGAAGGGGCCCAAAATTTTTCTAATTTGTACACCTTATTTTTGTAACATAGTCCCTTTGTAATATATTTTCCGATGTAAATGCACTAGAGGAGTCCTCCAGATGCATATCCATAGATATATGTATCATTACCCTTGTAAACTAGTAGGGAATTATTCTTTTAGTCAATAAAGTGCCGGTCTCTTGTGTGAAAGGATCGTTTTTTAGGGCACAAGTATAGAAGTCATTTTGTGACTCTTCGTAAAGACTTTTTGCCATTGTGAGAATCAAGAGCACAAAATTTTGAATTTGTGTCTTCTCCTCTCTATATCTACTTCCTTGTGAGCTTGCATGCATGTATGTGGCTTGAAAGGAGTGCTTTGCAGTGTTGACTATCAATGGGAGAGCTTGTTTGTTGTTGGTAATGTGTTTGCGAAGTGTAGGAAGTGTGGAAGCATAGGTAGGTCATTCTTGTGGCTCAGTATTTTGCTCATAGCTTGGAGCAGAAGTGTCAAAACCAAGTGAAAATACCACCATTGGATGTGTCTTCTAGAGAGCTTCAAAAAGAACTACTATTTTCTATATTCCAAGTTTAAAGCTGAGAGAAAAGCTTGATTTACTATTGGCTGCTGCTCTAGGTATCACGACACCATAGCTGACCATGAAAGCTTTGAATGTGATAGTTTACACTTGTTTGCACCATTGTTAGTTCACATTTGCATTGACCATCATTTGAATGCATGTCCTTATACACTCGGCTAGGTTATGATGCTTCTTGGATTGATAATTAAAGCGTGAATCCCCACTATATGCACTTGTAGGGGATTAAGGTATAGTCTCTTTCTCCTCAAGTCTCTAAGTTATATATACATGGTTGTTCTCCAAGAAGCGGGTGAAGGAGAGGTAATTGAAAAAGAATGGAATGAAGATTACGAGAGCATAGAAATGGAACTCGAACCTCTTGAGGAAGAAAGGAAAAAGAAGGAAGAGATTGAAACTAGTCTAGATTTGACTCAAGACGTGCTACAACCTGCAATAGATGAGCCAAATAGGGAAAATGAAAAAGAAGAAAACACACTTCAAGACTAATTCGAGGTACCGAGCACTTTAAGTAATATGAAGTAGAAGAAAGAAAGATTGCTATTCAGATGCCAAAACAAGAAGCACAACCAAGGGTAGCATATGACAATAAAGAGCATACCAAGAAGATCATAGTAACTATTGAAGAAGGAGAAGAGAGATGTGTGAAGAGATGGATAGGTATGTGCTTGAAGATGAAGAGGTGTTGCAAAATCCTTGATCTACACCAGCCAAATGAACTCCAGGAGTATATGGTGGGCCCTTTTAGCTTGCCAATGGATGTATTAGACACCCTATGTACCTTGGAAGATCACTCTCAAAAAGATAGATCAAAACAGATAAGTTGGAGTTAGCTCAGAGGTGAAAAACTTGCTAATTTGGTTCATACACCTCTCCAGTGTTTTGCATAATTCTCTGATCACAGCAGCAATTAGCTTAATTCCTCTTGGGGAAGTTTAGTTAACTTAAAGAGCTAACTTTCAAGAGTAATCTCATCAAAAATAATGAACCACACACTAAGAATGATGTTTAGCAACTGATGACATCATCCCGATTTTCATGGGCTGCTATAGTTTGAGACCAGTGAGCAGAAAAATGAATATAACTCTATATTTAAAATTCCAATGATTATGAAAATTTGTATGCATATACTAGACCATATGCTAAATCTAACAAGCTTTACATCATGGAATTTGGATAAGTACGCACTGCGAAACAGCTCTGACAAGATGAGTAAAAAAGTCGGGTACCTAACAGAGAAGTGAAAATGACAGATAGGGTTCACTTCAATTGAACATAACTGAAGATTGCAAATATATATTAAATGAAATGAAAATTTGTGAGCATATATTAGACTTATAGAGCTAACTTTACCAAGTTAAAGCAATGAAAATGATGCACCAAGCTCAGAGAAACCATCTCCGCAATCTGACTGAGAAAACTAAGAGATATGGCAGTGAGTAGTTCACTTCACAAGAACATGGAAATATGAACTCAAATGATAATGAAAATGAAAGTATATTGCTTGTACAATACAATGGACTTAATGATACATATGTGTGCCTTGGAATCACACCTTGATATGGCATAAAACTCAGCTCTTGGAGGTCTTCACATAGGTCTCTCTAACCATGACTAAAACTGCCATCTATTTATAGTTGAGTTTGGGAGGCTAACTTCCCTCAATCACTCTCCAATCAATCAATGATTGATTTGATTCTCTACCTACCACAAATCACAAATTCGTGGCTCCTCTTTCCCTTTTTGATCAAGTGGACTCAACCACTTAAGATTCTTTCACTTTTACATTAAGTAAACTCTTCAAAAGTTACAAGAGGTAGTTCACAAGTGAACTTTACATAGTCTTCATTTTAAGGCTTCTTCTATGACTTTGTGGGACTCAAGCCAATACTTAGGCTTGTCATAGACTTGCTCCAACAGCTCCCCCTCAAGCCAAGTATGCTTGAGGTCTTCAATCTTCCAAGATTACCTGCAAACCAATCATAGCCTTGAATTTGCAAAGCTTTGTACCATCCAATGCTTTGATTAGAATATCTGCACATTGTTGATGAGTGGACACATATGATATTTGAATCTCTTTGCTTAGAACCTTCTCTCATACATAGTGATAATGAACTTCAATATGTTTAGTCCTTGCATGAAAAATAGGATTAGCAGCCAAATGAATAGAACTCATATTGTCACCA
The DNA here is from genome assembly GCA_020310875.1 of Ceratopteris richardii. Classification (NCBI taxonomy): domain Eukaryota; kingdom Viridiplantae; phylum Streptophyta; class Polypodiopsida; order Polypodiales; family Pteridaceae; genus Ceratopteris; species Ceratopteris richardii. The sequence continues at coordinate 52,894,427 of CM035425.1, forward strand.
AAAATAGTTGGAGTTCCAAACTCCAATCCAAGATCTTTGAATAATTTCTTCATCCACATAGCTTCCTTAGTAGCTATGGCAAGACCTCTGTATTCAGCTTCAGTAGAAGAGAGAGAAACTATGGGTTGCGTCTTGGATGACCATGAAATAAGCTTTGAACCTGCAAAGGTAAGATAACCTGAAGTGCTCCTTCTATCTTCCTTGGAGCCAGCCCAATCTGCATCAGAAAATAGCTTCAACCCTAAATCAGATACATAAGGATAATAAAGTCCTTCATTTAAGGTTCCTTTGAGATACTTGAGAATCCTTTTGGTAGCATCCATATGTGGTTTCCTTGGTGTGTGCATAAATTGGCTTAGCACACTCACACTATAACATATATCTACTCTTGTCAATGTGGCATAGTTGAGACTACCCACTAGACTTTGATATGATGTGGTGTCCTCTATGAGTTCACCTTCATGTGAACTCAATTTGGGATTGACCTCCATTGGAGTACCTGCAATCTTACAATCTTGCATCTTGAATTTTGCCAACATGTCCTTAATGTACTTTCTTTGAGTGAGAAACAAACCATGATCTTTGTAGACAACTTCCAAACCTAGGAAGTAGGTAAGTGAACCCAAATCACTTATCTTGAACTCTTCTCTCATCTGATCTTTGATCTTCTTCATACCATCTGCATCATTTCCTGTCAATATAATATCATCTACATATACACATAGGTAGATGATCTCTGAATTACTCTTTTTAATAAAGAGTGAAGGATCTGCCTTGCTTGGTTGAAATCCTTTGTCCTGCAAGAATGAAACAAGCTTGAAATTCCAAGCTCTTAGAGCTTGCTTGAGACCGTACAATGCTTTGTTAAATTTACACACATAATCAGGATAAACTTGATTCTCAAAGCCAGGTGGTTGTGCCATATATACCTCTTCTGTTATCCAACCATTCAAGAATGCATTCTTTACATCTAGTTGAAGTATCTTCCGATTCCTGGAAGAGGCAATACTAAGAAAAACCCTAATAGTAGGCATCTTTGCCACAGGAGAGAAGGTCTCCTCATAATCAATTCCCTGAGTTTGTGCAAAGCCTTTTGCTACAAGCCTTGCCTTATACCTGTTAATGGAACCATCAGAATTCTTCTTGAGTTTATCGACCCATCTTGAGCCTATTACCTTCATGGATGAAGTCTTGGGCACCAAATCCCAAGTGTTGTTTTCGTCAAGTGCTTCAATCTCTTCCTTCATTGCATGCTTCCATTCTGCTTTTGCTTTGGCCTCTTCAAATGATGATGGCTCCTCTTGGTTTATGTCATGTGCTATGTAGATAGAATGTTTAGTTACTAATGAGGTGTCAAACCCATACCTTTCTGGTTTTTTCTTAGGCCATGATGTGATGATTCTGCCTCATGCCTATTTCCTGCAATTTTGCTTTACCTTTAGACTTCCATGCTTTGATCTTTTCCATCTGAGATTCTTCATCATCCTCTGAGGTGTCTTGTTCTTCAATCTTTGGTTGTTCTCTACCAAGCTTTGGAAAATCTTCTTCAAGATCATATGGTAAATTGACCTTCTTGCATGAATCTTCATACCATGAATTGTTCTCATAAAAAACTACATCTCTGCTTACCAAGAATCCTTTGTTGGTAGGGTTGTATAACCTGTAACCCTTTTGATTGTTGTCATATCCAATAAATACACACCTTTCTGCCTTTGGATCCATCTTGCCTCTAACCTGTGAAGGAACATGAGCAAAAGCAATACATCCAAAAATTTTACAATGATCTAAGCTTGGTCTTCTTCCATTCCAAGCCTCATATGGAGTCATCCCATCAAGGGATTTTGAAGGCAACCTGTTAATCAAGTAAGTGGTTGTAGATACAGCCTCAGCCCATAAGTAATTAGGTAAATGCTTTTCATTTAACATAGACCTTGCAGCTTCAACAATTGTCCTATTCCTCCTTTCTGCCACTCCATTTTGCTGAGGAGTGTAACTTGTAGTTACCTCTCTATTGATTCCTCTTTCTTTTTTAGTGATTTACCTGTTTGATTCTCCACAAGAGCCAAATATCTTTTGAAACATGAAAAAACTTCATCTTTGTGTTTCATAAAAAATAGGATAGTCCATCTGCTGCAATCATCAATAAAGGAGACATAATACCTTGATCCAGATATTGAAGCTTCCTTGCTAGGTCCCCATACATCTATATGAACCAACTCCAAGAGATCTCCATGCATATAACCTTTCTTCATGAATGGTAACCTGTGAGACTTTCCAAATTGACATGCACTACACTTATAAATCATATGTTGTTTTGACAAGTTAGGGAGTCCAAGTACACTTTGGTCCCTGCAAATTTGCTTTAATGACCTTTCACCAATATGTGCTAACCTTTTGTGCCATACTTCCAATTTTGTGAGTGTCTAACTACCAAATTAAATAGAGCAATGTTTCTAGTGTCTTGTAATTCAAATGTGAACAATCTACCTGTCTTTTCACCTTTTGCAATTTTTCTGAATCCTTGACTTGGATCTTCAACAAATGCTCCTGCTTTTGTGAACCTGACTTGCAACCCTTTCTCTACTATCTGCCCAACACTTATCAAATTCTTTGTAATGGTAGGGACATAGAGTACCTTACTGAGTAGGTTGATGTTTCCATCAGGTGCTTTGACATTGCCTATTTTTTGCACATGATGTTTTGTATCATCTCCTGTTTGTACCTCATGCTTATTCCTTGGATCTTCTAAATCTGATAGGAGTGCCACATTTCCTGCCACATGATTTGAACAACCTGAATCTATGTAGAAAACATGCTCATCAGATTTACCTTGTGGCATAGCCTGTTGGAGCAAGTCTATGACAAGCCTAAGTATTGGCTTGAGTCTCACAAAGTCATTAAAGAAGCTTCAAAATGAAGACTATGTAAAGTTCACTTGTGAACTACCTCTTGTAACTTTTGAAGAGTTTACTTAATGTAAAAGTAAGAGAATCTTAAGTGGTTGAGCCCACATGATCAAGAATGGAAAGAGGAGCCACGAATTCGTGATTTGTGGTAGGTAGAGAATCAAATCAATCATTGATTGATTGGAGAGTGATTGAGGGAAGTTAGCCTCCCAAACTCAACTATAAATAGATGGCAGTTTTAGTCGTGGTTAGAGAGACCTATGTGAAGACCTCCAAGAGCTGAGCTTTATGCCATATCAAGGTGTGATTACAAGGCACACATATGTATCAGTAAGTCATTGTATTGTACAAGCAATATACTTTCATTTTCATGATTATTTGAGGTCATCTTTCCATGTTCTTGTGATGTGTACTACTCACTGCCATTACTTCAGTTTTTCTCAGTCAGCTTGCAGAGATTGTGTCTCTGCACTTGGTTCATCATTTTCAGTGATTTAACTTGGTAAAGTTAGCTCTATAAGGCTACTATATGCTCATAAATTTTCATGTCATTTGGATGTTGGAATCTTCAGTTATGTTCATTTGAAGTCAACAGGGTATGTTCATTTTCTCTTCTCTGTCAGGTACCCGACTTTTTCAGTCATCTTGTCAGAGTCATTTCTCAGTGTTTAATCATCCAAATTCAGTGATTTCAAGCTTGTTGGATTCAGCTTACTGTCTAGTATAAGCATACAAATTTTCATGATCATTGGATTCTTACATCTTGAGTTATGTTAAGTTTTCTACTCACTGGTCTATTTCTGTAGCAGCCCGTGAAAATCGGGATGATGTCATCACTTGTTAAAAGTCATTCTCAGTGTGTGGTTTGTTATTTTTGATGAGATTACTCTCTAAAGTTAGCTCTTTAAGCTACCTAGCCTTCCCCAAGAGGAATTAATCTAATTGCTTCTGTGCTCAGAGAATTATGTAAAACACTGGACAGGTGTATCAACCAAGAATAGCAAGTTTTCACCTCTGAGCTAACTCCAACTTATTTGTTTTGATCTATCTTTTTGAGAGTGATCTTCCAAGGTACATAGGGTGTCTAATACATCCATTGGCAAGCTAAAAGGGCCCACCATCTACTCCTGGAGTTCATTTGGCTGGTGTAGAGCAAAGATTTTGCAACACCTCTTCATCTTCAACACATACCTATCCATCTCTTCACAGTGGTATCAGAGCAAGGTTGGACAACATGGCAGATGGATTTCCTTCATCAATTGACAAATTGGACAGAGGTAACTACTCAGCTTGGTCATTAAGAATGGAAGCTTATCTCCGAGGTAGAAGTTTATATGGTTATGTGGCTGGAGATGAAGTTATGCCAAGTTTCAGGAACAAAAGTCAACCAACACAAGAAGAGCAAGAAAGATTGAGCACATGGTGCTCCAAGGATGCACTTGCAAGGTCTTATCTCCTCAACTCTATCTCAGATTTTTTGTTGCCTCACATTAGAAGTTGTAAGACATCTCAGGAAGTGTGGGATGCACTTGAAGCTTTCTTTTCTTCAAGTACCAAAGCTAGGAAGCATCAACTATGGCTGGAGTTCACAACTCTCAAGAAGGCTCCCAAACAAAATGTGACTGATTTTGTCACAAAGCTCAAGGACATAGCGGATCAGTTGGGAAGCATTGGAGAGGTAATAGATGAAGAGCAAATTGTAAGGCAGGTCATCAATGGCTTGAAGGCAGATGATAAGTGGGAAGCATTCACCACAGCTATGGATTTGTACATGGACATGCATGTACCTGATTTCAACACACTCATTGGACAATTACTTACTCAAGAGGCAAAGCTTATCAAAAATGGAGAAAGCTCTAAAGGTAATCAATCTTCAGCTTTATACACAGATAAAAGCAAGTCTAAAGATAACAAAGGAAAGGCAAAGAAAGTGGATGATGAAGCAGGTACATATCAAGCTAACTATGCAGGTAGAGGAAGACATGGCAGAGGTAGAGGAAGAGGAGGTAGACAAGGCAGGGGGAGATCCCAAGACTCCAACTCATGTTCTATTTGTGGATTAACTAATCATACAACTGAAAATTGCTTTAGGAATTCCAGGAATCAAAGAGGCAGAGGATACAATAGAGGAAGTTATGGCTACTCAAGAGGAAGGTTCAACAACTACCATGGCAACTACAACAACTACAATCATTCAAACTATCAAGGAGGCTACAAAGGAAGGAGAGACTACAATAACTACACAGAAGACTCAAACAAAGAGGATTCATTATTGATCATGAACATGGCTATGCCACAAGGTAAATCTGATGAGCATGTTTGATTCAGGTTGTTCAAATCATGTGGCAAGAAATGTGGCACTCCTATCAGATTTAGAAGATCCAAGGAATAAGCATGAGGTACAAACAGGAGATGATACAAAACATCCAGTGGAGAAAATAGGCAATGTCAAAGCACCTGATGGAAACATCAACCTACTCAGTAAGGTACTCTATGTCCCTACCATTACAAAGAATTTGATAAGTGTTGGGCAGATAGTAGAGAAAGGGTTGCAAGTCAGGTTCACAAAAGCAGGAGCATTTGTTGAAGATCCAAGTCAGGGATTTAGAAGAATTGCAAAAGGTGAAAAGACAGGTAGATTGTTCACATTTGAATTACAGGACACTAGAAACATTGCTCTCTTTAATTATGGTAGTCAGACACTCACAGAATTGGAAGTATGGCACAAAAGGTTAGCACATATTGGTGAAAGGTCATTAAAGCAAATTTGCAGGGACCAAAGTGTACTTGGACTCCCTAACTTGTCAAAACAACATATGATTTATAAGTGTAGTGCATGTCAGTTTGGAAAGTCTCACAGGTTACCATTCATGAAGAAAGGTTATATGCATGGAGATCTCTTGGAGTTGGTTCATACAGATGTATGGGGACCAAGCAAGGAAGCTTCAATATCAGGATCAAGGTATTATGTTTCCTTTATTGATGATTGCAGCAGATGGACTATCCTATTCTTTATGAAACACAAAGATGAAGTTTTTTCATGTTTCAAAAGATATTTGGCTCTTGTGGAGAATCAAACAGGTAAATCACTAAAAAGGCTAAGGTCAGATGGAGGGGGAGAATACTTCTCCCATGAGTTTGATTCTTTTCTTCAAGAAAGAGGAATCAAAAGAGAGGTAACTACAAGGTACACTCCTGAGCAAAATGGAGTGGCAGAAAGGAGGAATAGGACAATTGTTGAAGCTGCAAGGTCTATGTTAAATGAAAAGCATTTACCTAATTACTTATGGGCTGAGGCTGTATCTACAGCCACTTACTTGATTAACAGGTTGCCTTCAAAATCCCTTGATGGGATGACTCCATATGAGGCTTGGAATGGAAGAAGACCAAGCTTAGATCATTGTAAAATTTTTGGATGTATTGCTTTTGCTCATGTTCCTTCACAGGTTAGAGGCAAGATGGATCCAAAGGCAGAAAGGTGTGTATTTATTGGATATGACAACAATCAAAAGGGCTACAGGTTATACAACCCTACCAACAAAGGATTCTTGGTAAGCAGAGATGTAGTTTTTGATGAGAACAATTCATGGTATGAAGATTCATGCAGGAAGATCAATTTACCATATGATCTTGAAGAAGATTTTCCAAAGCTTGGTAGAGAACAATCAAAGATTGAAGAACAAGACACCTCAGAGGATGATGAAGAATGTCAGATGGAAAGGATCAAAGCATGGAAGTCTAAAGGTAAAGCAAAATTGCAAGAACTTGGACATGAGGCAGAATCATCAAATCATGGCTTAAGAAGATCTATGAGGGAAAAGAAAAAACCAGAAAGGTATGGGTTTGACACCTCATTAGTAACTAAACATTCTATCTACGTAGCACAGGACATAAACCAAGAGGAGCCATCATCATTTGAAGAGGCCAAAGCAAAAACAGAATGGAAGCATGCAATGAAGGAAGAGATTGAAGCACTCGAGGAAAACAACACTTGGGATTTGGTGCCCAAAACTTCATCCATGAAGGTAATAGGCTCAAGATGGGTCTATAAACTCAAGAAGAATTCTGATGGTTCCATTAACAGGTATAAGGCAAGGCTTGTAGCAAAAGGCTTTGCACAAACTCAGGGAATTGATTATGAGGAGACATTCTCTCCTGTGGCAAAGATGCCTACTATTAGAGTTTTGCTTAGTATTGCCTCTTCCAAGAATTGGAAGATACTTCAACTAGATGTGAAGAATGCATTCTTGAATGGTTGGATAACAGAAGAGGTATATATGGCACAACCACCTGGTTTTGAGAATCAAGTTTATCCTGATTATGTGTGTAAACTTAACAAAGCATTGTATGGTCTCAAGCAAGCTCCAAGAGCTTGGAATTTTAGGCTTGTTTCATTCTTGCAGGACAAAGGCTTTCAACCAAGCAAGGCAGATCCTTCACTCTTTATTAAAAAGAGTAATTCCGAGGTCATCTATCTATGTGTATATGTAGATGATATTATATTGACAGGAAATGATGCAGATGGTATGAAGAAGATCAAAGATCAGATGAGAGAAGAGTTCAAGATAAGTGATTTGGGTTCACTTACCTACTTCTTAGGTTTGGAAGTTGTCTACAAAGATCATGGTTTGTTTCTCACTCAAAGAAAGTACATTAAGGACATGTTGGCAAAATTCAAGATGCAAGATTGTAAGATTGCAGGTACTCCAATGGAGGTTAATCACAAATTGAGCTCACATGAAGGTGAACTCATAGAGGACATCACATCATATCAAAGTCTAGTGGGTAGTCTCAACTATGCCACATTGACAAGAGTAGATATATGTTACAGTGTGAGTGTGCTAAGCCAATTTATGCACACACCAAGGAAACCACATATGGATGCTGCCAAAAGGATACTCAAATATCTCAAAGGAACCATAAATGAAGGACTTTACTATCCTTATGTATCTGATTTAGGTTTGAAGCTATTTTCTGATGCAGATTGGGCTGGCTCCAAGGAAGATAGAAGGAGCACTTCAGGTTATCTTACCTTTGCAGGTTCAAAGCTTATTTCATGGTCATCCAAGAAGCAACCCACAGTTGCTCTCTCTTCTACTGAAGCTGAATATAGAGGTCTTGCCATAGCTACACAGGAAGCTATGTGGATGAAGACATTGTTCAAAGATCTTGGATTGGAGTTTGGAACTCCAACTATTTTTGGTGACAATATGAGTTCTATTCACTTGGCTGCTAATCCTATTTTTCATGCAAGGACTAAACATATTGAAGTTCATTATCACTATGTACGAGAGAAGGTTCTAAGCAAAGAGATTCAAATATCATATGTGTCCACTCATCAACAATGTGCAGATATTCTAACCAAAGCATTGGATGGTACAAAGCTTTGCAAATTCAAGGCTATGATTGGTTTGCAGGTAATCTTGGAAGATTGAAGACCTCAAGCATACTTGGCTTGAGGGGGAGCTGTTGGAGCAAGTCTATGACAAGCCTAAGTATTGGCTTGAGTCTCACAAAGTCATTAAAGAAGCTTCAAAATGAAGACTATGTAAAGTTCACTTGTGAACTACCTCTTGTAACTTTTGAAGAGTTTACTTAATGTAAAAGTAAGAGAATCTTAAGTGGTTGAGCCCACATGATCAAGAATGGAAAGAGGAGCCACGAATTCGTGATTTGTGGTAGGTAGAGAATCAAATCAATCATTGATTGATTGGAGAGTGATTGAGGGAAGTTAGCCTCCCAAACTCAACTATAAATAGATGGCAGTTTTAGTCGTGGTTAGAGAGACCTATGTGAAGACCTCCAAGAGCTGAGCTTTATGCCATATCAAGGTGTGATTACAAGGCACACATATGTATCAGTAAGTCATTGTATTGTACAAGCAATATACTTTCATTTTCATGATTATTTGAGGTCATCTTTCCATGTTCTTGTGATGTGTACTACTCACTGCCATTACTTCAGTTTTTCTTAGTCAGCTTGCAGAGATTGTGTCTCTGCACTTGGTTCATCATTTTCAGTGATTTAACTTGGTAAAGTTAGCTCTATAAGGCTACTATATGCTCATAAATTTTCATGTCATTTGGATGTTGGAATCTTCAGTTATGTTCATTTGAAGTCAACAGGGTATGTTCATTTTCTCTTCTCTGTCAGGTACCCGACTTTTTCAGTCATCTTGTCAGAGTCATTTCTCAGTGTTTACTCATCCAAATTCAGTGATTTCAAGCTTGTTGGATTCAGCTTACTGTCTAGTATAAGCATACAAATTTTCATGATCATTGGATTCTTACATCTTGAGTTATGTTAATTTTTCTACTCACTGGTCTATTTCTGTAGCAGCCCGTGAAAATCGGGATGATGTCATCACTTGTTAAAAGTCATTCTCAGTGTGTGGTTTGTTATTTTTGATGAGATTACTCTCTAAAGTTAGCTCTTTAAGCTACCTAGCCTTCCCCAAGAGGAATTAATCTAATTGCTTCTGTGCTCAGAGAATTATGTAAAACACTGGACAGGTGTATCAACCAAGAATAGCAAGTTTTCACCTCTGAGCTAACTCCAACTTATTTGTTTTGATCTATCTTTTTGAGAGTGATCTTCCAAGGTACATAGGGTGTCTAATACATCCATTGGCAAGCTAAAAGGGCCCACCATCTACTCCTGGAGTTCATTTGGCTGGTGTAGAGCAAAGATTTTGCAACACCTCTTCATCTTCAACACATACCTATCCATCTCTTCACATAGCCATGTTCATGATCAATAATGAATCCTCTTTGTTTGAGTCTTCCGTGTAGTTATTGTAGTCTCTCCTTCCTTTGTAGCCTCCTTGATAGTTTGAATGATTGTAGTTGTTGTAGCTGCCATGATAATTGTTGAACCTTCCTCTTGAGTAGCCATAACTTCCTTTATTGTATCCTCTGCCTCTTTGATTCCTGGAATTCCTAAAGCAATTTTCAGTTGTATGATTAGTTAATCCACAAATAGAACATGATGAGTTGGAGTTTTGGGATCTCCCCCTCCCTTGTCTACCTCCTCTTCCTCTACCTCTGCCATGTCTTCCTCTACCTGCATAGTTAGCTTGATATGTACCTGCTTCATCATCCACTTTCTTTCCCTTTCCTTTGTTATCTTTGGACTTTCTTTTATCAGTATATAAAGCTGAAGATTGATTACCTTTAGAGCTTTCTCCATTTTTGATAAGCTTTGCCTCTTGAGTAAGTAGTTGTCCAATGAGTGTATTGAAATCAGGTACATGCATGTCCATGTACAAATCCATAGTTGTGGTGAATGCTTCCCACTTTTCATCTACCTTCAAGCCATTGATGACCTGCCTTACAATTTTCTCTTCATCTATTACCTCTCCAATGCTTCCCAACTGATCCGCTATGTCCTTGAGCTTTGTGACAAAATCAATCACATTTTGTTTGGGAGCCTTCTTGACAGTTGTGAAATCCAGCCATAGTTGATGCTTCCTAGCTTTGGTACTTGAAGAAAAGAAAGCTTCAAGTGCATCCCACACTTCCTGAGATGTCTTACAACTTCTAATGTGAGGCAATAAAAAATCTGAGATAGAGTTGAGGAGATAAGACCTTGCAAGTGCATCCTTGGCGCACCATGTGCTCAATCTTTCTTGCTCTTCTTGTGTTGGTTGACTTTTGTTCCTGAAACTTGGCATAACTTCATCTCCAGCCACATAACCATATAAACTTCTACCTTGGAGATAAGCTTCCATCCTTAATGACCAAGCTGAGTAGTTACCTTTGTCCAATTTGTCAATAGATGAAGGAAATCCATCTGCCATCCTTGCTCTGATACCACTGTGAAGAGATGGATAGGTATGTGCTTGAAGATGAAGAGGTGTTGCAAAATCCTTGATCTACACTAGCCAAATGAACTCTAGGAGTATATGGTGGGCCCTTTTAGCTTTCCAATGGATGTATTAGACACCCTATGTACCTTGGAAGATCACTCTCAAAAAGATAGATCAAAACAGATAAGTTGGAGTTAGCTCAAAGGTGAAAAACTTGCTAATTTGGTTCATACACATGTCCAATGTTTTGCATATTTCTCTGATCACAGCAGCATTTAGCTTAATTCCTCTTGGGGAAGTTTAGCTAACTTAAAGAGCTAACTTTCAAGAGTAATCTCATCAAAAATAATGAACCACATACTGAGAATGATGTTTAGCAATTGATGACATCATCCCGATTTTCACGGGCTGCTACAGTTTGAGACTAGTGAGACGAAAAATGAACATAACTCCAGATCTTAGAATCCAATGATTATGAAAATTTGGATGCTTATACTAGACAGTATGCTAAATCCAACAAGCTTTACCTCATGGAATTCGGATATGTACACATTGAGAAACAGCTCTGACAAGATGAGTAAAAAAGTCGGGTACCTGACAGAGAAGTGAAAATGACAGACAGGGTTGACTTCAACTGAACATAACTGAAGCTTGCAATATCCAAATGAAATGAAAATTTGTGAGCATATAGTAGACTTATAGAGCTAAATTTACCAAGTCAAAGCAATGAAAATCATGCACCAAGCTCAGAGAAACCATCTCTGCAATTTGACTGAGAAAACTGAGAGATATGGCAGTGAGTAGTTCACTTCACAAGAACATGGAAATATGAACTCAAATGATAATGAAAATGAAAGTATATTGCTTGTACAATACAATGGACTTAATGATACATATGTGTGCCTTGGAATCACACCTTGATATGGCATAAAGCTCAGCTCTTAGAGGTCTTCACATAGGTCTCTCTAACCACGACTAAAATTGCCATCTATTTATAGTTGAGTTTGGGAGGCTAATTTCCCTCAATCACTCTCCAATCAATCAATGATTGATTTGATTCTCTACCTACCACAACTCACGAATTCGTGGCTCCTCTTTCCCTTTTTGATCAATTGGACTCAACCACTTAAGATTCTTTCACTTTTACATTAAGTAAACTCTTCAAAAGTTACAAGAGGTAGTTCACAAGTGAACTTTACATAGTCTTCATTTTAAGGCTTCTTCTATGAATTTGTGGGACTCAAGCCAATACTTAGGCTTGTCATAGACTTGCGCACCTTCATAGGACAAGATGTCATGGCGGAGGAAGAACAAGAATTAATACAACTTATAAGAGAGTATTGAGATGTCTTTGCATGGACTTATAAGGATTTAAAAGGTGTAGATCCTTCTATTTGTGCTCATAGAATCCCTATGACAACAGAAGCCAAGCCCTCCAAACAAAGACCATACACCTATAATGATGTTTATTCGGCAAAGATTAAGGAGGATATAGATAAATTGTTGGAGGTAGGCTTCATTTATGAAATTGAACACACCGAATGGGTATTGCCATTAGTGTTAGTGCCAAAAACGAATGGAAAATTAAGGGTGTGCATTAACCTTAAAAAGGTGAATGCCACCACCATACGTGATAGTTACCCATTACCCATCACAGATCATCTGTTGGAAAGGGTTGTAGGTAAGGAAGTCTATAGCTTTCTTGATGGCTTCTCAAGATACAATCAGGTATCCGTTGCTCCTGAAGACCAACACAAGGCAACCTTTGCAACTGAATGGGGAGTCTATGCTTTTAGGGTTATACCATTTGATCTAACTAACACCCCAGCCACTTTCCAAAGACTGATGTGCCATGTGTTCAAGGAATTTTTGAGAAAGATTATGGAGGTATACGTGGATGATTTATGCACATATTCAGTTGTAAGACCATAGCACATCCCAAAACTTAGAAAAATATTTTCCAAATGTCGTCAGTATAGAGTATGCCTTAACCCGGAAAAATGTGTATTCATGGTTCGGCAAGGAAAGATCTTAAGACACATTGTCTCTAAGAATGGAATTTCCACTGATGAAGACAAAATCAAAGTAATTCTAGATTTTCCAAGACCAAAGACCGCTAAAGAAGTGCAAGCATTTATGGGACATTGTGGATATTATCAGAGATTCATTCACATGTATGCCATAATTGCAAGGCCTCTTTATGGATTGTTGACTCAGTTTACCTAGACAGAGGAATTCGAAAAGGTGTTCAATGAATTAAAGAGTCGTTTGAGTTCAACACCAATTTTTAAAGTACCAAATTGGAATAAACCATTTCATATTCATGTGGATGCATCCAAGTTTTCCATTGGTTGCATCTTAGCACAGCCAGCAATACAGGAAAGCTAGGTCATCCTATGGCCTATGCTAGTAGACAACTAAACCAAGCGGAGCATAATTATACCACTATCGAGAAGGCTTAGGAATGGTATATGCAGTGAAGAAATTTAGACACTACTTATTGGCAAACAAATTCAAGTTCTTCATTGATCATCAGGCTCTATTGTATCTAGTCGATAAGCCTTGTAATATTGGACGACTAGTACGATGGTTTCTATTGTTAATGGAATTTGATTTTGAAGTAGTAGCTAAAAAAGTAAATACACGCATCTGTGCCGACCACAGGGCTATCAAGAATGACACATGGAGAACCTCCTACAGGAGTGCTAGATGATTTTCCAGATACTTATCTTTTCAACCTCGAAGTATGTCCACAATGGGCTAAAAAATTGATTCCCATACTCACGCATGGACCTCAACATAGGATCAATTTAAACAAGAGCCAGGAGATATGGAAAACTAAAAATCTCCATATCATAGCTAGAAGCTTATATCACCAAGAGTCAAGTGGATTACTTTTGAGATGTGTAGAAGAAGATGAGCAAGAAATGTGGTTTTAGAGAGCAAGAAATGTGGTTTTAGAGAGCACATGTGAATCAATGTAAAACCCATCGAAGTGTTAATGGGACTTGGCAAGAGCTTAAGAGATTAGGAGTGTATTGGCCAGATATGCAGAAAGCTGCACATGCTTATGTCTCAGCATGTCCCATTTGTCAAGAAAGAACACCCGAAGAGAACTCTACTCTGTGTTACTCTACAGTAGCACATAGGTCGAGTACGCCTCTAGTGAAATTCTTGAAAACACAAGAGTACCCTGAAGGAGCTAGTTTGGCAAGAAAACGAGCACCTGAGGAGCAAAGCAAAGATTATGTACTCATAGGCAAACAACTTTTCAAGAGAGGAAGGGACAACCAATTAAGATTGTGTATCCATGAAGATGAGTATATTCCAATCTTGGAAATGGCTCACAAGGGAGCCATAGGAGGACATTTTAGAAAACTGCAAAAATGATTCTCTTTGTTGGACTGTGGTGGCCAATGCTATATCAAGATGCGGCCACATATGTCCAAAGATGTGATACTTGTCACCGAACAAAGTATCCTATTAGAAGAGATGAAATGCCATTACGACTTATGATAAGTACCAGAGCATTTACCAAATGGGGAATAGATTTTGTACGACTTATTAGCCCACTAGCAAAAGGTTCCCATGCAGAATACATAATTGTAGCCATGGACTATTTGACCAAATGGGTAGAAGCCAAGGCAACTAAGAAGAATGATGCTAGGACCATGGCTAAGTTTCTCTTTGAGAACATATTCACTAGATTTGGATTGCCAATAGAAATTGTGAGTGATAGAGGCACACACTTCATCAATGAAGTAATAGAAGCCCAGATGAAGGAATTCCTAGTGATTCACAAGAAATCAGCTCCCTATCACCCACAAGCCAATGGACAGGCTGAAAGTTCAAACAAGATCTTGTGTACAGTGCTTACGAAGATTGTTAATAATGGAAGATCTAATTGGGACAAGCAGTTACATCATGCTTTATGGGCATTCAGAGTAGCATACAAGACAGCTATAGGAACTACTCCTTTTAATCTATTGTACAGCTAGATTGTTAATAATGGAAGATCTAATTGGGACAAGCAGTTACATCATGCTTTATGGGCATTCAGAGTAGCATACAAGACAGCTATAGGAACTACTCCTTTTAATCCATCTTACCGATTGATTTCCTAGTTCCTACTCTTATAATAGCATCGACCTACGAATGGACTGGACATGAGTGATCTAATCAATTGGACCAAATCAAGAAGCTACATGAAACTGGATTACAAGTGTTAGTAGGCATTTATGCTACAAAAAGACAACAACGATCATACTTTGATGCTCATATCAAGAGTAAAGGTTTCAAAGAAGGAGATTTAGTCCTGGTATATACTTTAAAGCAACATGCAAAGAAGCTGCAAAAAAGAGGATATGGTCCCTTGGTGATCAATTGCATATCAACTAGCGGAGCCATCAATCTAGCAACCCTAGATGGAGAAGTACTACCAATGTATATAAGCGGTTGCCGAATGAAGAAGTATTTAGAGCCATTAACAGAGGAGATGTTGTCAAGACTTCTAGCAACGAAGAGTAGATGAGAAAAAGATGAAAAAATGTGTGAGGAAGCACGACAGGAAGCCCTGGAATGAATAAGAAAACGAAAGAAGTGGATTAGAGATACCTCCAAGGTGAAGAGACCATCCCAATAGCTAATTTTAGAGCCTCATAAACCCTAGGACATCAAGTGCGACAACCTTATTTGAACCTAGGAGTGGGAATAGAGGAGTACCACTTGGTGGATGCCCTCATTGACACAGGAGCAACTATCAGCTGCATCAAATCCTCTTTGACTCATCAGCTCAAAGCCCAATTACATCCAACCAAAGCACATCTGATTGGAATAGGAGGCAATGTTATTGCATGCATAGGCAAGATTACCTTATCATTGCACCTAGGAAATAACACGATGCAACAAAAGCTATTAGTGTGCAAGGATCAAGATCTATTAGAAGAACTTGTGTTAGGACAAGATTGGATATACAAACATGAGGTAACCATCCAATTAGCCTTAGGCTACATCTCGGCCAAGATAGGACATTAAGTTTAGTTTATTAGATGAAAGACCAGTCAAATCAACTTGTCTAGCTCTGAGAGATCAATTAAGCATGCATGAAGGTGGTTGTGCATCTACCTCTACTATGGAACCCTCACCTCTAAGTACTTCACCTATGTTTATACCATTTATTAACCTCACACCTCCTCATCATCCATTGGACCTTTCAACTAACATCATTCCCATTGAGAGCCCTAGTGAGGAATTGAGCACAAGAGCAACTAGCTAGAGTAATCAACCCAAAACTTCCCACATTAGAATATATCCCATTCAAGGAACCAGACAGGCATGGATTTGGAAAGATCAAGTAGCAGCATATCATCAACAAAAAAGCCATCACCTACAAAGGAACCAACAACAGAAGACTACAAGCCAAGCTGGGTCACTAGGTCTACAGAAGATTGTTCAATTATGGATCCCAAAGAAATTGATTGCTGCTCACCCCTCAAGAACGCAAATATGGATTCCCAAATCAACTATGCCAATGAAGAAAACAAAACTAAAGACACCACTACAAAGGAAGGATCCATCCAAAATGAAGTCAAAGGAGCAAGAAAGACGCAATAACCCAAAATTGCAGAAACAAGAGTACTCAAAGAAATCAACTCAAAGATATGTATGGCGAGCAAAGAAGAATCACAGTACAACAGCTACACAAAGCACAAGAGGAGACAAAGTTGCAGTCTAGAACAAGAAAATAAAGCTAATTTGGATACCCAAATCTCAATCGCCATCTACAAACCCTCCAACAACTTCTTCTTGCACACATCTTGAGTTCCATACACCTTGAATGTGCATGATAGGGCCACATTACAAGGCCATGCATTCGGCATATAATTCTTCTTCTACTTATTAGTGATGCACATTTCCCTCCCAGGGAATAGGAGAGCACTTGTACAATAACCTCAAGGAAACTAATTAAAGATAAAATAAAGCTTCGGCTATTCACAACGTTTTTGTTTTCTTTCAGTAAAAATAAGAAAAATTATATGAAAAAAAATCCCACGTATTGCTTTCCTTACACCCACAGGGAAGGACGACACAAGTCACTCGAAGAATTGTTCGATTTATGGCAACTAAGTGGAAGATATGTGATGCAATCACAATGACGCTAATTGTAGTATGTTTCAAGTGCAGATGGCTTTTGAAGATTCCGAAGCAACCATTCAAGATGAGGTGTTAGAATTTCCATTGCAGACTGTAACCAAGGTCAAAGGTCATTGGTTTCGTGAGGATCAACCTGTGGGTGATTATCTTTTCTTAGTAACCATCAAGATCATGGACAAAGACCATCACTTTCAAGTTATGTCTCAAGATTTCAAGGTTCTCCATGAGCTTACAAGAACTATGGACATAATGAAAAAAGTTGGAATCCAAAAATATTTTGACTTACCCATTTGCAAGCTTGACTTCCAAAGATGCACTCAGGTAATGAATACTTTACAACCAGCCCTGCATAACCCCTGAGTGCCAAAGGCAAATGTACTGGATGCAATGGGAGAATGGGTGATTATACAATTCATGCATGAATTAATTAAAGAAGCTTTTGGCTAGTAAAAAGATGAAACCACTGATTTGAAGGATGAACCCCGCGGAGCTAAAACACGGACTTTATTGGACATCAATCACTCAGACATAGAAGATGAGGTCCACCTCTTTCATCAACATTTTTGTTGTTTTCCCAATATGAATGGCTACATAGCCCCATAGAAGATCATCACACAAATCTATCCCATGTTATCAGGAAGATTGGGAACCAGGTGAACATGACGCCTTATATGCAAGAGCATCTTTTGAAGCTAAAAAGCAGTGGCAACAGAAGAAATTCTTAACTGGTAGTACTGCATTAACAATCCTCATTTACCATGCAGTAGGAATCCAAGAGCACCTAACCAAGATGCCCACATCCTCCGAAATGGCCAAGTATGCAAAGATGGCCATTGTACCATGGAGGAAGAAAGAACTAAAGTTGGTAGAGGAAGCAGAGACCAGTTCTCAACCATGCATGAGAGGAACAAAAAGATTCTGAGAAATGAGTAAGGGAGAAGAATCACTTCCTACCCCCAAAAGAGTGCATGTCCTACCAAAGACCAAGCTTGAAGATTCAAAGCCTATTACAGAAGAAGAGTTGCAAGAAGCATTAGAATCAACGCACCAATATATGGAAGGTCAAGTCAATCTGCCAATACAAGGGCATCATTACCATTAGTCCCATGAATACATTCCTCGGGAAAAGAAATTATCAAAGTCGGACACCTATAAAGAGTTGGGATTAACAACCTCAAGTTCATCCTCAGAAGCTAAAGAAGATCAAGAGACATCTATGATGAATGTGGACATTAAAAGTGATTCAAAAGATGATGGTAATTGGGAGGAATTGAATCAAGTCATGGATGACTTTGGAGTGGAAGGTACAAAGATAAACCAAACTCTTGATGACACTATCAAGGATACAACGAGGCAAGAATCACCTAAAGAAGGAATTCATGTATTCAGAATGAATGAGATGCACATTCAAATCACAAAGACTCACTTAGATGGAGAGGCCCCAGTAAAGAGACCAAAGGACGAGAAAGAACAAGACGAAGTAGAGGAACACGAGCCATTCATGCCAATCAAGGTTGTAGCAGAACCCTCTCCATTAGATGTCACTTTTCAAGGCAGTGCTAGAAAAACAACCACAAATGAAGAAGATGAAAGAGAGAGACAAGTACACCTTCAGATAAGACACCCACACAATAAAACTATACATGTGGAACAAGGCAAATATGTTCGAACAGGGGAATAACCAAGTATCCCCAAAACATGGTTAAATGTGGATGTAGCTCAATTAAAGCCGGTAGTGAAGCAAATGATACAAACGGCTATGGACATGCAACAACAAATGCTTGAAGGTATTCAAACATGCGCAGTATACATTTTTAAATTTTATCGGCATTAATCAAGGAGCAGATGCTTTAGTTTTCGATTTATCTACAACTCCAAGCAGACTTACGATTATGGCACTATATTCATGCCTCATATTCCTTCAGAGTCCATACATGCAGACCTTTGAGGAAGCATTTTTTACAGGGTTTTTTGAGATGGACTCAGAAATTTTTATGAAGATCACTTCCAACGTAAATGCTAGACTGGTAGCCTATGAACTGAGCTTCTTTGCAGATCATAGACAAGCACCAGATGATGGAGTCAAATCATCTCAATGGCATGAACTAATGGTATGTGAAGCTAATTTGCTAAATCACAGAGAGCAAAAAGTGATTCAAATGTACTCCCATCGCATTCCAAAGCCTATCAGGGACGACAGAGTTCAGAAGGGGGTGGTGTTGAAGGAGATTCAAGCAGAAAGAAAAGACAAAGAAGATCAAGATAGAAGCTTCATTAAATAGAATATATCTGAAGCCATAGCTCTGTAGGAAGCCTTGCACGGGCACACAACATTTATCTCCGCACAGAGCCCCATAGGGGCACACAACAGTGGAAAATACGCAATAGGCAAGGGTGGATCAAGGCTAGCAACTACCCATGAAGAAAGGCAAGAAGATAGCCAGTAGATCCCGAGCCCCGAAAGGTGCTTCAGCCTCTTGATCTTTGGGAGGTCCAGATCGAAGGCTGGAAATCCAGACCTTCATACCTTTTGTATGGTGCTTGCAGTGCAAATACAAAGAGGTTATTGGAGAGCTATACTACAAATCTATTGTAGTCCATGTCCATTGGTTGCATGCATGGAAAGAAAAGAATAGGCCAAAGCCAATGCAATAGGTCCCGAGTTATGATCAGTTTCTTGACCATTGGTAAAACTATATCATTACGACTTCCACAAGAGCTGGTAGTGGTCACCTATAAAGAGGCTATTAGTTAATAAGGAACTAGATCGACTACAAACTAGAGACAAGAAGCAAAGCCAATCAAGGGATGACAGAGACAAAGAGGGGGAGAGTGTTACAGAGCAAAGAAGAGCAGAGATGCAGATAAAAAGAAGGGCCCCAAAAATTTTCCAATTTGGACACCTTATTTTTGTAACATAGTCCCTTTGTAATATATTTTCCGATGTAAATGCACTAGAGGAGTCCTCTAGATGCATATCCTTAGATATCTGTATCATTACCATTGTAAACTAATAGCAAATTAGTCTCTTAGTCAATAAAATGTCGTCTCTTGTGTGAAAGGACCATTTTTTAGGGCACAAGTATATAAGTCATATTGTGACTCTTTGTAAAGACTTTTTGCCATTGTGAGAATCAAATGCATACAATTTTGAACTTGTGTCTTCTCCTCTTTGTATCTTCTTCCTTGTGAGCTTGCATGCATGTATGTAGCTTAAAAGGAGTGCTTTGAAGTGTTTTCTATCGATGGGAGAGCTTGTTTGCTATTGGTAATGTGTGTGCAAGGTGTAGGAAGTGCTGAAGCGTAGGTAGGTCATTCCCATGGCTCAGTATTTTGCTCATAGATTGAAGCATAAGTATCAAAATCGAGTGAAATTATCACCATTGGATGCGTCTTGAGATTTTTGAAAGGAACTCACTATTCTTTATATTCGAGTTTGGAGCTGAGAGAAAAGCTAGATTTACTGTTGGATGCTGCTCTAAGTATCGTGACACCATAGCGGACCATGAAAGCTTTGAATGTGATAGTTTACACTTGTTTGCACCTTTGTTAGTTCACATTTGCATTGACCATATTTGAATGCATGTCCTCATACACTTATGATGCTTCTTGGATTGATAATTAAAGCATGAATCCCCACTATATGCACTTGTAGGGGATTGAGGTATAGTCTCTTTCTCCTCAAGTCCCTAAGTCGATACTTAGGTACATAGTGAACCTGACCTATAGACCTTTCTCTACAATCTACCCAACACTAATTAAATTGTTAGTTATGGTAGGCACATATAGAACTTTGCTCAAAAGGTTCATGCTACCATCTGATGTCTTAACATTTCCCATTTGCTTGACTGAATGCTTGGTGTCATCACCTCTTTGTACCTCATGCTTTGCCTTTGGTTCTTCAAGGTCAGACAATAGTGCTACATTCCCTGCCCCATGATTTGAACAGCCTGAGTCAATGTAAAAGAGATGCTCATCATCTTTACCTTGCTTGGATGTCATGTTCATAATGAGTAGAGAATCCTCTTGATCTTGAGTATAGTTATTGAAGTCCCTTCTTCCTCTAAAGCCTCCTTGATAGTTGTTGTTGTTGTTGTTGTTGTCGCCTTGATTATAGTTATGGTTGTAGTTGCCTCCACCATTGTTGTACCTGCCTCTTGTTTGTCCATAGCTTCCTCTATGGAAGCCTCTTTGCCTTTGGTTCCTTGTATTTTTGTAACATTCTTTTGAACTATTGTAGGATCTCCCCCTACCTTGCTTACCTCCTCTGCCCCTATCTCTAGCACCTCTTCCTCTTCCTGCATAATTGTATTGAGAGGTACTAGCCTCTTCATCCTGTTTCTTACTTTTACATTTATCCTAAGCTTTATTCTTATCTGTATAAAGGGCAGAAGATTGGTTACCTCTTGGGTTGTCACCATTTCTATTGATCTTTGCTTCATGGGTGAAGAGTTGTCCCATCAAAGTGTTGAGATCAGGTATCTGCATATCCATGTAGAGATCCATTGCAGTGGTGAAGGATTCCCACTTGCCATCAGCTTTAATCCCATTGATGATCTGTCTCACTATGTGCTCTTCCTCTATCTCTTCTCCAATGCTTGCAAGTTGTTCTGAAACATCCTTCATTTTGGTTACATAGTCATCCATTCCTTGCTTTGATTTCTTCTTGAGAGTTGTGAATTCCATCCACAACTGATTCTTCCTAGCTCTTGTGTTGGAGGAGAAGTATGATGAAAGCACTTCCCAAGTCTCTTGGGAGGTTTTATTGTTTCTAACATGAGGTAACAAGAAATCTGAGATTGAGTTTAGTAAGTATGACCTTGCAAGAGCATCCTTTGCACACCATGTGGTTAGCCTCTCTTGCTCTTCCCTTGTTGGTTGATTTTTGCTCCTAAAGATTGCCATATCTTCATCTCCTGAGATGTATCCATACAAGCTTCTCCCTTGAAGGTATGCTTGCATCCTTAGGGACCATGCTGAGTAGTTGTTCCTGTCCAATTTGTCAATGAAGGATGGAAAACCATCTCCCATCTTGATTGTGCTTACTCTGATACCACTGTTGGAGGAGATGTTGGATAATCACAAGAGATGAGTTGGTGTAACTAAAGCTTGCTTCGCACATGCTATAAGTGATGTTTGGAGAGTGTAGTGGACCTCCTTAGCTAGCTATTAAGCTTAAATGATCATATATGTTGCTTGGAAGATGATGCAAAAATGATAGAATCAAAACAGATAGGTAGGCATATAATCCAGTGCACAAAGCTTGCTATTTTGGTTGAGACACCTGCTCAGTGTTTTACTCAATTCTATGAGTACATAAACAATTAGTAAAATTCCTTTTAAGAAACTTTAACTAGCTTAACAAGCTACCAATCATGATTGGAATCATCTAAAATGATAAACAATATGCAGAGAATTATGTTTAGCAAGTTGAGCATATAGCTCGACTTTACGAGCCTTGACAGTCACAGACCAATGACCACTAATCGAATGATATCCAACAATTCCAAGAACCAAATTCAATGAAACTTTGTAGGATCAAAATAGATAGTATGTTAAAGATTTCATGCTTCAAATCATGCAAAATGATGCAGTATACAATGAGTACCAGCTCAGACAAAATCAATGTTCTGATGAAGTGTGACAGAGATATGAGAGTAGGAAATAATGAACATGTATTAACTAAATCATGTAATATTACAAAGTCATTGGCAATAAGACATTGCTCAATGAGTGAGGGATGATTGAGCTATGGTATGAGCTCCTCTTCTCAATGAAGGTACACAGAAAATGATCTCTCAACCTCGAGATACACGTGGGCTTTTCATCTCAACTTTTATAGCTTTTTGTTGGAGCCAAGGATTTGAATTTGAATTCAAATCTCCACCTAAAACTAATCGTAAATTATAGGATTGATTCTCCCTTGACTTCAGCTACTAAGAATTATGAGATTCCAAGCTTCCTAACTCCTCATGGGTTCACTACCTTTTACAATGAGTAATTGTAACTTCAAAGTTACAAGAGGTTGTACATATGAGCTTCCCAAGTGATATGCTAATACATCAAGTTTTATGTGAAGTGATCAAGTGTGTAGGCTTGGGTTTAATTGCACCAACAGTGACTAAAATCCCTGACCAGATCAACGAGAGAGGGGAACTAGAAGGACAAGGAACTTCAAGAAGACCTAATCATGAAGACACTGTGACTACCCCAAGGGGCAAGTCTGTAGTAACTCAAGTCTTGAGAGGGGACCTAATACCCCAAGATGATTATCTTTTTGATGTATACCTGATCCATGGATCAAACCTACTTTTACAAACAAATTCACCTACACGAGG
Source organism: Ceratopteris richardii (assembly GCA_020310875.1). Taxonomy (NCBI): domain Eukaryota; kingdom Viridiplantae; phylum Streptophyta; class Polypodiopsida; order Polypodiales; family Pteridaceae; genus Ceratopteris; species Ceratopteris richardii. Next base: position 52,917,631 of record CM035425.1, read on the forward strand.
AGAAGAAGTAAGCCGACTTACTATCTATGAGGTGAAGGATCTAGAGGATGAGTCTAGAGTCACATACCTAGACCAAAACCAAAGAAGGTATTGGCTAGTACATGAAGTTGATAAGTCTTAATTGAAATACATGGGGTTGCCTATATTCCCTCCTCGAGAGCAAGAAACTACCTCACAAAACCCTTTTGTATCCCACCAAGGAACAGAGAATACAATGTGAAGACAAACGAGTCAATGAAGAATCCCCACTCGAACACATGTTCGATTCATTATGTCAGGATTATGTTCACATAGCCCAGCCCATCTAAGGATAGGAAATATGCATCATGTCAAACCATCAATTCCTACAATGATCAGACCCACAGAGCTATTAAGAAGATTAAGACCAATCCAAGTTGCTAAATGCATGAGAAATCATTATGATGGCATGGGACAACCTTATGATGATATAGCTGAATTCAAGCAAGTGTTGCGTGCGGAGAAAGTTGATGAATTTTTTGTGCAATATGAATCCTTTGGGCTAACCCTCACAGGAACCACCTTAACTTGGTTCCAACCTTTGGATCCAACTCACTTTGGAAATATTGAACAATTCTTCCAAGAGTTTATTGGTCAATTTACCAAACGGGGCATTAAGCACAACTCGTCATCTTTGATTCATAATTTCAAACAAGCCCCAAATGAAACAGTGAAAACAGCAGCCCGAAGATTTAACCAATACGTTGACACATGCCCAGTAACAGAGAGGCCCTCACAACAAAAGATGATATCCCTATTCTTAGATGGATTGACGAATGGAACGTTACGAACCTTAGTTTATGTGAAACGGTTGCAGACATTGAGTGAGTGCCTCCAAGAATGCAGTGATCTAGAAGACAACCTAGCGGATGACCTCAAAAATACACAAAGCTCTACTAAATCAGAAGACACTAGGAGTACTATAAAATCTAATTCAAGTAACTTGGAGGAATTAGCAGAATTGGTAGCTAAACAATTAGGAGTGCACGGACAGAGGAACTATCAGAACACCCATGAGAATGCCAATGTTGAGAAGATGCATCCTGTGCGATGGAGACCACCCATCCCATGCATGCACAAGAGGAGGTTTAGGCATGCAACAACCTTACGCTTACAATAGACAACCACCCTAAGGACCCAACCTGTACTGTCATATTGAGCAAAAATATACCAACTACACTACAAAAAATTGCCCATTGAATAGACAATCAAGACCAATGACTCAACCCCAATACAGACCTTAGGGATACCCTCCTAGAGAGCAAGGTAGAGAGATTCCTCGATACAACCCCTATCAGGGACCCCAAGGAGCACTCAGACCTTATGATCAAGGAGGATATGGACAACCACAGCCATTCTTAGGACAACAACCACCCCATCCACAAAATGTAGTTCCAGACAAATACACTCAACTAGAGGAAAACATGGAAAGAGCCATAGTACAAGCCACACCTTTAGCTAGCACAGAAACGAAAAATCAAGGATATGAGTAGACCCAGGCAGAATACTATCCTTATGATGCCAGTCTAATAGAGTATGACCAAACATACGAACAACAATATTTTGGCTACGAAGGATACAACAATTCCTATTGATCGGAATATGCAAACATGATGTACACTACATCTAAAGCACTAGCCCCAATGAGACCACCTACGCTAAGGGGACCATGCTATAGATGCGGTGGAGATCATTTCATAAGGGAATACACATTGCCATACAACCCACCACCACCTAGAACATGGGAAGGGTACTACAATGATTGTGGAAAGGAACATATATTTAGAGACTGCCCGAAAAATCCGAGTAAGACTCATAACACTACACAAATCAATGTAATAGAAGTTGTCAAATCATCCAGGAGTGATAAAGAATACACAATGCCATTAAAAGTCATTACGCGAGCCCAAGCCAAGGGACAAGTGATAAAAGAAATAGATTATGAACATGAAATGGATAAGAGCCTAGAGCCAAAGATATAGATAGTAGAAGATTCAAAAGACCCATGAAAAAGTAACCAAATGAAGAAAGCGCAAAGTTGGAAGGCTAGAAGAGAAAAAATCAAGAATAAATGGCTAAAGAAGAAAAATAAAGAGAATGAGAAAGATGTGAAAGAAAGTAAGAAACCTTGGAAGCAAGAAGTGCAAGGAAACACTTATCAGAAGACCCAAACACAAAATCCAGACAAACCAAAATCTATTCTAGCTGACCCAATACCTGAGGACTTGGATATGTGGTTAAAATCTTATCAATCTAGAATCACGATAGGACCAGGCATAGAACAACATGAAAAACTCTACCCACAATGAGAGCTAGAGAAGGAGAGAATGGCCATATGCAGGAGGCTCATAGAGATAGCTCAGATCATGCTAGAAAATACTACCCCAGTCCTTCCAGAGACTAGGATACCTGAGAGCCAGTTCAATGAATGTCTCAAAAATAACAGTAAAAAACAAGTAAGAATACCAAAAGAGGAACTTAGTAAAGAAGAACAATAGAGTAACCCAAACCGAACAGATTTTGGTAATTCCAGAGCTAGAAGCCGATTGGACACAAGACGTGGGCCAAGATCCAAGAAGAATGATGGAAAAAGAACGAGAGTCTAACATCATCCTTTGAAGAACTAGACATTGGGGAAACCCAACCGATACCCAATTTAGAAGAAGTATATGAAGAAGTTTCCATGTTAGACCAAAATAGAGAAGAATCGCACAACTTTTCCTAGCTACCAAATTATATGGGAGAATACGAGAAAGGTTTTATAGTTTTTCATGCTCCCACGATTAGAGGCAAGGAAGATAGGTCTCAAGATGAGACATCACACAACTTAGCAGAGCTCAAGAAGACTAAGGTACAATGCCCCTTGATAGTAGAAGAACTACTACAAGCCAAACCCCAATTGTGGAAGCAATTAGCTGGACAATTGAGAATAGAGACTGGAGAGCCTGCGAAGGAAAAGAGAGAATTTAAAGTCCCATCAACCATTCAAATCCCAATAGATAAAGTTGGAGAATTTAGTGAGGGAGATGAAGGAAACACTTGTCTACCCGTCACTTTTAATGGATATATGACCAAAGTCATCTTAGACACAGAGGTTGGTGTAGGCATAGCGACAAAAGAAATTTGTGAAAAATGGGGAAAACCGGCCCTATGACCAACATGCATGAAGCTTCAACTAGCAGATGGCCATGTGGAAAGACCACTAGGAATACTGGAGAGAATTAAACTGACTAGCTACGGAGTAGAGTTCAAACATACTTTGGCCATATGTCAATTCGGAAAAGCCAATAATTACAAAATGATATTAGGACGACCTTTTATGAGACAACTACGAGTAGTACAAGATTGGGGAAGAGATGCATTGTATTTACAACAACAAGGGACAACCACAAAGATAAATTTACATACTTTTTCATATAGGGATCTGCCCCCACTACAATGGAATCCCATACATAAAGAAGAGGATGATTTGTCAATTCACATTGCAGGATCAAGTGACCAATCATGGATGCACGAAGATTATGGAATCCCATACATAAAGAAGAGGATGATTTGTCAATTCACATTGCAGGATCAAGTGACCAATCATGGATGCAAAATGAGAAGAAAACAAAACTCAATTATGGCCTATTGGACATCAAAAGTACCGAGCCATAGATGATCCATTTTATATGCCCCAAATTTTCCTAGATGAAGCTTTTGAACCACACGGATGGATGAAGATCTTAGCTACTCTAGATGTGTGTGCAAATGAGGAAGTATTAACCATGAATGAGTGTGTGGATGAAGAGGGTTATGATGTTAACCTTTACATGGTAATCCTTCAAGAAATGGAAGCAGGATAATTACTAGAAAAAGAATGGAGTGAAGACTATGAAAGTATAGAAATGGACCTGGAATTCGATTCAGAGGAACGGTATTTAGAAGCAATCGAGGAAAACAACGAAGAGGAAACACCCAAGGTGTTAGTGATGGAAGCAACGCAGACAAAATAGGACAATGAGGAAACATTAGATAAGGCAGAGCAACCACCAAATCTTTTTGAAGTCCCAGAACACTTCAAAAGATACGAAGTAGAAGTGCAAAAGATAGCTATTCAAATGCCCAAATGGGAAGCTAGAGAAGGAGAAGCCTATGATAATAATGTGAAAAGATGGATTTGTACTTGGAGAAGATGAATTGGTGCTACAGAAACTTTACACTACACCAGCCAAATAAACTCCAGTGACATGAATTGGACCCTTTTAGATTCCCAATTAATGTATTAGACACCCTATGTACTTTGGAAGGTCACTCTCAAAAGATTGAATCAAAACAGACTAGTTTGACCAATAGTCAACATGACGAAACTTTCTATTTTGTTCAAGAGTGCTTCAGTATTTCACTTAGTGCTCATTCTCTGTGTACAATTGACTAGAGAGCTTTTAGAGGAATCTAATTAGGAAGTGCAACCTATTAGGAATTATCATAAAAAACAAGTAACCATACTAATAGAAATAAGTTTAGCACGTCAGGTATGTGATCCCAACTTTTCAGGAGCTAGATGGTGCAGAGACATAGGTGACTTCAATTGAACATATCTCACAGTTGTGAACTCCAAATGAAGTGAAATTTTGTGAATATGTAGCAGACATAGAGAGCTAACTTTACAAGTTGAATCACTGAAAATGATGCACCACACTTAGAGAAACCATCTCTGCAATCTGACTGAAAACTAAGAAGTGTAGCAGTGAACAGTACACTCACATAGGCATGAAAATATGGAGTCAAATGACCATGAATGTATATTGATTGTAAAGTACAATGGACTTACTGGCACATATGTGTGCCTTGAGACCACACTCTGATATGGCATGAAGCTCTGCTAATGGAGGTACAATAGTTGCGACTAAAAGCTATGTATATATAGTGATGTTTGGAGCCTAAATTTGAATTTGAATCTCACCTAAAATCAATCTCCAACCTTTTAGTGATTGATTCTCCAACTCATTCAATCATGAATTCGTGGCTTTCTCTTTCAAACTCATCAAGTGGACTCAACCACTTTAGATGCGTTCACTTTTACATCAAGTAGAAGCTCAAAAATTACAAGAGTGAGTCCACAAGTGAACTCTACAAGGATTTGACATTTCCTTTAAATTTCTATGTCTTTTGATGACTCAAGCCACCACTTAGACTTGCCATGAATTTGTTCCAATAGCTCCCCCTCAAGTCAAGCGAGCTTGAGGTCTTCAATCTTCCAAGATTTCATGCAATCCAATCATACCTTTGAATTTTCTGAGTTTGGTTCCATCTAGTGCCTTGGTTAAAATATATGCACATTGTTGATGGGTTGACACATAAGATAACTGAATTTCCTTGCTCACAATCTTCTCTCTTACATAGTGATAATGTATTTCAATATGTTTAGTCCTTGCATGAAAAATTGGACTGGCATCCAAGTGAATGGAGCTCATGTTGTCACCAAAAATACTTGGTTCCAATCTCCAATCCAAGATCTATAAATAGTGTCTTCATCTAGATTGCTTCTTGAATAGCTATAGCAAGACCTCTGTATTCAGCCTCAGTAGCAGAGGGTGCAACTATGGGTTGCTTCTTAGATGACTATGAGACAAGTTTTGAACCTAGAAAGGTAAGATATCTTGAGGTGCTCCTTCTGTCTTCCTTGGAGCCAGCCCAATCTGCATCAGAGAACAATTTCAAACTTAGATAAGATACATAAGGGTAGTATGACCCTCCATTCATAGTCCCTTTGAGATATCTGAGTATCCTTTTAGCAGCTTCCATGTGAGGTTTCCTGGGTGTGTGTATAAATTGACTTAGCACACTCACACTATAACATATATCTACCCTTGTTAATGTGGCATAGTTCAAACTACCCACAAGGCTTTGATAACCTATCACATCTTCTATGAGTTCACCTTCATGTGAGCTCAATTTATGATTAACCTCCACTGGAGTACCTACAATCCTACAATCTTACATTTTGAACTTTGTCAGCAAGTCTTTAATGTAATTTCTTTGAGTAAGATATAGACCATGATCCTTGTAAACCACTTCCAATCCTAGGAAGTATGTAAGTGACCCTAAGTCACTTATCTTAAATTCTTCTTTCATCTGCTCCTTAACCTTCTTGATTCCATCTACATCATTTCTTGTTAGTATAATATCATCCACATACACACACAAATAGATGACTTCAGAATTACTCTTTTTGGTGAAGAATGATGGATCTGCCTTGCTAGGTTGAAATCCTTTGTCTTGCAAGAATGATACAAGCCTGTGATTCCAAGCCCTTGAGGCTTGTTTGAGTCCATATAAAGCTTTATTAAGTTTACACACATAATCAGGATACATGTGATTCTCAAAACCAGGTGGTTGTGCCATGTACACCTCTTCTGTTATCCATCCATTAAGAAATGCATTTTTTACATCCAATTGAAGTATCTTCCAATTTTTGGCGTCTACTGCAATCATCAAGACATATTACCTTGATCCAGATATTGAAGCATCCTTGCTAGGTCCCCATACATCTGTATGAACCAAATCCAAGAGATCTCCATGCATATATCCTTTCTTCATGAATGGTAACCTGTGAGACATTCCAAATTGACATGCACTACACTTATAAATCATGTGTTGTTTTGACAAGTTAGGGAGTCCAAGTACACTTTGGTCCTTGCAAATTCATTTTAATGATCTTTCACAATATGTGCTAACCTTTTGTGCCATACTTCCAATTTTGTGAGTGTCTGACTACCATAATTAGAGAGAGCAATGTTCCTAGTGTCTTGTAATTAAAATGTGAACAATCTACCCGTATTTTCTCCCTTTGCAATTCTCCTAAATCCTTGAGTTGGATCTTCAACAAATGCTCCTGCTTTTGTGACCCTAACATGTAGGCCTTTCTCCACCATCTGTCCCACACTTATCAAATTCCTTGTGATGGTAGGGACATAGAGTACCTTGCTAAGTAGGTTGATGTTTCCATCAGGTGCTTTTACATTTCCTATCTTTTCCATCGAATGCCTTGTGTCATCACCTAATTGCACTTCATGCTTGTTCCTTGGATCTTCTAAATATGATAGGAGGGCCACATTTCCTACCACATGATTGGAACAACCTGAATCTATGTAGAAAACATGCTCATCAAATTTACCTTGTGGTATGTCCATATTCATGATTAGTAATGAGTCCTCTTGATTTGAGTCTTCTCTATAGTTATTGAAGTCTCTTCTTCCCCTATTGCTTCCTTGATAGTTTGAATGGTTGTAATTGTTGTGCTAGTCATTGAAGTTGTTGTTCCTTCCTCTAGAGTAGCCATAACTTCCTCTATTGTACCCACTGCCTCTTTGATTCCTAGAATTCCTAAAGAAATTTTTAGTTGTATGATTAGTTAATCCACAAATAGAGCATGAATTAGAGTCTTGGGATCTCCCCCTGCCTTGTCTTCCTCCTCTGCATCTACCTCTGCCATGTCTTCCTCTACTTGCATAGTTAACTTGATGTGTACCTGCTTCATCATCCACGTTCTTTCCTCTTCCTTTGTTCTCTTTGGACTTTCTTTTATCAGTATACAAAGCAAAAGATTGGTTACCTTTGGAGCCTTCTCCATTCTTGATGAGCTTGGCCTCTTGAGTAAGTAGTTGTCCTATGAGTGTATTGAAATCTGGTACATGCATATCCATGTTTAGATCCATAGCTGTGGTGAATGCTTCCCACTTGTCATCTTCCTTCAAGCCATTGATGACCTGCCTTACAATTTTCTCTTCTTCTATTACCTCTCCAATGCTTCCCAACTGATATGCTATGTCCTTGAGCTTTGTGACAAAATCAGTCACATTTTATTTGGAAGCTTTCTTGAGAGTTGTAAAGTCCAGCCATAGTTGATGCTTCCTGGCCTTTGTACTTGAAGAGAAGAAGGCTTCAAGTGCATTCCACACTTCCTGAGATGTTTTACAGCTTTGAATGTGAGGCAACAAAAAATTTGAGATAGAGTTGAGGAGATAAGACCTTGCAAGTGCATCCTTAGAGCACCATGTGCTCAATCTTTCTTGCTCTTCTTGTGTAGGTTGACCTTTGTTACTAAAACTTGGCATAACTTCATCTCTAGCTATATAACCATGTAAATTTCTGCCTTGAAGATAAGCTTTTATCCTTAATGACCAGGCTGAGTTGTTACCTATATCCAATTTTTGAATTGATGAAGGAAATCCATCTGCCATGTTGTCCAACCTTGCTCTAATACCACTGTGAAGAGATGGATTTGTACCTGGAGAAGATGAATTGGTGCTACAAAAACTTTGCACTACACTAGCCAAATAAACTCTAGGGACATGAAGTAAACTCTTTTAGCTTCCCAATGAATGTATTAGACACCCTATTTACTTTGGAAGGTCACTCTCAAAAGATTGAATCAAAACAGACTAGTTTGACCAATAGTCAACATGAAGAAGCTTTCTATTTTGGTCAAGAGTGCTTCAGTATTTCACTCAGTGCTCATTCTCTGAGTACAATTGACCAGAGAGCTTTTAGAAGAATCTAATTAGGAAGCACTGCAACCTATTAGGAGTTATTTCATCAAAAATGAGTAACCATACTAAGAGAAATAAGTTAAGCAAGTCAGGTATGTGATCTCGACTTTTCAGGAACTAGATGATGTAGAGACACAGGTGACTTCAATTGAACATAGCTCATAGTTGTGAACTCCAAATGAAGTGAACTTTTATGAGTCTGTAGAAAACATAGAGAGCTAATTTTACAAGTTGAATCACTGAAAATGATGCACCATGCTTAGAGAAATCATCTCTACAATCTGACTAAAAACTGAGAAGTGTGGCAGTGAACAGTACACTCACACAGGCATGAAAACATGGAGTCAAATGACCATGAAAATAAATGTATATTGATTGTACAATACAATGGACTTACTGGTGCATATGTGTGCCTTGAGACCAGACTCTGATATGGCATGAAGCTCTGCTAATGGAGGTACAATAACCACGACTAAAATCTATGTATATATAGGGATGTTTCGAGCCTAAATTTGAATTTGAATCTCACCTAAAATCAATCTCCAATCTCTTAGTGATTGATTATCCAACTCATTCAATCATGAATTCATGGCTCTCTCTTTCATACTCATCAAGTGGACTCAACCACTTTAGATGCTTTCACTTTTACATCAAGTAGAAGCTCAAAAATTACAAGAGTGACTTCACAAGTGAACTCTACAAAGATTTGACATTTCCTTTAAATTTTTATGTCTTTTGATGACTCAAGCCACCACTTAGACTTGGCACGAATTTGTTCCAACAAATAAGGAACAAATTAAGAAAGTGCTAGTGACCATGGAAGAAGGAGAAGAGAGATGTACGTATATTGGAAAAGACATATCACTTGGAGAGGAAGAAGAACTGATAGCACTAATTAGATTATACCGGGATGTATTTACATGGACCTACAAAGATCTCAATGCAGTAGATCCATCCATTTGCTCCCATAGAATCCCAATGACACCTGATGCAAAACCTTCAAAGCAATGCCCCTACACATACAATGATGCCTATTCAGCAAAGATTAAAGAGGAAATAGACAAACTCTTAGCAACCGGATTCATTTATGAGATAGAGCACACAGAATGGGTGTCACCTTTGTGAAGAGAGATGGTGGATGCAATCTAAAGATGAGTTGGTGCTGCTACAACCGGCTTCACATCATCCAACTAAGACTTCAAATTTGATTAGTAGATCCTTTGAGCTTCCTAAATCCACCAAAATATCAGCCAAGTACTTTGTAACGTGTATCTCAAAAGTTGAAGTCAAGGCAGACTAGATGTGAAATGACTAGCTCCCAAAACTTGCTATTTTTTAACATACACCTGCTGGAAAAATAGAACAGTGCTCTCAACCTGGTAGGAATTAGAAAACTTGCTTTTGGACATAGCAAATAGACTTAGCAAGCTTCCCAATCCAAGTCAAAACACTTCAAATGATCAACTAAGCACTGAGAACAAATTTTTGCAAAGTCTCGAACATGCCTGCCATTCTCGGGGCTCTGCAAAGATAGACTAGGTAGTAAAATGCAGATTTCTCCCAAATTATAAACCCAATGACCATGAAATTTTGTATGCCCAAACTAAACAGAGAGAGAAATCCGACGCACATAAAAACCCTAAAAAAGGTTTAGTAGAGCTCGAGATATAAGCTTCTGAAGTTACTGCTCTAAGTGAGTATAGGAGAGAACAAAACAGAGAAGTAGAGAATGATGAATGTATAAATTCACATATGATTACAACCACATTGGAAATGAATCCTTGCACAATGGGAGTAGAATGATAGAGCTATGGAGTAAGCTCTTTAATCTCTGCAAAATGACATGAAGTGGTCATGTACAAGGCTTTCTAATCACCTCTTCCTTCTTGCTCTTTTTATAGCTACTTTTGGAGGGAGTTTTGAATTCGAATTCGAATGGCTCCACCTAAAAGTGATCCCCAAAGTTAGGAAATTTTCCCTCGGCTCAGTAATTCATGGTTTTAGGTAGTTAGAGCCATGACTTTGCTTTTACATCATGGATGACATAAGCCATTCTTTCTCTTTTTTCTTTTTCACAATTACAAGAGATAAAATCTGCTCTTTTACAAGAGGTGTTCATATGTCTACACATATGGCTACAAATGAACATCATATCAAGCATGTAGGCTTGGGCAAAATGCACCAATAGCTCCCCCTCAAGCCTAACATGCTTGGCCTCCAGATACGTCTTCAATTGTCCTTGATTTCCTGCAAAACAATCATCAACTTGAATCTACTTAACTTTGTACCATCAAGAGCTTTAGTCAACATGTTTGCACATTGCATATCTGTAGAGACATAGGATAGTTGAATATCCTTGCTCATTATCTTCTCCCTTACATAATGGTAGTGGACTTCAATATGCTTGGTTCTAGCATGCTATACCGGATTAGATGCAAGATGTAGTGAGCTTGTGTTGTCACCAAAAATGTGAGGTGTTGAAGAATGAAAATCTCTGTATAGAGACTTTAACCACATGATTTCTTGAGTAGCATTAGCCAAACCTCTATGTTTGGCTTCAGTCAAAGATAATGCCACTATTGGTTGCTTCTTGGATGACCAAGAAATGATTTTTGAACCTGCAAATGATACATACCCGGATGTGCTTCTTCTATCATCTCTAGATCCGGCCCAATCCGCATCTGAGTAGGCCTTTAGCTCAATATCTGAATTAAATGAATAAAACAAACCTTCATTCATGGTCCTCTTTAGGTACTTGAGGAATCTCTTGGATGATTTCCATATATGGTCTTCTCGGCTTATGCATAAACTAACTCAATATGCTAACACGATAGCATATATCCAGCCTTGTGGGTGTTGCATAGTTCAAACTTCCAACCAAGCTTTGATAGCTTGTGATGTTTTCAATTGGCTCTCCTTCATAAGCACTAAGCTTATGATTTTGCTCCATAGGTGTACCTGCACGCTCGGTATTTTCCATCTTGAACTTGACGAGCATGTCATGCACATACTTCCTTTGTGTGATGTATACACCTGAACTTGTGTAGATTAACTCCAATCCAAGAAAATAAGTGAGTGGTCCAAGGTCACTTATTTTGAACTCCTCCTTCATTTGAGTCTTTACCTGTTTGATTCCTTCAAGATCATTGCCTATGATAATAATACCATCAACATACACACAAATAGATCACTTCAGATCCATTCCTCTTTATGAACAAAGAGGTATCCACCTTGCTAGCTTTGAATCCTTGGTCCTGTAAATAAGTCACGAATCTAAAATTCCAAGCTCTTGGAGATTGCTTGAAACATACAAGGCTTTCTTTAATTTGCATACATAGTTAGGATGATGTGCATCCTCATATCCAGGAGGTTGTGCCATATACACTTCCTCTGAAATCCATCCATTCAAGAAAGAATTCTTTACATCAAGTTGATAGAGCTTCCAATTTCTAGATGGCTTGTTAGGTACGAGCTCCCAAGTGTCATTCTCCTTCAAGGCTTCCATTTCTTCATCCATTGCATCTCTCCAAGATTTCTTGCTTTGTTCTTCTTCTAATGTGGTAGACTCTTCATTGGTTGAATCCTTTGCAATGTAGATTGAGTGCTTGGTGACCAAAGAAGTATCATAACCAAACCTCTCTCGTTTCTTCTTCTCTCTTGAAGAGCTTCTAAGTGGTTGATGTGAGCTCTCGGGTCCATATGTAGCATCTTGCATCTTTGCTTTACCTTTGCTCTTCCATAGGTTTAGTCTTTCCAAGTCTTCTAGGTCAATCTCCGAATCACTTTCTTCATTTTACTTTGGCTCCTTTGGTTGAAGTGATGGAAAATCTTCATCCAAGTCATAAGGTAGCTTCGCTTTCCTGTCATCATCAAACCATGATTTGTTTTCATCAAAAATTACATCTCTACTCATAGAAAATGCTTTATTGGTTGGATTGTACAATCAATATCCGTTTTGGTTTTGATCATAACCAATAGATATGCACTTCTCTACCTTGGGATCCGATTTCCCTCTTACTTGAGAAGGAATGTGAGCATAGGCTAAGCATCCAAAGATTTTACGATGCTCTAAACTAGTTCTTCTTCCATTCCACACTTCATATGGAGTGGTTCCATCAAGTGACTTCAATGGAAGTCTATTTATGAGATATGTGGTTGTAGACACAGCCTCTCCCCATAGGTAGTTTGGCAATCCCATTTCATTGAGCATGGACCTTGCAGCTTCAACAATAACTCTATTTCTCCTCTCTACTACACCATTGAGTTTGGGTGTATACCTTGTAGTGACTTCCCTTTTAACGCCTCTTTCATGCAAGAAGGCATCAAATTCAGAAGAGAAGTATTCTCCGCCACCATCTGATCTGAGTCGTTTCAAAGTCCTACCTGTTTGGTTTTCAACAAGAGCAACATACTTCTTAAAGCAATTAAAAACTTCATCCTTGTGCTTCATGAAAAATAAAATGGTCCACCTACTACAATCATCTATGAAAGACACATAATATCCTAAGCCTCATATAGATGGCTCCTTACTTGGACCCCACACATCTGTCTGCACTAGATCAAAAGGATTTTGAAAGGTTGTCTGAACTCGACGGAAGAAAATGCCACAAGCACAAACTACCAAGTGGATATAGAGACCCAAAAAACAATAGGGGATAACAACTCTCCAAGTCATCGCAATTAAATCCTACAATTTAGGAGGCTATTTTTTTGGGAAATTAAAGTCATCTTGAAGCACAAAAAAATTCTTTGGAGCATTCTTGGATTATTTTGGGACAAACCTTCAAATTAGTAAAGTGTGGTGATTGCTATCTCTCTTCGTGTGTAGGCTTTGTTGGAGCTACTATTCTCTCAATTATAAGGGTTGATTTTCCTTTTCTATTTATCCATTTAATATGATTTTGATGTCCATGGATAGCCCTTGGAGTTCTCTAAAGTTGAGTCAAGTGTGAGATTCATTCTTTGGTTACTCTCTGAGAACATCTTTATGGAATGTTATCCAAGTATGCTCTAAGAAAGATCAATTGTTGTGTGAAGAGTTCAAAGAAGGGTACTTGTGGAGGTCATTCATGCTTCATCATTGCATAGGGGTTGAGATAATTCCCCCAAGTGGCATCAGAGAATTTTGGCATATTGTAGACATCCAATACAAGTAAGAAGACATAGTGGTTGAAGATTTTCATCAACAAAATCTTGTTGGAGGTAGCTCACATCAAGGGGGAAGTATTCTACTCAAATTTTGAAGTATTCAAGGTGTCCATGTAAAAAAGATTTTGGATTAAGGTAACTTCAGAGCCTCACTTATATTTTACACATGTTGGAGCATTAGTCAAGGCTTGGATCAAGTAGCAAAGACTAGAGATAGGAGACTTCAACATGCAAATTGAAAAGTTAGACAAGGGGATCTATCAACCATGGAGATTTAGGGTCTCCAACTACCTTATGGGCAAGGGCCTATGGGGATTGATTAGTGGAAGTGAACCAAGACCTAGGTTGGATGAGAATCCAACAAAACTAGCTAAGGGACTTTAGGGAATATAATTAAAGAGACAAGAGGGTGATCTTTATCCTTTCCCAATACATAAGCAATAGCATGACCATCCATATCCAAGATTTGGACTCAAGCATGAAGGTATGGGAGACACTTGATAGGCTTTATTCAACAAGAACCAAAGCAAGGAATATCCAACTCAAGAATGTACTCAAAAACCTTAGGAAAATATCACGAAGTAGCCTAAATGACTATTGACTACATATTTAAGGTCAAGGAATTGTCAAATGCATTGGGATCCATTGGAAGCCACATACATGATGAAAATCTTGTGGCATATACCCTCAATGGTTTCAGGGATGATGAGAAGTGGAAACTCTTTACCACTTCAGTATATTTAAGGGATAATTTCCCTCATTTTGAGCAATTAGTTGTTCTCATGGTCACAAAAGAGATGAACATAGGTGGAGGCTCAACTAATAGCAAGGATGCACAAGTCTTTTATGCAAACAATCAAAGGGACAAAGGAAGACAAGTACAAAGCAGGGGCAAAGGAAGGTTTGGAGGAAGGCAAAGCCAATCAAGCAATCAAGGACATGAACAAGGCACCTCATCACAAAGAGTTAGAGGAAGAGAAAGAGGAAGAGGAGGAAGGCATCAACAAAACAAGAATCAAGATGGAGAAGGGTGCTACATATGTGGAAAGTATGGCCACTATGCTAGAGATTGCTACCAAGGAAGAAGCCAAAGGATCTATAATCAAAGTTCTTCATACAAAGCCCAAGGTAATCATGATTCTAAAAGTACAAAAAATGATAATCTCTTGATGATACACATGAATGGGAATTCAAACAAAGTAAATAACACTTGGTATATCAATACTGGATGTACCAACTACATGAGTTGCAATGCTTCATGGTTTACTAATCTAAATCATCCCAAAGGTAAAGTACATGTAGAAACAAGTGATGATATTGCCCATGGGATCTCCCATGTTGGAGATATAGCTTCGGATGACAAGGAGGAAGGAAGATGTCTCAAGGATGTCTTGCATGTGCCTACCATCACAAAGAACTTGTTGTCTGTAGGGCAAATTGTTAAAAGAGGGTATCAAGTAAGGTTCAACAAAGGTGGATGCTTTATGGAGAACCCTAAACAAGGGTACAAAAAAATAGCAAGAGGAAGGAAGCAAGGAAGATTCTTCACTTTGGAGGTGAACTCTCATTGCACTCAACATGTCTACTTCACATATGGCAACAAGCAGATTTTTGAGTTGGACTTGTGGCACAAGAGGATAGGTCACATGAACCTACAAAGAATGAAGGAAATGTAACTCAAGATGTTGATTGAAGGGCTTCCCAAGTTCCAAGGGCAAGTTTTGAAGCATTTATGTGAATATTGTCAATTAGGAAAGCAAACGAGACTTCCATTCAAGAAGAGTGGCTACATAAACCAACACCCAATGGATTTGATACATACAGACATGTGGGGAGCAACAAAAGAGCAATCCATTCAAGGTAACAAAGTACTTTGTCACTTTTATAGATAATTGCACAAGGATAGTTTGGGTTTATGTCATCAAACACAAGTCAGATGTCTTTGCATGTTTTAAAGCATTCAAGGCAAAGGTAGAAAAGGATACAAGTACATACTTCAAGAACCTAAGGCCTGATGGAGGGGGAGAACATGTCTCCAATGAATTTTTAGTTTTTTTAAGGGATCAAGGCATCAAGAGGCAAGTCACATGCAGGTATACACCCCAACAAAATGGGGTAGCAGAGAGAAAGAATAGATACATTGTGGAGATTTCTAGAGCAATGCTTAACAAGATGAATGTACCTAACATGTTTTGAAGTGATGCACCAAATACCACCTTGTAGCTTATGAATAAGACATCCACCTCGAGGATCCATGGATGGAAATCATATCAAGCTTATTATGGTAAGAAATCTGATCTTTCCCACTTGAAAATACTTGGATGTACATGTGCCAAGCAAATTGAAGCACAAGCTACAACCAAAGGTGAAAAATTTTGTTTCTAGATTATTCAAATGATCATAAAGGCTACATGTGCTTCAACCCAAACACAAAGGTATTGAGATATCAAGGGACTTAATCTTTGATGAGCTACTCCCTTGGTATAAGAAATATGATTGTATGCAGGAATATGAAGAAGAAAAGCATGGAGATGATGAAGGACAAACTAACTTAGAGTTAAGCGGCCCAAGGACTTCCATCAATGAAGATAGTTCAACCATGACCTCACCATGGAGAGGGAGATCTTCATCAAGCTATGAAGCACAATCAATCAAAAAAGGAAAAGCAACATTTGTAGAGTTGGATGAAGAAGGTAATTAAGTTGAAGATGATGAAGGACACATGATGGAGAAAGAAGCCATATCAAAGAAAGATACTGCACCTCAATGTGCTTTGTGTGAGCATGGAACACAAGGTTCCTTGCAAATGCCAATGCGCTATTACCATCACTGACGATGTTTGTGGCATAAGATGGATCAATACCCAAATCATCCAAAAGGCATCTCAACCATACACAATCAACAATCACTATCAAAGCTTTGCTATACTCAGCTTCACAACTAGAAATGGCCATAGTATGCTACTTCTTGCTCAACCAAGATATGCATGAGCTACCAAGCATGAAGCAAAAACCATTGGTGGATACATGAGTTTCATAAAAAAAAGCCTAATCAAAGTCAAAAAATCATGTAAATTTGGCAGCAATGATCTCCCCTTGGGACAAGACAATCCAAGTAGTCATGTACCATTTAAATAGCAAAAGGTGCCCTTAACAACCTACCAATGCTTAACACTTGGAAAATGCATAAACTTGCTCATCTATTAGACAACAAATTGAATATCACGTTGAGTTATGCATAAGTAAATCAAGTATCCAATAGCATTTTGATAGAGAAGAACATCAAATGCATCTCAAGCATCAAGAAGACTCAACTATAAACATGTTTCCATAGGAGTGGCAGGAGTGGCAATTGTTGGAGTTTGAGATCTATGGAAGCACGCAAACAGCAAGAGGAAAAGGAAGAAGCTTGAAGCACAACACACAATACTCAATGTATTACCAAGAGAATCTACAAAGATATATGACTCATTAGGGTTAAAGCCATACATACAAGCAAGGGGGAAGACCTCCTAAAGAGAGAAAAAATTGCCCCGGTAGTCTTAGTGTATTCAAACACATCACTACCTAAATATATCAACAAATCCCCCCTGACAGTGATGCAGTGAACAAGGAGATGACACTCATGTATAAGGAAGTGCTAAGCTATGTGGAATAAATCCACAAAAGGAAGTAAGCCCAAAGCTTTGCAGAAAGCTTCAAACTTCTCCCTAGGCAGAGCCTTTGTGAAAAGGTCTACAACGTTCTCCTATGTGGGCACATATGCCAAACTAATCTCTCCAACAAAGAACCTCTCCTTAACATAATGATAGTGCACCTCAATGTGCTTAGTGCGAGAATGGAACACAAGATTCCTCGCAACTGCTAATGTGCTCTGACTACTAGTGAAGATGGTGGTGGTAGAAGACTGACCAACACCCAAATCAGCCATAAGGCATCTAAGCTACACACACTCAACAGTCACTCTGAAAGTTGCCCTATACTCAGCCTCACAACTAGAAGTGGCCATAGTAGGCTGCTTCTTGCTCAACCAAGATATGGATGAGCTAGCAAGCATGAAGCAAAAACCACTAATGAACACATGAGTGTCATCGTAACCAACCCAAACAGAGTCAAAAAAAGCATGTAAATCTGGCGATAGTGATCCCCCCTTGGGATAAAATAATCCAAGTAGTTGGGTACCACTCAAGTAGTCAAAGATGCACTTAACCGCTTGACAATGCTTGACACCTAGGCAATGCATAAACCTGCTCATCTATGAGACAACAAATTGAATATACGGCTGTAGTGCATAAGTAAATCAAGCATTCAACAGCCTGCTGATAGAGAACAACATCGAAATGCATCTCCAACATCATGAAGACTCAATCATAAACCTATTTCGATAGGAGTGGCAATAGGTTTGTAGTCTTGAAGACCAAAATGCTACAATAATGTATCATTATATTCTATTTGACACAAAGCTATTCCACCATCAACTTGCATAAACTGAATGCCCAAATAATGATGCAAATGCCCCAAGTATCACATCTCAAATGAAGCATGCAAATCAACCTTAAAATCAGAAATATTGTTCTCATGAGGACCAGTGAGTAGCATGTCATCAACACAAACAATAATGATTAAAATCACATCATTTGCACACTTAACATATAAGGTGATCTCAATTTGACTATTCTCAAAACCATGTGCAATCAGGTGTTGGAGTTAGACGTCTATGAAAGCACGCAAACAACATGAGGAAGAAGAAGAAGCTTGGAGCACAACACAATACTAAATGTGTTACCACTAGAATGTACAAAGATAAGTAGCACGTTAGGGCAATATGCTTATATACAAGTTGGGGAAAAAAACCTTCTAAAGAGGGAAAAAAGTGCCTCGATGGTCCTAGAGTGCTCACACACATCACTACCTAAATATATCAACAAATCCCCCCCTGGGAGTGATGCGGTGAACAAGAAGATGGCACTCATGTATAAGGAAGTGCCAAGCTATGTGGAATCAATCCACAAAAGGAAGTAAGCCCAAAGCTTTGTGAAAAGCTTCAAACTTCTCCCTAGGTAGAGCCTTTCTGAAAAGGTCTGCAATGTTCTCCTGCATTGGCACATATGCCAAGCTAATCTCTCTAGCAGAGAACCTCTACATGACATAATGATAATGCATCTCAATGTGCTTAGTGTGAGGATGGAACACATGGTTCCTCACAACTACCAATGCGCTCTGACTGTCAGTGAAGATGGTGGCGGTAGAAGACTGACCAACACCCAAATCAGCCATAAGGCATTTGAGCCACACACACTCAACAGTTGCTGTGAAAGTTGCCCTATACTTAGCCTCACAACTAGAAGTGCCACAGTAGGTTGCTTCTTGCTCAGCCAAGATATGCATGAGCTACCAAACATGAAGCAAAAAACACTAGTGGACACACGAGTGTCATAGCAACCAACCCAATCACTGTCAAAAAAAGCATGCAAATCTAGCGGTAGTGATCCCCCCTTGGGATAAAACAATCCAAGTAGTCAGGTACCACTCAAGTAGCAAAAGATGCGCTTAACCACTTGCCAATGCTTGACTCCTGGGCAATGCATAAAACTGCTCATCTGTGAGATAGCAAACTGAATATCTGGCCGAGCAATACATAAGTAAATTAGGCATCCAATAGCCTACTAATAGATAACAACATCAAATGCATCTCCAACATCATGAAGACACAATCGTAAAATTGTCTCCATAGGAGTGGCAATAGGTTTACAGTCTTCAAGGCCAAAATGTTGCAATAATGTGTCAATATATTTCCTTTGACATAAATCCATTCCACCATCAATGTGCATAAATTGAATACCCAAATAATGATGCAAATGCCCCAAATCAGACATCTCAAATGAGGCATGTAAATCAGCCTTGAAATCAGTAATATGCTTCTCATGAGGACCAATGAGCAGCATGTCATCAACATACACAACAATGATCACAAGCACATCATTAGCATGCTTAACATATAAGGTACTTTCAATTGGATTGTTCTCAAAACCATGTGCAATCAAATAGGCATGTATATTTTCATACCAAGCATGTGGTGCTTGCTTTAAACCATATAATGCCTTCTTTAACCTACCCACCTAGTTTTCATGCCCTTTCTACACAAAGCCATGGGGCTTACAAACATACACTTCTTCATGCAAGTCACCATTTAGAAATGTTGTTTTAATGTCCAACTGATGTATAGTCCAACCATGATGAGCTGCAAATGCACAAATGCTACGAACAATAGTCATTCGGCAAGTAGGTGCAAAGGTTTTGTCAAAATCAATGCCTCTTTCCTGTGCATAACCCTTTGCAACAAGCCTAGCCTTATACTTGTCAACTGTTCCATTAGGTTTATGCTTCAACTTGTATACCCACTCAGTGCCAATGGCCTTCTTTCCAGGAGGCAAGTCACATAAAGACTAGGTACCATTTTTCATGATAGCATCATATTTAGATTGCATTGCAGTCATCCAATGTTCAGAATTTTGTGCTTCATCAAACAAAACAGGTTGAGCCTCATCACAGAGACTAGATGCACCCATAGCATAGCAATCTGATGCAAAAGAGGCACTATGAGAGCCTGAACAACTACGGTATGACAGAGGTGCATCTAATTTGCTATCACACAAAGTCTCCACTAGCCATTTTGGCATAGTTTTTGCCTCCTCAATACCAGCTCTCTCATCAACAAGTGCATCATGCAAATCTGCATCAGAAATGGAATGATGTGCATCATCACATGAAACTTGCAATGGCTGAGAAGTTGCCTCATTAGGACCAGCACTAGATTGTCCACCTGTAAAAAGAGGCAGCAAAGTATCATACATGTCTTTGGAGCTAACATATGTCTCCTTCGTACATGAAAGTAAAGGCTAAATAGCAGCTTCCACAAAAACAACATCACGACTAACCAGAATGTGTTTAGTCTATGGATGATACAGACGATAGCCTTTGCTTTCAAAACTGTACCCAACAAAAATACATTTTACTACTTTATCATCCAATTTCTTGTGATGTTGTTCAAGCACTAATGCATATGCTAGACAACCAAAAGCACACATATGAGCAACAGATGGCTTGCAACCATGCCAAACCTCATATGGAGTGGTAGACTGCAGTGCTTTAGTGGGACACCTGTTAAGTACATATGTTGCACACATGACAACCTCAAGCCAAAAACTATGTGGTAAAGCCTGACTCTTGACCATACACCTCGCCATCTCCATGAGTGACCTGTTTTTCCGTTCAACTACTCCATTCTCTTGAGGTGTATACAGCACTGAACACTGATGTTTTATCCCATGTTCAACCAGAAATGCATTAAAGTCAGAAGACATATATTCCCCCCCTCGACAGAACGGAGAGTGCCCATTTTACATGCTAACATATTTTCAACCAAAATAAAAAACTTTTTGAAGCACATGAACACTTTGGACTTAGCATCAAATGCATCTCGAGCATCATGAAGACTCAATTGTAAACCTGTCTTCATAGGAGTGACAATAGGTTTACAATCTTCAAGGCCAAAATGTTGCAATAATGTGTCAATATATTTTGTTTGACACAAAGCCATTCCACCATCAATGTGCATAAACTGAATGCCCAAATAATGATGCAAATGTCCCAAATTAGACATCTCAAATGAGGCATGTAAATCAGCCTTAAAATCAGCAATATGCTTCTCATCAGGACCAATGAGCAGCATGTCATCAAGATACACAACAATGATCAGAAGCACATCATTAGCATGCTTAATATATAAGGTGTTTTTAGTTGGACTGTTCTCAAAACCATGTGCAATCAGATAGGCATGTATCTTTTCATACCAAACACATGGTGCTTGCTTTAAACCATATAATGGCTTCTTTAACCTTCAAACCTAGTTTTCATGCCCTTTTTGCATAAAGCCACCAGGCTGAAAAACATACACTTCTTCATGCAAGTCTCCATTCAGAAATGTTATTTTAATGTCCAACTAATGTACATTCCAACCATGATGAGCTTCAAGTGCACAAATGCTATGAACAATAGTCAGTCGGCAAGTAGGTGCAAAGGTTTCATCAAAATCAATGCCTGTTTCTTGAGCATAACCCTTTGCAACAAGCCTAGCCTTATACCTATCAACTGTTCCATCAGGTTTACGCTTCATCTTGTATACCCACTTAGTGACAATGGCCTTCTTACCAGGAGGCAAGTCACATAAAGACTAGGTACCATTTTTCATGATAACATCATATTCATATTGCATTGCAGCCATCCAATGTTCAGAATTTTGTGCTTCATCAGACGAAACAGGTTCAATCTCATCACAGAGACTAGAGGTAGCCATAGCATAGCAATCTGATGCAAAAGAGGTACTATGAGAGCCGGAATGTGTACAATATGACAGAGGTGCATCTAATTTGCTATCACACAAAGTCTGCACTAGCCATTTTGGCATAGTTTTTGCCTCCTCAATATCAGCTCTCTCATCAACAAGTGCATCATGTAAATCTGCATCAGAAATGGAATGATCTACATCATCACTTGAAACCTGCAAAGGCTGAGAAGTTGCCTCATTAGGACCAACACTAGACTGTCCACCTGTAAAAAGAGGAAGCAAAGTATCATACATGTCTTTGGAGCTAACAAATGTCTCCTTCGTACATGAAAGTAAAGGCTGAATAACATCTTCCATGAAAACAATATCACGGCTAACCAAAATGTGTTTAGTCAGTGGATGATATAGACGATAGCCTTTGCTTTCAGAATTGTACCCAACAAAAATACATTTTACTGCTTTATCATCCAATTTCCTAAGATGTTGTTTAGGCATTAATGGATATGCCAAACAACCAAAAACATGCAGACGGGCAATAGATGGCTTACAACCATGCCAACCCTCATATGGAGTGATAGACTACAGTGCTTTAGTGGGACACATGTTAAGTACATATGATGCACACATGACAACCTCAAGCCAAAAACTATGTGGTAAAGCCTGACTCTTGACCATACACCTCGCCATCTCGGTGAGTGAATTGTTCTTTGTTCAACACTCCATTTTGTTGAGATGTATATGGCACTATACACTGATGTTTTATCCCACTTTCAACCATAAATGCATTAAAGTCAGAAGACATATATTCCCCCCCTTCATCAGAATAGAGGATGCCCATTTTACATGCTGATAGATTTTTAGCCAAAACCAAAAATTGTTTGAAGCACATGAACACTTCGGACTTTGCTTTGAGTGGATATACCCATGCATGCCTAGAAAAATCATGAATGAAAGTGACAAAGTAAAGATAGTTTCCAAAAGAAGGTGTCTACATAGGACCACAGAGATCACTATGTACAAGCTGCAATTTTTGAGTAGCCCAAATTGAACCATCTTTTGGAAAAGAGGAATGCTTCATTTTTCCCAAAATAAAGCCTTCACAGACATGTTTTTTGGGTGCCTTAAGTTTGGGCAAAGATGATACCAGTTTGGATTTCTGCAGGTGTAGCAAACTAGCAAAATTCAGATGACCAAAGCATGCATGCCAAAGCTTTGCATCTGACATAGCTTGAGAATCATGTACTGCATATGCTGAATCATTCATAGATTTTTCATAGTCTATGAGCTTATACAACCCACAATATAAAATGCCAGAAGCAATAATCATGTTGCGATTTGAAAGATCATGAATTGTACATTTGTCATCAATAAATTTCACAACCAAGCCAATCTTGGCTAATACAAAAATTAATAACAGATTTTTCTTGATCCCTGGCATAATTAAAGCATCTGACAAAGTGAAAGGAATACCATCAGCAGTAATCAGTATGATCTTACCAACTCTCATGACAGGATAAGGGGAGTTGTTGGTGCATGTGACAGTATTCCCTTTAGGGGCAGGCTCGAGTGAAGAGAAGAAGCTACCCTGCAAGGTAATATGTTTAGTTGCCCCACTATCAAAGTACCAAACATCTAAGTCTACTGCAGGCATGCACTGCTCATGAGAAGATGGGTAAAAAATGTAAACAGTAGTAAATGCCCATTCTTCATCTTGCACAATATTAAGAGACTCTATTTTCGGTGTAGAGGCCTCTACAACAACCATTCTCGCCTCTTTCTTCCATGCCTCTTTAGCAACCAGCTTTGGACAGCTCTTAATGACATGATCATTTGCTTTACAGTATTTGCAAAACAATTTCTATTTTTTTTATTTCTTCTCATCTTTGTCTTCTTTCTTCAATTGTGCAAAATTAGCAGATTTTTGCTTACTAGCAGAAGAGCTCCATTTTCCTTTGCCCTTCTGACTAGGCAGTAAAGCTCGATCTGCAACACACATAATTGACCTGTTCTGCTTGGACTGATCTTCTTGCAACATAACAAAAACTAACTCTTCAAATGTTAGGGCATTTGGATTGCCTTTCATCATCAAACGAAGAGTAGAAGCAAAACTTTGATATGAGTCGGGAAGACCATTCAGAATAGTTTGCACAGTGAACTGTGAGGAAGGACTTCATCAACATAAACCAATTGTTCCTTCAAATCTTTGATCTTTATTAAAAAACTATCCATAGAATCACCTTCATTCATGTGCTCACTCTCCAACTATTTTTGGAGGTAAGCAACACAAGCCTCATTCCTAGCCTGGTACAATGTGGTAAGTGTATCCCAAGCATCCTTAGCTATTCGACAAGAGTGAATGTGAGGAATAATGGCATGTTTGATAGACAAAGCTATCAATGCATGTGCCTGAGCATCTCTGCCATCCCAACAAATTTGCTCTACAGTAGGTGCAACAAGAACCACAACACGAACATGAGCTTGAAGAATATCAGCATCTTTAATGCCATCTGCATCAACTTCAATACTTGTATTTGCAGGTGTAATAGGACAGTTTTCAACACCCTACACAATTTTCCACAGTCCTTTTGCAACCAATACATGTCGCATCATATAAGCCCACAATGGGTAATCGATATTGTTCAACTTATCCTCAACATCCAACATACGAAATACATCACTGCTTTCAGCCATGGCCATTGATAAAATACCCTGATGCAAAAAAATGATTATATATGAAAAAGTTGAACATAACTACCCTGACGAGTTCTGCTAAACCTAAAAGCAGATTTCAAGATGCTTATATTGGCAAACCAAAACCTTTATATATCTTTGGCACGAAAAGATTAAATAGCCTGCACAAGTGCAATGATAGTGCGTTCGAAGGCCGAAACGAGCTCATATCACGATTTTGGCACCATAGAGTGAAGCCGTTTTGATCTGTTAATCATCTTGAGTATGCTCACCAAATTTTGTGTGATTCTGAGACTATGACAGGAGGGGTGTTGACGATGCCCTAGATGAAGCGACGATTTGCTCTGATACCAATTGTTGGAGTTAGGCATCTGCAGAAGCAGGCGAACAACACAAGGAAGAAGAAGAAGCTTGGAGCACAACACACAATACTAAATGTATTACCACTAGAATGTACAAAGATAAGTAACCCGTTAGGGCTATAGGGTATATACAAGCTGGGGAAAAAACCTCTTAAAGAGGGAAAAAGTGCCCCGATGGTCCTAGTGTGTTCACACACATCACTACCTAAATATATCAACAGTGAGAAGCACAAAAGCATGCACACACATACACACACACAAGGCAAGATAAAGAGTGGAACAATGGAATCTTTCATTGATAGGATCAAAGTACAATGTTTTATAAACAATCCCACCTCCAAAATGATCTCTCTAGCTCTTTTTATAGTTTTAGACTAGCTTTGGACTAGTTCAAACCTAGTGTCTAGCCTATATAAAAATTAAGTTCGTAGACTATTTTTGGGCTCAAACGAGCTCTAAACATTATGAAAAATTGATAGATGTTTTCTCTTAATACTCCTTAAGCTCGAGGACTCCTTGGCTTGAACAAAATGGAGTCTAAACTTAGAAAACAAATATTTACAATTAGGGTTAGTGATAAAAATCACTGTTTGAATGCATGATTGATTGAAAAAAAATATATAATTAGGCCTATTCCTTGCCTGATCGATGTTAGCTACTCCATCTGCATGGTCCTTGTTCTTCTCTATCGCTCTCTTGTCTTTGACTTCCATGTTGCATACTTCCTTGGCCACTTAGTCCGCCTTGGCTCCTAAATTGGTCCATATATAAGCATAGAAACTATCTTTTCTATTTTAGATGAACATGGACACGACCACATGAACACAGAAAGGCCTATTTCAATCTAGTGCTCTCAAGATGGGAACTGTGCTCAAACATTTCTTGAGTTCTAGGAATGCTTGTTCACACTCATATCTCCATTCAACGTGCAACAATAATACATAACGTGGTTTGGCTATTATTGCACACATACATATAAAACTTCTATAACAACCACAATGGTCCACAAAGACTTGGGCTTCAACTTGACATTTTTTTGGAGAGAGTAGGTCAACTACAACTTTAATATTATTCTCATCTATTGATATTCCATTTTTTGAAACCAAAAGCCTAAGCATTTTAGCTTGCCTAACCATATAAACACACTTCTTTGGGTTAAGGTACACTTGATAGACTCTCCATTGATCAAGGATCCTTTGGAATATGTTGGGGACATTGCTTTAGGTATGATTGAAGATAATCCACATATACCCATAATTTTTCACAAGAACTCCTTAAATACATGAAACATCAATCTTTGGAAGTCACAAGGGCATTCTTCAAGCCAAAAGACACAAGTATGAAAGTGTAAATTCCCTTGTAGAAATTGCAGAGAAACTAAAGATCACTACACAAGCTGTTGCCCAAACAACAAGGCATCCACATTAGGGCATCACATTCAATTGATCTATGTGAATAAGGAAAGAGTCGCAAAAGAAACCAAAATGCCATCACCATCTGCCAGGTTGGTACATCTAGAAGAACTTGAATCTTTTTTTATGTAGACAAGGAGCAAAGGGAAAGATCCTCAAGAAGAAAAGTGTCAAGAGCCAAGTACAAATGAATTGAATAAAGAAAATGGGACACTTGAGGACATACCTACTCCAAGTGAAGAGACACAACCAAAAGAAGATCTTACAAGCACAAGTGAGGCCATTGGACATGCATTTAGTAGGGTCCGAAAGGAGCTTGAGAAGTCACACATAGCCCATGCTCTTATAGAATTCGAGGCTTCAAGGTTATTTAAATCCATTAAAAATGAGGTTAGTACTTTTTATCTATTAAAAATGGATGTGAAATTCAAATCAAAAGTTCTACAGATCATTGATGAAGCCTCCACATCCACTTTGTTTTCAAAAGCTATTACTACTAATGAGGGTAAAGTTATAGGGGAAGCCCCCCTTATACATTATTAGAGCCCCCAACTCACTGTCACTCTTAAAGGATAACATCTACAAGGACTTATAGTGGATGGTGGCTCTGGTATTAACTTGATGCTTGAACATACTATGGAAAAGCTTGGACTCCAACCATCAAGACCATCCAACTTCATGTTACATTGATATATCAAAGCAAAGGAAGACTAATGGGAGTGGTCCCCTATGTTCCAATTGAGACATAAGGTGACACCTTTACTTCAGACTTTATTATATTAAGATTACCACAGGTAGATGGAAGTTTTCTTCTGTTGATTAGGAGACTATGGCTAAGACATGTCAGTGTTTTACATGATTGGGGAAAGGATACCATGTGGGTAAAACATGAAGGAAAAGATCTTAAACATATATATTTGGAAGGAGGACCAAACAACCAAGGACATAATAGCATGATGCAAATTAGTTGGCATTTATGGAAAATATATAATGGATAACGCAAAACTAGGTTTATATGAGGAAGAAGACATTTTGCCATGGTTGCAAGTGGATAAATCATTTTCTTGCTATGGAGTTTTTCCAAATGATTCAAGCATATAAGACATTTATGAAGACAGAGGGGAGACCATACAAGTTACCAGATTGGGTGAAATAGCGGCAAGCCATAGAAGAGGGAAGAAAAGACCTCTTAAGTACAACATAGATGAAGTTTAATCAAATACCAAGAAGGAAACCACTTGCAAGGTAAAGCAATCCATTGAAGATATTTCTTTTCCCATTCATGAAGTCCCTGCAGGGTGGGGATGCAAGAAAAGGAAGAACAAATTGATATCCAAAGTGCTCCTACATATGACACCCAGTCTATGTCGCATAAAGTGATGGAAGATCCCAAAGATGAAGAAGAATCTCTAGACACATTGATGGATAGGAAACCTATAAAAGAAATTCAGGTAGGCAACAAAGAAAACTCTCATCTAACAAGTGGCCACCTGGTTATGGAGTTATCCTGAGATGCTTTCAAAGGTAACATCTTTTATGAAAATTTATGGAGATGTATTTTCATGGCACTACAAGGCTTCGGAAGTACTAGCAAGTTTTGGGGAAAACATGATCCCATTGATTGAAGGAGCCAAACTAGTAAGGTGGAAAAGCTACAGATTAAATCCAAAGTATGCTGAGGCTGTCTACCTAGAGATCCAAAAAATGGATGATGCTAGAATTATTCCAGTCGAGCATTCAGAATGGCTTTGTCCCATGGTCATAATGCCCAAAAAGAATACAAACAAGATGAAAATATGTGTGGATTTCAGAGCCCTTAACAAGGCAACAATTTCGGATGTGTTCCCACTGCTCTTTGCAAGAATAAGTTATAGAAGAAGTGGCTAGACACACACTCTATAGCTTCATGGATTGATTTAGTGGGTATAAACGAATATACATCGATCCTAAGGATCAGGAAAAGACAACTTTCATTACACCTTGGGGAACATATGTTTATGTCAAAATGTCTTTTGGCCTCATAAATGCCCCAACCACTTTCAATAGAATAGGGAACCTTATTTTTGGACCTTTGATTCTATAAACTCTTTGAATTTTCATGGATGATTTCTCATCCTTCTTAGGTACTTGCACTAGTACTCCTATGGATTGCTTGGATGATCATTTAATCCAACTACAACAGGTCTTCGATAGATGCAAGGAGACAAAATTGAAGTTGAATCCAAATAAGAATCACTTTCTAGTGATAGAATGTACCCTCCTTGGACATGTGGTGTCTACTAAAGATATGGCTCTTGACCCAGATAAAATCGTAGCTATATTAAAGATACCCAAGACTAAATCATAAAAAAAAAATTCAAAGCTTTTTGGGACATACTGGCTACCATAGGAGATTCATTAAAATTAATGTAGATTTAGCTAGACAATTGGCTAGGATCACTGGTAAAGAAGTTCCATTAAGTGGGATAATGAAGAAGAAATGGATTATCAAACATTGAGATCCAAGCTTGTGGCTGCTCCAATTATTGTCACAAATCTTCTTAGGAAGTTCATGGAAGAAGAGGAAGCAAGGCACATCCTTGAAATAACGCATGAAGGACTAGGTGGTGGGCACCTCCTTGGCCATATTACGAGCCATACAATCCTAGATGCTATCTTATGGTGGCCTATATTACTAAGAGACGCACGTGAAAGGGCTCAAGCATGTGATGTCTATCAAAGATGTGGTCCAAAACCCACAAAACAGAGAAAACACCCATTGCTTATCTCCACATCATGGAAACCATTTGAGAAGTGGGGATTAGTCTTTATAGGGCATATCTACCCTACATCCTTTCCAAGAAATGATAACTATTTGTTGGTTGACACTGACTATGCAACTAAGTGGGCCGAGATTACTGCTTCTCCAGATTGCACAACACAAACAATTGCTGATTTCTTGTATAACAACATTTTTTGCAAGTTTGGTTATCCACTTGAAATTTGTACTGATCAAGGAACACACTTTGTTAATAAATTTTTGTATGAAGTTTTTAACAGGTACAAGGTTCTCCATCATACTCCTTGTGCATATAATCCAAGGGCAAATGGACAAGTAGAGTCCACAAATAAAGTATTGATAACTCTGTTAAGGAAGGAATGTATGTTAAAGCCCACTACATGCGGCACTACTTATATAGGCACACTATGGGCCTACAGGTTGACATGCAAATAAGCAACATGTCATTCCCCCTTTCAATTGAAAGGATCTTGGGCTCTCTACTAGACTATCTGCACTCGAAAAATTGGAGA
This sequence comes from Ceratopteris richardii, assembly GCA_020310875.1. NCBI lineage: Eukaryota > Viridiplantae > Streptophyta > Polypodiopsida > Polypodiales > Pteridaceae > Ceratopteris > Ceratopteris richardii. The sequence continues at coordinate 52,947,433 of CM035425.1, forward strand.
AAATTTCCCTACATAGTTGGAGGAGACACAACACAAGAGGAAGGAAGCTCATGATAAAAAAAAATTATGGACAAACAAATTAGAGATTGGTATGCTTGTTCTCTTACATAGACCATAATTATAGACACAATTGTGAGACAAGTGGCTTCCACGTTGGGAAGGACCATACAAAACTAGAGAAATCCTATAATGGGATGCAATGCAGTTAGAGACTTTGATGGCAAAGCACTGCCATTCGTCAACATCTCTAGGATCAATGCCTATCATCAACAAACTAAAGCTTTTTTGGGTCACCTAGAACTTGCAAAATCTATCCAATGGTCTTGTTTAGTTTTTCTCTCTAGGTCGGAGAGTCCATTGGGTGGTGGGCAACCACTGAGCCTACCAATGGATGACTTCATAAGTTGTGAAAAAGTGAAAGGATAACTTGGCAAAGTGGTGCAGAGATGGTATACAAGTGGCCAAGGACATGGGAACACAGGTAGTGCACAAATAAGTTGGCAAAATGGTCTTGAAAGAAAAGTAAATACAGTTACAAAAAGGTCTTTTTGAGGGGTTTTTAAGGCTTTTAAAGTGTTATGGAAGGTCTGGGTGAACCCTCCCATATGTGCATATTTTATCAAAATAAAGGTCAAAAGGGGAAAAGATAAGAAGTGGGGACGATACCCAAGAGCTTATTTAAATTTTTGTTTTCCATAAGGTCACTAGAGGACAAAATAGGGATTCATTGGTCTTTACATGAAGAGGTCCTTGTGACAACAAAGTGAGTATCAAGATGGACAAGTAGTTAAAGCGACATACATAAGAGGAATCGACACACAACAAAGGGTATTATTCTTGGAGATACACTAAGGAAGGAGCAAGGAGCAAGAGCATACTGTAGGCTTAGAGAGAACGAGAGAGAGCATGACACACACTTGGAGAGTGTATGCAGAGAGGTGACGTGTGCAAAGAGAGAGACAAAGTGTGCAAAGGAGGTGAAAAAAGTATGCACAGAGACTGTGCAAAGAGCAACCACGAGAGCAACGAAGGTGTGAAAAAGTATCATCAAGGAGGTGTTGCACGTCGACGATAGGGGTGATCAAGTCTTCAACCTTATTAGAAGCTTGAGGAATCCTCAACTCTTATTAGAAGCTTGAGGAATCCTCAACTTGAACAAAATGGAGTCTAAGCTTACCACAACAAGTATTTACAATGAGGGTTAGTGATAAAATTCACTATTTGAATGCATGATTGATTGGGGGAAAAAATGTAATTAAGCCTATTCCTTACCTGTTCGACATTGACTATGTCTGCTTGGTCCTTTTTCTTCTCTCTCGCTCTCTTTTCTTTGACTTCTGTGTCGCATACTTCCTTGGTGGCTTAATCCACAGTGGCTCCTAACATGGTCCATATATAAACATAGAAACTATCTTTTCTATTTTAGATGAACATGGAAAGGCCTATTTCAATCTAGTGATCTCAAGATGGGAACTATGCTCAAACATTTCTTGAGTTGTAGGAATGCTTGTTCACTCTCATATGCCCATTCAAGGTGCAACAATAATACATAACGTGGTTTGGCTATTATTGCGCACATACATATAAAACTTCTATAACAACCACAATGGTCCACAAAGGCTTGGGCTTCAACTTGACATTTTTTTGGAGAGGAAACTAAAATCCTAAGCATTTTGACTTGCCTAACCATACAAACACACTTCTTTGGGTTAAGGTACACTTGATAGACTCTCCATTGATCAAGGATCCTTTGGAATATGTTGGGGACATTGCTCTAGGTATGATTGAAGATAATCCACATACACCCATACTTTTTCACAAGAACTCCTTAAATACATGAAACATCAATCTTTGGAAGTCGCAAGGGCATTCTTCAAGCCAAAAGACACAAGTATGAAAGTGTAAATTCCCATTAAGTGGCAAAAGGCATTCATGATGGTCTTTCTAGTATGATTGCTATTTGATTGTAACATAAAAACTTATTCAGGAAGGTTCACACTTTCTTTCCAACAAACATTTCCAAAAAAAAAAGATCAATTAATGGATAATTATCTCTTATAAGATTTCATTGAACTTCTTCAAATTGATGAAAACTCAAAATTTTTTTTTGTGAGGACCGCCACAATAAGTGACACCGAATCCACATGCTATATGTCATATATAAATGCTGCAGTTAGCAACTTATCTACCTCCTCCTTCATTCTATAGATTTAAAATATATGTTTAGTATATGTCTTATCAAAATTAATTATGAAAAATATAAATATAGCTTTCAAACTAAAATAATGTAAATTAACTATTTAAAGAAGTTTATTGCATATATTAATATTGCCTCAATAAATATTTTGGTGTTGCATGCAATTTGATAGACACCTATGCACATTGTTTAGAGTTTAGGTCAATGTGTCCTTTGGTCCATATATTATGTCGTCCATGGTTTTGAATTCACCCTCGAGAGGTATATACTACAGAAAAAGGACATCGCCATATGGTCTCTTAAGAGTACAGTTACAAACATATAGTGCATTCTACATATTGCAATACGACAAGCATTCCATCACATGTAAAACACATCGGAGTGTCGGAAGAACTCTCTTTATCAATCTATTTGAAAAATATAATCTGCTTCTAGATCGCAGACTGCAGCGAATGTATTGATGAGATCTCGCTCGTAGCCGATGGAGGCCAGCTCCCGGTAGGCGAATATTTCCGTTCTGCAGATCAGAAGCGCATACAGAGGTTCCAGACCTTCGGTGTATTCCTTTCTGCGCTTCTCAGTAGCTCATCCTGCCTCCTCCTGCTCGCCGACGAAACCATTGTATGTTGATTTCGCACGCAGGTATGCGTTTAGTCCTTGGTCCTTTTAATTCTGGGTGCATTGGTTGTGTATGTTCTCCTCTGTTTGTTCCCGTGTATCATATTAATTCCAAGAGGTTTGGACATGCAAGTGGTTGCCACGCGAAATGGTACCGTAATGCCCGTTTAATCCATAGCTACCGCTGTCCTATTGGTGAGTTTTAGGTCGAGTGTGGAACCCATGTATCTACCGGGATTAATGATCAAAACATTGGTACTAGATGTCTACTCCTTAGTCACAAAAATTTATACCACTAACATCAGCGTTGATCAAACAAATTGCATACCCATTGGGAAGGTCGACAAAAAGGGCTTTCAGATTGTTTACGTGTGTGTCCTCTTTTGACAATTGATATGGACTGGATACCTACTAGATTTGCTGAGCTATATTCTACTGAATTTTTATCCACCACCATTTGATTTAACTCCCCAAAGGTCTTTTCATTGTGTAAGCTTTGCTCGTACTTATGGTAGGGAAGTATCATATAAACCCTGAATGTTTGTTTCGATGTAGGTTTGCATGCTTTTGTTTATTCTAGCTGTTAACATGAATGAGGGCAACACTTCAAGAGAGTCACAGATACTTTATGGAACTCAACCAGTTTCATAATTCTTAATGGTACTGGGTGGAAGTTTTTTCTTTTTGCAACTCAATGTTCTCTTTGGAGATTGCTAATGAAAGACCACATTTGAAAGTAACAGAGTATGTAGCAACAAGGGTATAGGCTGGTCACTATGAGCCCAAAGTTGATTCTGGACATTTGTATAATATAGTGCAACGTTTGATTTGCCAATGCCTAAAGATGTGGAAACCTTAAAGGAAGCTAGGCATTTGCTTAGGAAAAAAATGAGCAAAGCCAAGTGCTCTTAGCATTCACCTGCACCCAATGGACAAGGAAAACATTGGGATAGAGAGAGAATGGTATGCTGAAGGAACAAATAAGGTGGATAATTTTTGCTATATCTTAGCTAAGGAAGAATACATCATAATCAACATCATTCATATCTCAAAAGGGAACGTGGGGACCTGAGCTCTTCTCAATAAGAAAAATGATGCTTAGGATAAATCAAATTCATTCAAAGCTAAAGGAGAGAAAGAGGATAATGGAAAAAGGCACTAGATTTGGCTCTAGGAAGAAGAAGATGGGTTGGTCTGGTTAAGTCCCTAGAATATTCTTATGAGCTGTTCATGTTTACAAAGCACCAAGCTACAAAGGATAAGTTCTAAATCCTCTTTGAGAGAAGTTACAAAAAAGTCAATTTCTATGCATAACCATGCACCATAGGACTTGCTTCTTTACATTGTACCGTGTTCGAATTTTTGTTGGATTTATTGTCTCTCATGTCCAACACCAAATAATAAGGCATGGTTATTGTGGTGAATTCTTGCCATAATTACAAGCTCTTTCTTATCGCTATACTATGAGGACAATGAAAGCATCTTGTTCTCCTTGAAACATGTTTTTGCTATGCTCATTTTTTGAGGACTACGAGGTCCACTTGCCCTTATCCACGTTGTGCATATTAGGTGATCCTTCTTCCTTCTTTGCACGTACACTTTAATATGGTGTTCCCTATGAGCTCACGTAAACAAGCACTCCTTGAAACATGTTTTTGCTATGCTCATTTTTTGAGGACTACGAGGTCCACTTGCCCTTATCCACGTTGTGCATATTAGGTGATCCTTCTTCCTTCTTTGCACGTACACTTTAATATGGTGTTCCCTATGAGCTCACGTAAACAAGCATATGATGTAGTTAACTGCCAGGAATTTAAAGTCTTCATTATGATTTGCCAAGAAATTAGGAATAGTTGTTACATGTAGAAAACTTTTTAAGTATAAATGACATGCCCATTGTCTTCTTTTTCCTTCCTGTCCTTTTTGCTTTGCATCACATTTCTCATCTCTCCATCCCGGAATTATTTCCAATAGATTTTTATGCCGGTTTGTCTTGTAATGGTAGCATGTAATACAATCTTCTTACCTCTCCCTTTGTTTTGGTTCCTTACATGCTGGTTTTGGATCCTTTTCCTTTCTTCGTGGATTGCATTAAGCTACCATTTGCTTTCCTCATGATTTTTTAATGGAACCTTTCACTCGATCAAAGCTTAAACTTTAAAGTAGGAGAGTTACTAAGGGAGACAGCCCGTGTCTTCCAAGAATAAAAAAGGGTCATACAGAGTAAGATTGCTGTTAGTTGTCATCAAATGGTGGCAAACTCATTTCTTGAAGTTGATTAAGAATATTTTCAAAAGTGCCAAGGTACTTTGAGGTCAACTTTGGTTCATCAAGATGTAATTTGATAAGCTTTCTCATGAAGTAGACTTGATTCATGTGCCTCTTGGTATGATTGCTCATCTTCAACTTTTGCCATATGTTTGCCATTGTTTGTAGTCCTCAAGCTTTATGAGTATTTGATTAATTGACAACCATTTTGATATATGCCATTATCTTCTTATCACTTTCAATTGGTTTGTGCACTTGGGGACTTAAATATTTGGTTCATTAGCTTTATTCACATCGGTTTGGTCTCGTCTAATGTTAACTGAATTGTGTACTTTGATTAGGTTGTGATTTATGAGGATTTTTGTACATTTGGAGCCTTTGACAACACTTCCATGCCATTCCCAATGAAGAGTCATGGTATCCGATATCGAGGAACATTGGGTTGTTGTTTGGCTCTCTGTGCCTTAGTCAGCTGAAGTGTGAGTCCAGCATTGGGGGGCTGCATGGTCGCACGTGCCTCCACCTTCTAGAAGAAATCGGTGATATTGTGCTGTATAGGTCTCCTCTAACCTGAACGAGGCTGAAGTGATTGATCTCGTATGTGGTACGCGGCGATGAGGAAGCATCAGACTTTGTCCTGATCCTCATTTGTCATACACGAATGTAATGAGCTCTCTAATTGGTGATCCTCATTCGTCATACACGGATGTAATGAGCTCTCTAATTGGAATCGTGTCCTAAGATTTGATTACTTTATACATTGTATCACAAAGTGCTCTTTGCTCTCCACCTCTGTCTCACTTATTGGACATATGTGCTCCTCTCTAACTCATATGATGATACTCACAGTTGTCCGATAATTACTTGGAGATGATGGGGAGGATAAATTCTCATGTACTATGGGGTAACTATGAATATGTGATATGTAGAAAAAGCTCATGATAGTATAGCTTTTCATTGGAAGCAGCTCACTAGTGAGCTGACCCATGTCCTCTGTATATATGGGTGCCTTATCTCTTGTTAGATAATCTTGTCGGATAATCCTATTCCTCTCTTGTCTAGAGAGTGAATAAAGAGTGTGGAGAGAGAAAGAAAGAAAGTTTTTTTACGTCTATGACAGGCCAAAGTTGGCCTATGAGACAAAACATAAGATACATGATACAGATGTCATCCAGATGTCACAAAACTAAAGTAATGCTGGAAAACAATGTCTTCTTGGTCCATCTTAACTATATCATATGTAGCTACTCTTTTGGTAGTTGGTACAACACAACATCACGGGCGCGAACAGGATGTGTGACTAATCAGTTTGGTTCTTGTACAAGCAGAACCATGTTGGGCAGCGTGGATAAGGCAATAACATCCCATCCTATTGACCCGGGTTCAAAACCCGTCAATGGAAGCGAAGCAAAAACTTTTTATCATGCTTTTTAATTAAAGCTATGACGGCAAAAAGTGACGACAGATCGCGAAAGCGAGCGGACGATGTTTTTGTTTTATTCCGAGATCGCTACGATCGTAAGCTTTTGGCATAGCTTTATTGATGGGGAGAACTACTATATAAGAAGCACTTTGGGCTCATTATATTCATCCTTCACCTAGTGTTCAACACAAGCCTTGGTGCTTGGACCTCAATAGAGGTGGTGTTTCGTCTAGCACATGGGGAAGTCATGGTGCTAACTCGAAGCATGTTGAGGAGCAGCTATGGAGTTCTTCTTAATGATTCTTCTTGGAGAAGATGAAGGGTGTGCTCACACTCTAGCTCATGGAGAGGAGGTTATCTCTTGTTCATGGCAAGAAGACTTGGTCATTAGCAGCTTGATGGTGAGGATCGGCCATCTACACGTTGTAGTTGAAGATTGTCTTCTACAAGAGGATGGCGGGCTACTTCAAAGACATTGGATGGTGTTTAACATAAGATTTACATCTTATGTTAAGTATTCAGGTACATATTCTCTTTATGCACACAGGTACTACTTGAATTTTATGGAGGCCATGGCGTTCATATCGGGAGGAGTCCTATTCAGCATAGGTACAAGAGAAACAGTACGTATATGCTTTATGCATATTTTGATGAGGTGTTTGAGAAGGTGTGTTCACATGAGTTTGAGGATTTTCGGCAGCAAACTTGTTAGCATCCTATGCTATTTTTTAAGTATGTGATCTTTTCACACACGTATTTGACTTAGGGTCTTCCATAGCCTAAGGTTAGATGAGGGTTTGTTGATTATCAGTTTCACACTGATCCTTCCTCTTTCAGTCACTCATATTCACTCTTCTATAACCTATTAGGTCACACATCTCATGTATATTCAGATTACTGCCCATACATTTGAATATGTTTGTTACATTTGTACATCCACTCTTCCATCTATTTCTTATCACATATTGTACATTGAACATTGGTATATATGATACTATGAGTAAGCGATGGCTTACGTAACATCTTACACATGTCGTCTATTCTTTCTCTATCTTTGTCTCATCATTTGTATGATTAAGTTGTGGTATGTTCATGTTTTGTCAATATTGAAGATTGCTGGAATTAATTTTGTATATGCTGGATCTATGGAACCATGGACCTGTGACATGAGCCAAGGGCCTACTTCACTTCCAACATTTGGTATCAGAGCACTAAGGTTTTGGTTTCAGAACTTTAGGTCTTTGGCATCAATGCATTAAGGCTCATTCATATTCCGAGGTTCCCAGACTTCCAGGTTTACAACATATGATTCAAGGGCATCTTCTAATATTTGACATTTGACATACACACTTAATCTAGATAAGTAGAGATTTGAGAATTAGACAATTCAATCACATGTGTATTCATCAGTGTGGAGTATGAAGTTGATGATCTGTTAGCAGCCGAATATTTTTGGAAGAGTATGCAAATACTTTACAAAAGTATTATTTGAAGACCCAGACTTGATGAAGAGAAGACTACTTCAAATTCAAGGAAGAACAATGGTTTAGAGAAGATGAAGGAATCATATCAACATCAAATCACAGGTATCACTTTCTACTATCAGATTATCATTTGCATATCATATCTTAGAAGAGCAGTTATGAAGAGATTTGAAGAAATTCAAGGAGTGCTTTTATACACTTTCAGTCTTTTGAAAGTTAAAGCATTAGCTACATCAAAACAGGTATCTAGAGGTTTTTCTAGAGAGTTTTGAGAGATCTCTTTCATGGCAAGAAAGCTTATCTAAGAAGACAAATTTGGAGATGGGATGAGTTTTTTGTTTTCAGCCAATTTTATGTTGTAAGTTGGTTAGATATCAAGGTACAAATGTGATCTAGAGAGATAACTCTAGAAAGGTAATTCATCATTCAGACAAAAGATTGGTGAATTTAGTCATTTCAGTCATTTGAAACAGAATTTTGATTCAGAGATATGAGGAGATGATAAAACATGATTCTATGTTCACTTCCATTTGTATACCATGTTTGTTTTGTCTCTTACTCTTAGCACTAGAGAAAGAGAAAAAGTTCATTCGAAGAAGTCAAGAGTGTTTGCTACTTCAAGATGAAGAGAACAAAAGGTATGGAAGAGAAATTTGAAGATGTTGACATCATCATGTGGAAGAAAGATGCAGAAGAAGAAAGTCCATCATTTCCAAAAGAAAAGTAAGACTTCCTTTTCTCATATATTTTCCATATACTTTTTCTATTTTATCCTCTACACCCAAAGACAAGTCTACGAAAACATTTTGTGTTAAAGAAGAAGCAGTTTCTTGTTTTGCATTACACTTAGTCATGATTTACTAGATTTGACAAAGAATTGCATTGAGAAGAAGAAAAGCAGCAGATTTTGAAAACAACTAGTATATTTTAACTCATATGCATGAGTTATATATAAGTTGAAGTTTTTAAGCAGGCAGCTTATATGTTCCCTCAAAGAATTCTTGGAGTGTCAATACAGAGCTACTTGGTATATGACAAGTTGCAGAGAAGTATATTTCTTCTTTATCTAACTCTTAAGGTAAAAGAGTTTTTTATAGCAGATGTTGAAGACTTGGGTTGAGGTTTATGTTTAGAAAGGTTACCTCATATTCAGTATTTTCAGAAAACTTCAGAAAATTCAGATTGTTGATGTACAAGTCAATGAAGAATCTACTTTCTATGATTGTCTAGATTTTTGGATACATGCTTGTATTAAAAAAAAAGGTGTTCCATTAGATCCTATCACTTGATTGAGAAGTGGAGTTAGCCAAAAGAAAATCAAGCAGGTACTATCACATTTCACCCGGGTAGAATATGAAAGTTATGAAGTATCAACTTGCAACTTTTGGAGTTCTCAAGGTGAGAAGTTTTGTCCACTTATGTTTCAAGTAGGAGTTACAGATTCTTGGGAAGGATTTGTTTGCAGAAAAGTTTTACAACTTTATGTGAAGCATGGACACTTGGAGACATTCAGGTAATAAATCAAACATTCAGTCATGAAGGTTTGATAAGAGCAGATTCTACACAGGAGAGATCATTGATCTTGGATAGATCTTGTACGATCTTTTATGAGTCAGTTGTCTATCCTTTGTTTGACAAAGTTCTTAGCATTGGAGAAAGTAAGTCAAAGATTCAGGTTCTATCAGATTTGTGTTGCAGAGAGATAGAAGATACTTGTTATGTTACTGAAGGTTATGAATCCTATAAAGCTTTCAGCAAGGTTTTGTTATGTTAGGATCAGCTAACCTTATTCAAGATTTTGGAAAGCTGAGGAATGACATGGAAAGCTATTGGCATCTGCGCAATGCTAATAAAAAGGATTCAAAATTTTTGTTTCAGATACAGGTATTGATCACTGAACATCCGATTTATGAAGGAAGACGTTCGAGATTTCATAAAGTCTGATATATTTGAAGAATTCTGGATACTAGTGTTAAGTCATCTAGGGGGGGTGATGAAACATGAAGACTTATTTTCAACCATATGTGAAAGAATACAGAGTCATACCTACAGGTATTCCTATATTTCCTTTGTCAGGTTCTCTTTATGTTCCAGCTTTGAAAGAAGAAGGAAGAAGAAGAATGTCTGGAGAAAGTTCCTGTTAGGATGTTCCTGTTCAGGAGAAGGTTCCAGAGTTCTATTGAAGAGAAGCTTGATATTTCAGAAAGGTATATTTGAGAAGTGCGCACATATATGTTTATACCAGGTTCTGAAGGAAAGAGGTATGAAGGATTTAAAGGATGAAGACAGGATGACATCATAGTTTTTTTTTTTTTTGGACTCATATTTCAGTTGATTTCAATTGAGTTGAGTTGAATTGATTTGACTTCAGTACAGTCGGAGATGAACCAGCCGTAATCATAATACACTAAGATGTGAGTTCTCAGTCACAGGTTCCAGGATTCAGTTCTTGATAATGTTTAGTGTATTTACATGACACAATAGAAGTACATTGAGAAACCTTTGTCGTAAGGTAAATGCAAATATGTGTATCCTAGTGTATGTTTTCAAGATTTTGAAAATAGGAGATAGCAGGTTCAGAGAGAGTTCATGCTATATTTATTGTCAAGCCATGATTGCTTGATAGGTACACTATTGGATATCTAGTTTGCATATTTTCTCAAGTATTATGGTTCATATTCAACAAGTTCAGATTTTTGAAGAAAGTCAAATTCAGTTTTTGAAGAAGACTTTTGAAGAAAAGGTTTGAAGTTTTGAAGTGCGAGAGTACAAGCTTGAAGCTTGTAATAGTTTGTAGCTTGTGACAATTTGCAGATTCAGTTTAGATTGTACCAATATGACATTGCAGGGGGGATTGTTGGAAAACAATGTCTTCTTGGTCCATCTTAACTATATCATATGTAGCTACTCTTTTGGTAGTTGGTACAACACAACATCACGGGCGCGAACAGGATGTGTGACTAATCAGTTTGGTTCTTGTACAAGCAGAACCACGTTGGGCAGCGTGGATAAGGCAATAACCTCCCATCCTATTGACCCAGGTTCAAAACCCGTGAACGGCAGCGAAGCAAGAACTTTTTATCATGCTTTTTAATTAAAGCTATGATAGCAAAAAGTGACGACGGATCGCGAAAGCGAGCGGACGATGTTTTTGTTTTACTCCGAGATCGCTACGATCGTAAGCTTTTGGCATAACTTTATTGATGGGGAGAACTACTATATAAGAAGCACTTTGGGCTCATTATATTCATCCTTCACCTAGTGTTCAACACAAGCCTTGGTGCTTGGACCTCAATAGAGGTGGTGTTTCGTCTAGCACATGGGGCAGCCATGGTGCTAACTTGAAGCATGTTGAGGAGCAGCTATGGAGTTCTTCTTAATGATTCTTCTTGGAGAAGATGAAGGGTGTGCTCACACTCTAGCTCATGGAGAGGAGGTTATCTCTTGTTCATGGCAAGAAGACTTGGTCATTAGCAGCTTGATGGTTAGGATCTGCCATCTACATGTTGTAGTTGAAGATTGTCTTCTACAAGAGGATGTCGGGCTACTTCAAAGACATTGGATGGTGTTTAACATAAGATTTACATCTTATGTTAAGTATTCAGGTACATATTCTCTTTATGCACACAGGTACTACTTGAATTTTATGGAGGCCGTGGCGTTCATATCAGGAGGAGTCCTATTCAGCATAGGTACAAGAGAAACAGTACGTATATGCTTTATGCATATTTTGATGAGGTGTTTGAGAAGGTGTGTTCACATGAGTTTGAGGATTTCCGGCAGCAAACTTGCTAGCATCCTATGCTACTTTTTAAGTATGTGATCTTTTCACACACGTATCTGACTTAGGGTCTTCCATAGCCTAAGGTTAGATGAGGGTTTGTTGATTATCAGTTTCACACTGATCCTTCCTCTTTCAGTCACTCATATTCACTCTTCTATAACCTATTAGGTCACACATCTCATGTATATTCAGATTATTGCCCATACATCTGAATATGTTTGTTACATTTGTACATCCACTCTTCCATCTATTTCTTATCACATAGAGTGGTTGAGAGTTTTGCTCACACATTGTACATTGAACAATGGTATATATATGATACTATGAGTAAGCGATGGCTTACGTAACATCTTACGCGTCGTCTATTCTTTCTCTATCTTTGTCTCATCATTTGTATGATTAAGTTGTGGTATGTTCATGTTTTGTCAATATTGAAGATTGCTGGAATTAATGTTGTATATGCTTGACCTATGGAACCATGGACCTGTGACATGAGCCAAGGGCCTACCTCACTTCCAACAAGTAAGATCATAAAAAGCTAATACAATCTAGTCTCCAACATGTGTGGTAAAATACTAAGCTGATGGAGCTCTATCCATGGGGTATATGCATGTCTATATGCTGAGGGCAATACAATCATGAAGATGCATCTGTCTACTAGCTCCATCCAGTGGTAATGGAGGGGTGGAGGATGTGATACATAGGTGGAGCCGGTGCTAGAGCTTTTTGTATGAAAGCTATAGGATCTGCTCTCATCAGAGCTACTCGCTGCGCAGTCGCCTCGAGATGTCGGGCTCGAATCTCCTCTATCTGGCGATGATATAGCCTAACTCCTCTAAGCGCTGTGACTCGTGGTCGTCGTCTAGCTTGACTCACCTAAGCCTGCTGTAGTGTCAATCACTGGGAATCAGGTGGGGAGGGGACTCTAGACCTCTGTAAAAGATCAGTGAGCTGTAGCTGTTTCCTCTCCACCTGTGTAGCTGTGTGTCTTAGTGGTAAAAGTGCATCTCTATGCCTCTGAATCTCTATCAAGAAACGTCCGTCCTGTCTCTGATCTCGGGAGTCCATAATTTGTCGTAGGGTGGGCTGCCCTCTGAACAAAGTCTCATATCTGTCTCTAATATGAGTGTATGCTGAGCATCGACATACGAAATGCTCCTCACTCTCCACCTCCTCTCTACATAGTTTGTAGATCCGCTCTGCTCTCGGGACCCCACTGAACAAAGTAGGGTGGGCTGCCTTCTGAACAAAGTCTCATATCTGTCTCTAATCTGAGTGTATGTTGTGCATCGACATACGAAATGCTCCTCACTCTCCACCTCCTCTCTACATAGTTTGCATATCCGCTCTGCTCTCGGGACCCCACTGTGTCTCCCACTCTCAATCTCTAGTCTGTGTGATGCAACCCTGAGTTGGCCAATCGCTACTTATGAACTCTGTGGCATATAGATGTCCATATAGGCTATAGCGTGGTCTTTGTATGAACCCATCTTACATAATGGTGAGAAACTGATCCCTGAGTGTGACATCCTCCCCTCTAAACTGGGTGAGCTCCATACTCTCCTGATGTAGAGCCTCCATAAGTCCTGTCTGATCATCAGATTCCTTTCGCTGTGAGAGAGATGATAGTAAGGTGAGTCTGAGTCGTACTAAAAAGGTGGCAAACTCTCCATATTGAGCCCATGTGTCGCGAACCAAGCTGTGACCTCTGAGTACCGGGCTCTATCATGTCCACTCTGAGATAACTGTATAGGTGCTTCAAAAGCTCTACAAGTGAGTCTGTCGCGTGGTAACTCCCTCACCCTTTATAAGAAACTCACTGTCTGGAATAGTGCCTCGAGGACCATGGGTGGTGCCGAGAGCTCTGCTCGGATGATGTCATGTGGTATGGTCTGCTTGCTACGGAACAAGCGTGAGATCATACATACCTGGGGCCTCTCAATCTGTGCCCACTGATCGGCCGTCAAGCCTGGTGCCCATACTGTCGCTGAATACATCAAGGTGGGGGTGACTAGTGTGTCGAAAAGCCACCCCTTCGTGCGGGGTTCCTGGAAGTGTGCTTGGTGACACCTCCGCTCTAGCATGGCTAGGGCTGCATACCCTCGGGTGAGTCTGTCAATAGCTTCCTGCCTCATGGTGAAAGGTCCTCGTAGACTAGTGAAAGTAACTCCCAAGTAGACATATGAAGTAACCACCTCGATGTGCCCTCCTGCCATGGTGAAGATGGCTGCACTCCTCACTACACTGGATGTTTGAAAGATCATGACCTTGGTCTTGCCAAGGTTCACAACCAATCCTCTATGTGAGCAAAAATCATCCAAGGCTCCGAGGTGGCATTGGAGCCCTCATGTGACTCTGAAATCAAAACAATATCATCGGCATATAAAAGAATGTGAATTGGGGTACCTCCCAGGTCGCTCCCCTCTCCGCCTTCCCGTAATATGTAATCGGAGATCTCATCAATGTAAAGCCCAAAAAGTGTCGGGGAGAGGGGACAACCTTGCTTAACACCAATGGTGCTAGCAATGGGCTCTGATAAACCTCCAAGGCATCGGACTCGACCAAACACCTTCTCGTAGAGAGAGTAGATGGCCCATATCATCTCTCTCGAAATCTGAAGGCTCAGTAGGCGCTGGAACAACCTCTCACATGGAACTGTATCAAAAGCCTTGCGGAAGTCCACAAAGCAACAATAAAGCCTCTTCCTTGCCTTTGCCCCATCAATGAGACCACGCAAGATGAAGATATGGTCGATAGTGGAAAAAGCTCGTGTGAACCCGGCCTGGTGTGGTGCTCGAAGGCCCTCTGCCTCTGCATATGAGCTAAGCTCTGCCTCAAGAGTACTGCTCCATATAACTTGGCCATTGTGTGGCCTATCATGATAGTCCTGTAGGTACCTGGATCCAGAGCATCGCTAGATTTGTGGATAGGCATGATAGTATACTGTGTCCACTCCTCTTGGAACCCCTCCCCTATAGCCCGGTTAAAGACATGTGCAATCAACGAGGCTATAGTGGAGGCTACGTAGATGAGGTGCTCGCTCTGTAAACCAGTGTGGTCGGCAGTCTGCCTGTGCTGCATACGACGTATGGCCCTCTCCACCATCGATGTAGTAAAGAAAGAGTGTGATGGGTCGAGGCTCAAGTGGCTGTGGGATGGGTGGCTGTCGAGGCACATCATATAGTCGCGTTGCATAATCTCGCGAGATCTGTGGGTCCTCAATGGGTGTAGTTGAACAAGGCTCGCGGAGAGCGCGCCATGCTATCGCACTATCCATGCTCATGAATAGACGGTATAGCTCAAGCTCCTCTGCCTCCTGGAATGCTAGTCGCTTTCGACAGGTCAGTGCCTTCATCTGTCTACTTGCCTCTCTCTTTGTAATCTCTCCCAAGGCTCGTCGCGCATGTAGGTGTCTATAAAGTGCTCTACACTCATCATCGTACCAATTGTTATGGGGTCTAGTCTCAGGGGGAGGGATACGTCCTGTATGAGTGGTGTGAGGGAAGGAGTTGATAGCTGAGGTATGTAAGATGGATGAGATATGTGAGGTGAGAAGTGAGAGGGGGGTGGATGGATGTAGTAGGCATAGGCCACGCTCGACCTCAGATGAGTATAGAGGGGCTAGCTCACGTGTGAAGTGAATGGTGGTGTATGGGGTACATGTGATAGGTCTATGTCGAGTTCTATTCCCAGCGATGGAAAGAGAGAGGTATGTGTGATCGGCTCTGATGGGTATTGGTGGGATGGTAAGCGATGTAATGAGGTGGGTGGCCTCCCTCGATCCCAAGATATAGTCAACGTGCTCCCTCCTTCCCCGAGAGACCCATGTGGCATGCAAGTCAAGCCTCCTGAAGTAGGCCACTGAGCCATCCTGTTATAGATGACGAGACGGTGCTCAGATCCAAGCCTAAGTAGATGTCGTCCATATGCTATGATAGGAGCTCTGTCTGCGGTGTGTCATGATAGTCTCCTCCCGTAGGGCATGTAGTGCCTGTGCATCCTCCTCGTCATACGTCTCACACTTCTCACTGCGTGTGCGAGCATTGAAGTCTCCCATGAGGAAGACTTCACCAAGCGTGGAGTACTCCGTGATCTCATCTGATAGACATGCATAAGGTGAGGTCTCCCCTGATGAAGAGTCATGCTCAGTGGAGGCGAAGCGAGAGCCTGTGGGGGCGAAATAGCATATGGCTATGTAGATGAAATTGTCATGTGATAGCTCAAGGCGGGTCCACATGTATCGGGCTTGTGGGTCGTGGGCCATGATCTCTAATCTACTGTGTAGTCTCTGTCGAAAAGTATGGCCACCCCTCCTGATCCATGGGATGTGTGCTGTTGTGTGCATCCTCGGTGTAGAGACTTCCACTGGAATCCATGTATCCGGGGTAGTCCTCTCTTTGGACTCTCATGTGTCTCTGTAAGTAGGATGATGTCATGGCCTCTCATCACCTCCTCGACTCTCTATGGGTGTGTCCATAGATCTCTGTTGTAGTTCCAGACTTCCAAATGGATCTCTTCTCATGTCCCACAGGCCGCGAGTCCCTATGCGATGACCTTGCCATCTATGATGACCCGACCATCTCTATAGGATGCTCGTTTCCCCTCTTTGCGGGCTTGGTTCACCCTAGGCATACATGCACGCCTATGTGCGACTTGCATTTTGGTGAGGTCATCATCGAGATAGACGGGTGGGCCTTCGTGTCCTCGTAGGATTATCCTCTTGCGAAGGAAAGTAGATCGTGACTCTCCATCGGGGAAGTGGAGGATGAGGGCTCGTTTTTTAGTGGCATCTTTGCCGACTCTCCAAGCTTTAGTGAAAGGAGATGTTTCCCCCTCCGTATATCCGAGTTTGGCGCATAACATCCTTCCATCTTCTTCCGGAGTGGATCCCTCCCTCTCTCCCATTCCAGTGACTCGTACATTGAGACGTCTAGCTTGCCTCATCCTCTCTTCCTCGATTGTGTTGTGTACGAGGAGAGTCTCTTCTTTATGTGATTCTTCACGGGCCTCGTTTTTGATGTTTTTTTTTACTATTTCCACCCAACCCTCTTTGGTGGCTTCGAGTTTGTCTTCCATATGCTTCGTGATTTCTGCTTTGAGGGCTTCCTTGGTGATGGTATGAATCTCACCTTCCTCTGGGGAGAGTGATGCCACCGTTGTCTTGAGGAAAGCTATTTCTCTCTTCAAGATATCTCGTTCCTTCCTCCATTCCTCTTGTGCTGCTTCCCAAGTTTCTTTTTTTGTTATCCTCCTCTTCTCCCACTTCTCTTTCTCTTTCTTCCATTGATCTTTTTCTTTATGGAATGTTTGGGTCTCTTTTTCGAACTTAGATAGGTGGGCCATGATGTTGTTGATGGTGGAATCCATAAGCTTCTTGTTGTCCTTCAAGGTGCTTTGGAGTTTGTCTTCTAACTTGAGCAGGTCCTCCTTTGCCATGTCCTGCTATTCAAGCCCGTGTCTTCTTCAAACTCAAACCTTATTTGGTACAACAGTAATTTCTGAGGAATAATTCCTCAATTCTGTATACAGCTAAGCACATTTCAATTATTGCTGTTGTACATAGGCCTTAGCAGTAGGAAAAGCAGTTCAGTTCACTGACGCAAGAGAGGCACAGATCTGACTCAAGAACCGGAGGCGATCTGACACATCTGAACTGTTCTGATGCAGATCTGACGCATTCTGATCTGACGCGTTTTGACACAGATCTGACCTAATGCGAACTTACGCGTTCTGATGCATTCTGACCTGACGCAGATCTGACGCAGAGAGAGAGAGAGAGAGAGAGAGAGAGAGAGAGAGAGAGAGAGAGAGAGAGAGAGAGAGAGAGAGAGAGAGAGAGAGAGAGAGAGAGAGAGAGAGAGAGAGAGAGAGAGAGAGAGAGAGAGAGAGAGAGAGAGAGAGAGAGCTTCATTCGGAGTCGAGAGTCTAGAGAGAATCGAGAGAAAGAGAGTCCCATTTAGAGATTAGATCCCATCTTCCATCATTCATTTTCCAATCACCATGTTTTATTCATCATGTGTCAAGGATAGCAGGAATGGTGTTGAAAGTGAGGTAGGCCCAATGACAAATGTCACAGAATGTTTCCAACACTAGAACACCTAGTGCACACATACATCTTGAACCAAATAAGATTGATGAGAGACAATAGAAGATAGAGTAGAGACAAGAACTTAGAATTGAAACGAATAACAAAAGGGCTACTCTAAAAATAATGGCTTGATGAAAAAAAAAGTATACAATGTGTGTGTATATACAAAATTGCATTAAAGGCTGAATATGGAATGGATCTAGGTACAAAATATGAGAGAAGTGTGCCTAAGAGTTATAGAATAATGAGAGAGTGGTGGAATGTGAGATAGGATAGGCTAGTCATGAAGAAATCAGCATATGCCTAGTTGCCTTTGGATGTGTTACTAACCTCTGTGGCTAATGTTTGGCTAACTTTCATGGTTGACGATTTCGTAACACGTTGACGACGGGTCCCTTTTTGGCCCAACCCCCTCCTCCCCCTCTCCCTCTCCCCTCCCTTGGATTCAACATTTAGATCTTGTTTTTTTTTTGGTTCTTCCACTTGTGTGTTGCTGCAGCGTGATTCTCTGTGCATATGCGTAGGTCAACTGAACCCTTCAAACTTGAAGGTATGAGGCATATAGTGCTACTCTGGCATATGCATTCTTTGTGGCATGTGCCATGTTTTTTAAGAGAGGAAAATGGGCTGCATGCAACTTCCTAAGGCATGTATATCCCCACTATAGTTGGAGACAAGTTGCCCCATTTGTAGGAAGACAACAACACCTCCTAACACAAGGATTGTGTACACACAATACCCACAAATCTTACATATGCAGAAATGAATTATGAGTGTGTATTTACCAATGTGTACACTTAATATCCATGGATCACATTCATGTTTGAAACTTGCGAAATTCACATTGCATGTTATGCATTTATGCACATGTGACGGAGCTTAAGGTCGGACACATATAAGTGCTTTAGTCTTAGCAACATAACATGTGCAATGTTCACTGTAGAGACTCAACATTGTCAATTGACATGTTTACATTGTATAATATGACAATTGACTTATTGAATTATTTATTTATTTTGAGTTGTACATGCTAAAGAATCTGCGCCAAGAATGGGACTATGTTGACAAGGTGAAAACCTTGACTAAAGGTCAACATAGATGCAAATGGCATTTTTGTGATCATGTATGGGATGGAGGGGCCAACAAGATGAGGGCACATATCCTGATTCCTTGGTTTGAAAGGATATGGTGTTAGTAGATGTGATAATGCTTCACAAGAGGCTAAAGATGTGTGTAGGAAGTTGCAAGCAAAGGGACACAATGGAAGTGGTGATGCTTCTATGTACATATGCAGTCCGCTCCACTGATGATTTATTTGTGTATGGATGTTGAAAAACAATGTCACAATAGTTCAAATCCCTATTAGGGCAGAAACCCTAATTTTGGTACTTAGTCATTTTTGGAACAAAATTTGGTACTTAGTCATTAAAGATCAGATTTATTGAAAAGAAGGAAGACGTTCGAGATTTCATAAAGTTTGATATACTTTGAAGAAGTTTGGATACTGGTGTTAAATCATCCAACGGGGTGGAGAAACATGAAGACTTATTTTCAGCCATATATGAAGGGATGCAGAATCATACCTACAGGTATTCATATATTTCCTTTGTCAGTTTCTCTTTATGTTCCAACTTTTGAAGAAGAAGGAAGAAGGAGAATGTATGGAGAAAGTTCTTGTTGGGTGATCTTGTTTGGGAGAAAGTTTCAGAGTTCTATTGAAGAGAAGCTTGATGTTTCAGAGAGGTTTGTTACTTATGAGGTGCGCACATATATGACTGTACCAGACTTTGAAGGAAAGAGGTATGAAGGACCTACAAAACGAACAAGGATGAAGACAAGATGACAACGTAGATATGAATCTTTGTTGAGACTCATGAGAGTTGAGTACAGTCAGAGATGAACCAACTAGTGTTCATAATACACAAAGTTGTGAGTTGTCAGTCACAAGTCACAGGATTCGGTTCCTGATTCTGTTTAGTGTATTTACATGACACAGAAGAAGTACATTGAGAAACCTTTCTTAAGGTAAATGCAAATATGTGGATCCTAGTGTATTCTTACAGGTTTGAGAAGACTTATGTCAAGAGATAGCAGATGCAGAGTCAATTCATGTTACATATGTTGTGAAGCAGTGATTGCTTGATGTATGCGAACACTATTGGATATCTAGTTTGCATATTTTCTCAGGTATTATGGTTCATATTCAGCAAATTCAGATTTTTGAAGTTTGAAGAAGTTCAAATTCAGTTTTGAAGAAGAATTTTGAAGATAAAGTTTGAAGGTCAATTTTGAAGGACAAGTTTGAAGCTTATGTCATATTGCAGTTGCATATCCAATTCAGTTTGTACCAATATGACATTGAAGGGGGATTGTTGGAAAACAATGTCACAATAGTCCAAATCCCTATTAGGGTAGAAACCCTAATTTTGGTACTTAGTCATTTGGGTAAAAATTATAGAGCTTGATGAGAGCTATCTAATGGTATAGGACATTCAATCATTAGAGATCAGATGTGGGAGAAAACCCTAACCAAAACTTGGCAATTAAAAAGCTAATTTTAGCCATAAAAAAAGCCACGATAAATTAAAGCATAATTCAGTGATGGTTTTAATTTAAAACAGCGATCCAACTTTATTTCTACGATCTAGCTTTATTTGGAGGATTTTTGGCATGGACTTTTAAATCTATATAAGAGGGTTATGTTGGCACTTGTTGTATCATCCTCTACCATCATTAGGCTGATTTTTGGAGGTGATCTTACTGATGCACACATGGGGCAGCCATGGTGTACATATGGAGTAGCTATGGAGCAATCTTGAAGAAGATACGGAGCAACCATGGAGTTCTTCTTGGAGAAGAGTGTGCTGACACTCTTGTTGATGGAGAAGACTTACTCATCAGCACATTGATGGTGTGGATCATCCATCTACATGATTTATTTGTAGATTGTCTTCTACATGAAGATTATGGAGTACTTCAAAGACATTGGATGTTAACATAAGATTGCATCTTATGTTAACTATTCAGGTACTTATTCTCTTTATGCACAAAGATACTACTTAGAGACATGCTTGTATTAAAAAGAAGTGTTCCATCATATCCTATCACTTGATTGAGAAGTGGAGTTAACCAAAAGAAAGTCAAGCAGATAGTATCACATTTCACCCGGGAAGAATATGAAGATATGATATATCAACTTGCAAATTTTGGAGTTCTGAAGGTGAGAGTTTGTCCACTTGTGTTCCAGTAGTAGTTTCAAATTCTTGGGAAGGATTTAGTTGAAGAAAAGTTTTACAACTTATTTAAGAAGCATAGACACTTAGAGTCATTCAAGTAGCAAATCAAACATTCAGTCATGAAGGTTTGATGAGAGGAGATTCTACACAGGTATTTTATTGGAGAGATCATAGATCTTGAGTATCTTTGAGTCAGATGTCTATCCTTTGTTTGAAAAAGTTCTTAGCATTGGAAGAAGTAAGTCAAAGATCCAGATTCTATCAGATTAGTGTTGCAGAGAAATAGAAGAAGATACTTGTTATGTTGCAGAAGATTATGGATCCTAAAGTGCTTTCATCAAAGTTTTTTGTTATGATGTAATAGGATGAACTAACCTTATTCTAGATTATGGGAAGCTGAGGAGTGGCAGTGAAAGCTATTGGCATTTGCAGTGCTAGTAAAAAGGGGTTCAAATTATTTGTTTCAGACACATGTATTGTTGTTATGCAAGCAATGCTAAATCATTAAAGATCAGATTTATTGAAAAGAAGGAAGACGTTTTAGATTTCATGAAGTCTGATATACTTTGAAGAAGTTTGGATACTGGTGTTAAATCATCTGAGGGGGTGGAGAAACATGAAGACTTATTTTCAGCCATATATGAAAGGATGCAAAATCATACCTATAGTTATTCATACATATCCGTTGTCAATTTCTCTTTATGTTCCAACTTTTGAAGAAGGAAGAAGGAGAATGCCTGGAGAAAGTTCTTGTTAGGTGTTCCTGTTCGGGAGAAAGTTCCAAAGTTCTATTGAAGAGAAGCTTGATATTTCATAGAGGCTTGTTACTTATGAGGTGCGCACATATATGATTGTACCAAACTTTGAAGGAAAGAGGTATGAAGGACTTACACAAAGAACAAGGATGAAGACAAGATGACAATGTAGATATGAAACTTTGTTGAAACTCATGAGAGTTGAGTACGGTCAGAGATGAACCAACTAGTGTTCATAATACACAAAGTTGTGAGTTGTCATTCACAAGTCACAGGATTCAGTTCCTGATTCTGTTTAGTGTATTTACATGATACAAAAGAAGTACATTGAGAAACCTTTCTTAAGGTAAATGCAAATATGTGGATCCTAGTGTATTCTTATAGGTTTGAGAAGACTTATTTCAAGAGATAGCAGATGCAGAGTCAATTCATGCTACATATGTTGTGAAGTAGTGATTACTTGATGTATGCTTACACTATTGGATATCTAGTTTGCATATTTTCTCAAGTATTATGGTTCATATTCAGCAAATTCAGATTTTTGAAGTTTGAAGAAGTTCAAATTCAATTTTGAAGAAGAATTTTGAAGATAAAGTTTGAAGGTCAATTCTGAAGGACAAGTTTGAAGCTTATGTCAGTTTGCAGTTGCATATCGAGTTCAGTTTGTACCAATATGACATTGAAGGGGGATTGTTGGAAAACAATGTCACAATAGTCCAAATCCCTATTAGGGTAGAAACCCTAATTTTGGTACCTAGCCATTTTTGGCACAAAATTTAGGTAAAATTTTTATGATCCTATCTCATAGAGCTTGATGAGAGCTATCTAATGGTATAGGACATTCAGTCATCAGAGATCAGATGTGGGAGAATACCCTAACCAAAACTTGGCAATTAAAAAGCTAATTTTAGCCATAAAAAAAGCCACGATAAATTAAAGCAAAATTCAGCGATAGTTTTAATTTAAAACAGCGATCGAGCTTTATTTCTACGATCTAGCTTTATTTGGAGGATTTTTGGCATGGACTTTTAAATCTATATAAGAGGCATGGTTGACGCGGTTCTCGAACCTTACCCCTGAAGGTTCCATTCGGTTCGGCTCTAACCGAACCTTATGAGTAGATATGGTTCTTTTACTCTTTTCGATACAAAGGAACTGAATTAGTTCAGTTCGGCTCATCGATAAGGTCCAATTTGGTGTGGTTAGGCTTCTTGTTTCATTGACAAATTGCATTTAGGGTACTTTCGTTTACATGCATATGCCATCTTGTATTGTCGTCGTTTGCTAGCATCTTTCTCAAGAGAAAAGCATTTCCCGAGCATGTTTCACCACACACATCTCAAGAGTCACACACACGTATCACTGACTACAATGCGTATAAACATGCCAAGTGTCACACACAGGCACATGTGATATGTCACATACACTCAAGTGTCACACACACATCATGCATGATTGATGTCACACAAACACTTAGACAATGGTCACACTTGTCACACACATCATACATGTCACATATATGACACATGCCACACAGTGATGCCACTTAATTGTCCGTCGCAGACACATAGAGCGACATATGATGTCAACAACTTCCAAACAGACACATACACATGCATCATACATCACACACGTTTGGAAGACATGTCTGATGCACGTAGTGATACGTGTTAGACACAGAGTGACAGATGATATCAACAATTGTCGATCACACATAGCAAGTACCCTAGGAGCATGATTTGAATTTTTTTACCAGAGGTGAAAGCTTGCATATACTAAATACAAGTATACATTATGATTTTGTAATGCAATGCACCTTACACGACTTAACCTAAAGGAAAGGTAAGGTCACGGTACCTTAAACACACCTAACAAACCCTAAACGAACCTTATGCACCTTACCTGGGACGTAAGGTTTGGTCCTTGCACCTTAAATGCACCGAACGCACCGAACCAAACGTACCTGATCACCTTGATAAGAGGGTTATGTTGGCACTTGTTGTATCATCCTCTACCATCGTTAGGCTGATTTTTGGAGGTGATCCTGCTGATGCACACATGGGGCAGCCATGATGTACATATGGAGTAGCTACGGAGCAACCTTGAAGAAGATAAGAAGAAGCCATGGAGTTCTTCTTGGAGAAGAGTGTGCTCACACTATTGTTGATGGAGGAGACTTACTCATCAGCACATTGATGGTGTGGATCATCCATCTACATGATTTATTTGGAGATTGTCTTCTACATGAAGATTATGGAGTACTTCAAAGACATTGGATGGAGCTTAACATAAGATTGCATCTTATGTTAATTATTCAAGTACATATTCTCTTTATGCACGTAGGTACTACTTAGAGCTTATGGAGGCGGTGGCATCCATATCTGGAGGAGTCCTATTCGGCATACATGGGGTAGTGGCATCCATAAAGGAGAATCAGTACATGCATCAGATGAGGTGATAGGGAAGGTGTTTCCACATGAGTACGAGGATTTCTGTCAGCAACATGTTAGCATTCTATGCTAATTCCGTAAGTATGTGATCTATCACACACACATACACACACATCTGATTTAGGGTCTTCCATAGCCTAAATTCAGATTAGGGTTTGCTGAATATCAGTTTTAAACTGATCTTTCCTCTTTCAGTCATCCATATTCACTCTTCTACAACCTATCATGTCCTACATCTCATACATATTCAGATTTCTGTCCCTACATCTGAATATTCTTGTAAATTTTGTACATACACTCTTCCATCTATTTTTGTTCACATAGAGTGGTTGAGGTTTTGATTCCCACATTGTAAATTGACATTTGTATATATATGATGGTGTGAGTAAGCAGTGGCTTACATAACACTTTGTACATGTTGTCTTATCTCTCTCTATCTTTGTCTCATCATCGTATGATTTAGTGGTGTATGCTCATGTCTGTCAATGTTGGAAGATCCTGGAATCTGTGTTTGTAGTTATGGGCCTATCTAATTTCCAACAATGGATCCATGGCCACCCTATGTGAAATGACATATGAAGTTTAGCATCAAAATAATGTGCATGTATGTGGATTCTAGAGGGAATGCAAGAAAAAGAAAAAGTGTGTGTGTGGGAGCTTTGCAGAAGGCTCGGGAGTCCTAAGCACTTTCTGATGTAGACAAAACCTTTCGTAGGTTTTTTCTTGCTAAGGATATACCATTTTGGAGTAAGGAATCCGTATTTTCAAGAATTTGTGGGAGCCATTGAAAAGGCTTGCCCTTCATAGAAAGTTTCTTCATATATTCATTTGCGTGAAAAAAAAAGAGAGAGAGAGAGAGGTGCACACACACACCCCACCCACCTTCAATTTCTCATTTACAAAAGATGATGCTATCGGCAACCAATAACTTTGGAATGTCTCAGAAAAGCCTTGAAATCAGAAGCCTAATTGTTGGTTTCATGTTTGATATTTACTGTTTGGGCAACTGATGTCAAATGAGGTATTCTGTTATTGTAGATAGTGACAGGAATGCAGGTTAAATAAGCATTGTGACAAACTTGATATAAGCCATTAGAGGAGGTCGGCATGGTTACTGTAATTTTTTTTCTTTAAAGAACGTTCATAATAACTCAAATGGTAATTGAAGTAGATCTTTAAATCAATGGATTCCTTGTAAGGATGATCCCTTGATTATTTAATTTATATTTGTAGAGGATGATCTCTTCATTGTTGAGTTTATATCTGTAGACATAAATTTGACTTTTGAGTAATGTGTTGGCTGGTTTCATGGTTGCCATCAGATTTTTCCAAAAAGCAGATAAATTTGCTACTCAATGCTGTTGCTTCCTATCTGGATCTAGTGTGTGCATTATTTAAATGGCAACTTTTGTCTAATTCTGTCTTTTTCGACTGAAATGTTATTCCTGGACAATTTCAAAGGTGTCCTGCTTTGATCCTTGCAGGCAACTTTTTCAGGGAAAGAAAAAGAAAGAACAAACATTGATGTTTAACTTGTCTTGCAGGGAATGGCTTGGCTCGGTAAGGTTACATTGGGGAACTTTGGTGATATAGCTGGAGCTGTCACAAAGCTAAGTGAAAGCGTCAAGAACATAGAAAAGAACTTTGATTCTGTTCTCGGATTCGATGATCATGGAAAATCAGAAGGTAATTAATCCATTAACTTTTAGAGAGGTAGATGCCTACTGTTTTAAAATGTAGATTCTGTGTAATATTTTGTATTTGGTTTCTTCATATCAGAGGCACAGGGATCCAACAAAGAGGAAACATTGCCATCAGAATCAATTTTGTCTTCCATGCCTCAGAAAAATGAGCCAAAAAAAGTTCATGTACTTGATTCAAAAGCGACAACTGTTAGTCCTGCCAAAGTTGAAACCATGGTTTTGGACAGTGAGAAAACTTTGAATTCTGACTCTTCGAAGGGTGCAGAAGATGATCCTGAATCAAACTCCATGCAAAGGGATCTTTCTCAAGAGGGCACAGCAACACACAATGTCAAGGGCCCAACAATACACACTGATGAGGGCCCAATAGCACACAATAACGAGGGCCTGGCAGCACAAAATGAAGTTGAACCTGAGACTGACTCCAAGGCCTCAGATCTTGAATCCAAGTCTAATGTAC
Source organism: Ceratopteris richardii (assembly GCA_020310875.1). NCBI lineage: Eukaryota > Viridiplantae > Streptophyta > Polypodiopsida > Polypodiales > Pteridaceae > Ceratopteris > Ceratopteris richardii. The sequence goes on from CM035425.1 coordinate 52,973,899, forward strand.
AAATCTCATCTTCTGATGAGCATATAGATTACATGCATGCACAAGAAGACGAACCATCAGTTTTATCACAAGAGGGAGAGGTCGTCAGAGAAGCTCCCAATCAAGAATTGATTGAAATTGTTGACAGTGAAAAATCTAATGCATCTGGAGTAGATGATGGAAAACCGAATGAAAAGGAGGTGCAGCACCATGGGAGTAATGACAAGGAAGGAGTCTTTGATGTGACAGTTGATGGCAGTATAACCATCTGTGATTCTACTTCTAGTGCAGACAATATTGTTGCTAATACCACAGTATTTAATGAAAGAACTGAGAATGAACTCACCAAGATAAATGAGATTTATGAGGTAGAGGCTCAAGTCTCCAGCGACAGCAGATCCACATCAGAAGTAGAAAGCTCTCTCTATACAAATAATGACAGCAGCTATGTTGAAAATCTCAAGGCGCAGGTGAAATCTCTTGGGGAATCTTTAGGAAATGCAGCATATCAAGCAAAGGTAAGAAAATTGTTTACTTGAATTTAGATGGTTTGGATGAGCAAAGCTGGCACTCCGTTATTTCTGCAAGGATAGGGGTTTCCACGCACAGTTTATATAGCTGTATTTAGTTATTTCTAATCATATAGCTGCTGACATTTTGGTTTTCGCAGGTGAAAGCAGATGAACTATCGAGGATCTTGATAGAAAATGATAATCTGCGTTTTACACTTGAAAATGTAAAGGTGAATACAGAATCTTTGTGGCTATTGAAAATGATTTTGCTGGAGCTGCTAGATATTTATTGTTGAATGACCTGTGCAATCCTACTTTTCTCCTGATAATTTGAGAAAGTTGAAATTACATGTAATTATGAGAAGAGGATTCTGAATATGAAATGGCTGTAAGTGATCTTATGATTCAGTCAAACAATGTTTTCTGCAATGTCTGCAACAGAAATCGAATGATGCGGAACTTGAAAGTTTAAAAGAAGAATTCCAGCAACGCTTGAATGCTGCAGAGCGGAAGGTAGGCATTTCTTTCTGTTTCAGCTTATGAATAGCTTCTCTGCTTGTGTAAATCTGTGCACTGTGCATAGAAAGTGCTTCGGGGCATTGTAGACAAGATGTATCCTTTTTTAATTAGCAAATGCCTACTTTATAATCCTAGCCAGGCTAAAGTTTGATGTGCTAAGTTACACTTTTCTTGCATTTATCAGGGTTCCATTCTTTAATCTTGATAATTTTTTCGATCCTGGAAATGCCATCTTTTAAAAGAAGTAAAAGAATTTAGTAGTTTGTAGCTCATCATTATTACACTATTTTTCTTCTAAGGGCTGTATATTCCATCTGTAGGTATATGCATTGACAAAGGAAAGGGACATGTTGAGAAGAGAGCAAGGGAGAAGGGATTCATCTATACTCTTAAAAGAGAAAGATGAAATAATCAAGCAGGTTATGGCAGAAGGTATTTCAGTTGATATCATTTCACATAAGGTGCTTCATTCTAATGTGCATCAACTCACACCTGAACTTGTGCTTGCATGCGCTTACTGCAGCACGTAAATATACTTGTATCTACATCTACATCTACATCTATATCTATATCTATATCTATATCTATATCTATATCTATATCTATATCTATATCTATATCTATATCTGTATCTGTATCTGTATCTGTATCTGTATCTGTATCTATATCTATATCTATATCCATATCCATGGACCATACCTTATACCTGTATTTATACCTATACCTATACTCATACCTAATACCAATACCTATACCTATAGCTATACCTATACCTATACCTATACCTTTATGGTATACCTGTACCTATATGGTCTGCCCCTGCCCCTGCCCCTGCCACTGCCCATATCCATATCCAAGTCATTGTCTTTATCTATATCTATATTTCTCTCTCTCTCTCTCTCTCTCTCTCTCTCTATCTCTGTCTCTGTCTCTATCTCTATCTCTATCTCTATCTCTATCTCTATCTCTGTCTCTATCTCTATCTCTATCTCTATCTCTATCTCTACCTCTACCTCTATCTCTATCTCTCTCTATCTCTACCTCTACCTCTACCTCTACCTCTACCTCTACCTATATGGTCTGCCCCTGCCCCTGCCCCTGCCCCTGCCCCTGCCCCATATCCATATCCATATCCATATCCATATCCATATCATTGTCTTTATCTATATCTATATTTCTCTCTCTACCTCTCTCTCTCTATATCTCTATCTCTATCTTTACCTCTACCTCTACCTCTACCTCTACCTATACCTATACCTATACGTATACCTATACCTATACCTATACCTATACCTACACCTATATCTATGCCTATACTTGTAGGCTATACCAAAGGCTATATCTATACCTATACAATATGCCTATACCTATACCTGTACCTATACCTATACCTATACCTGTACCTATACCTATACCTATACCTATACCTATACCTATACCTATACCTATACCTATACCTATACCTATACCTATACCTATACCTATACCTATACCTATACCTATACCTATAGGCTATACCTACACCTATACCTATACCTATCCAAGATGTTGCACGAGTTCCATTATGCATTGAGTGTAGTGCATCTTACATTTTTATTCTTGGTCTTAGTTGATTGGTACTTCTATTGGTTACGCACGAGAGGTTTCAATGAGAGATATGTGTGGGAGTGTATGTAGCAGCAATTTCGTAAAGCTGAGTGCTTTTGTATAGCAAGGATTTTACATCGATTGTAGATTCTCAATACTAAATGGATCTTTATTTATATCAGCTTTATGATGAGTTTGCTTTGTACGTAGAAGGTATGGGATGCCAGTCCCCGTAGTGATGGCCACAGGTGTAGCTCTAGGCTCTCAAGCTCGTGGGTGAGTGGCGAGCCCATTCGGCTCTATTACTGGGAAGTGAGTCTGATGACCATCCTTGTATGTTTTGTGCAAAAGGCCTATGCTTTGTCTTGTCAATTGGGGAGGATATTGGAGGACACTAACAGGAATGTTTGGACATTTACTTCAAAGTTCAGCATGAACATAACAAACACACTACCTCCCTCCCGCCTAGGGGCCTCCTTTCATCTTCATAACTGCTGCCAGTTGTATGTTCTCTGCTTTTGCCATAAAAACTCCTTCATAGCCTCTATTTTCAGTTAATCTCTCTTACTTCAAAATGATTTTTTGAGTGCTCCCTTCTATTCTTGATTTCCAACAAGGTGAAAATACACTCATATTTTGTGACTTGTGAGACACTTGGCTTATAAAGTAAATAAAAAGAATCACAGGTTTGCATTTAATAATCTATGTTAACTGTAGATATTATCTATGGGACAACTTTTTACTTTGCTTTTTGTATAATGCAGGAGAAGAGTTATCCAAAAAACAAGCAGCTCAAGAAGCACACATGAGGAAACTACGTGCTCAGGTGATTTGACAGACAATTCTGTTGAATTCATGATCGTATTTCTATTTCTCGTATCTTGGTTGTCTTCCTGGCAAAACAAAAGACCAGATTTGGATGTTATGACCAGAGAAATCACAATCATGGATATCCCTATACTCGCCTCTGTTCCCCTGCATATACAGGAAAAAGAGGAGCTGGATAGTTTGACTGAATTTGAAATATTATATTCATGGGATATAGTCATTGTCTAATGGTCAATGTCTAAATACAGTAAAAGTTAAATTGGAGATATATAATTGAGGAGGGGAGCTAGGCCCAGAACTTTGAAGTCCAAATATATCAGGAGTGATTATGTACTCTAGCTTACATCTTAAATAAAAAGAAAAGTAAACCTTTGAAAACCAATGCCTATAGCTGTATATACATTATGATCTCAGAGAACGACGATCTCTGTACCTTTTGAGAAACAAATATGACATTTCCCCACAGAAGGAAGAAAATATAAGGGGATCCAGCCATTTCAAAATGTTCAGGGTATGAAAATGACTCTTGCACCCTTATGTCTTATTTATGTAGCAGGTTTGTGTGAAGCGTTATTGGCCTAGATTTTACTTAGTCTAATCTTTGATTTTGGCTGAAGTATCCAGATACGGGAATTAGAGGAAGAGAAGCAGCGCCTTAAATCAAAGCTTCAGGCATGTCATCTACAAAAGCATCCTTTCTAAATATTGTTTCTGGTCCTATCTTTGTTGATCCTGAATTCTATGCGTCAATCCAGGTAGAAGAAGCCACTGTGGAAAGTTTACGCAAGGACAAGGCAGCTACTGAGAAGGCATTGCAAGATGCTGTGGAGAAGACTCAAGTTGAGCTTGCAGCTCAGAAGGAATTTTACACCAAGGCCCTAAATGAGGCAAAGGAGGCAGAAGCGAGAGCAGAAGTGAGAGCTGATGCTGAAGCAAAACTCGAGCTTGAGAACAGGTTGCGTGAAGGAGCTGAAAGAGAGGCTGCACTTATACAGAACCTTGAGGAACTTCGGCAGGCATTAAGCAGGGCATCCCAACAGGTTAAGTTCACCTCTTAAAAAAGTTTTTTTATACTTAAACAATCAATCACTGTTTTCTGTAGCCTATTGATGTTCCTTTGTTATGCTGAACTGGACAGGCTGTATTGAGAGAAGATATGCTACGAAGGGATGTTGAAGACCTTGAAAAGCGCTGCCAGGTAGGCTATATGGGAGTCATTAGTTCATAGTCATTCTGGTTTGAAGTCCCTTGTATTTTCTTCTTCTTCCCTTTTTTTTTTTGAAAATTATAATAATGATTGTTTCGAGGACAATAATCATTGGTTTTCAGGCTGCGGAGTTACGATATGAAGAGCTTGTGGCAAGTGTGCCAGAGTCGACAAGGCCCTTGTTACGCCAAATAGAAGCAATGCGGGTCTGATTGACATCTGGGATTATTTTTTGTACTACAGAATTTGGATTCTGGATTAACCTGCTTGTTCCACTGTACACTGAAACAGGAAACTATGGCTGTACGTGCAGAAGCATGGAGTGGTGTTGAACGTTCACTGAATGCACGTCTGCAAGTAATTTCCTAGAAATACTAGTCAATCTTATTGCACAATATTATCCAACTTTTGATTTGATCCATGTTGAATGGTTTTAAAGGAAGCGGAAGCCAAGGCTGCAGCTTCACAAGAAAGAGAGAGAGCTATCAATGAACGGCTGACACAAACATTGTCAAGGATGGCTGTTCTTGAAGCTCAGGTTTTCCCACCAGCAAATGATTTTTTTCCCCCCCATGTCTCTTCTTGGAAAATAAAGTTTCATGTGCTTGCATTTGACTATTTTTAAAGGTTTCATGCCTGAAAGCTGAGCAAGCACAGCTTGCACGCTCATTGGAAAAAGAGCGTCAAAGGGCTTCTGAGAATAGGCAGGAGTATCTTGCTGCAGTTGAAGCTGCTGCAACGCACGAGGGCCATGCAAAACAGCTTGAGGAAGATTTGAAGGAGCTTCGAAACAGATTCAAGCGGGAGCTTGCTGAAGAAAGGACAATGCGAGAGCTTCTGCAGCAGGTAAGGACATTTACTTGGTCAATATGAGTTTCTTCATATTTTTGTAGTGATGATATCTGTTTCAATTCTTTTTTAAGTAAGATGAAGCTGGTCGTGTCTCATCCTCATGGATTTTTCCCTTACAGGAGGTGGATAGAGAGAAACAAAAACCAGCAAAACAGGAACTTGTACTTGAGAATGGAAATTGGACAGGCACGCCCAAAACAAATTTGTTACATTCACCAAGTCCAATAGAATCGAGTATGTACCTTCTATTCACAAATAATTTTTCTAATTTGGCTCATAAAAGAAATGCGTTCACCACTGCACATGCTCCTACAGATACAGCTAGAAGTTTAAGGCGGTTCTCAAGTGGTTCCTATGGTGATTTGGAAGAAAGTTTTTTCTTGCAAGCTTCTTTGGATCCCACTGCTGATCAAATTGTCCACAATCGACGAAATAGCAGTTCAAGTTTACCTCCATTGATTCCTGGGAAGGGTCCATCTCTTGAGCAGTTTGAAGCATTGATTACTCAGAAAGATGGTGAATTAGCCCTGTACACATCCCGCTTGGTAAGAGCATTGCAGCATCTGTATTCAGCGAAGCCTATATTCCTCGTGGAGGTAATAGTTCCACTGTATCAGAGGTTAATTAACTTGTATTTTCTGTAGGCATCATTGGAATCAACACGTAATGCTCTTGCTGAAGAGCTTGTAAATGCTACAACACAGGTCACTATTCCTCGGCTACTTTTTGGAAGAGCGAACCATGTTGATTTTTTCCAACATATTGTCCATGATTGCAGTGTGAGAAGTTCCGTGCAGAAGCTGCTTCTTTGTCAGGCCTACGTTCTGAACTAGATGCATTGCGTCGTAGGCATGCATCAGCATTGGAACTCATGGGTGAACGAGATGAACAGGTTATCTCATTATTCCTGGGTAATTAGAATAGGTATATTTTCTTTTGGTACTCAAATCAGTTCATGTCCTGAGTTCATCTGCAGGTTGAAGAGTTGAAAGCTGACCTT
>CM035425.1:52985382-53345382 GCA_020310875.1 Ceratopteris richardii
GTGTGTTTTGGACTAGATAAATCAATGTGGACTAATGCCAAAGGTTATGATGTATTGAGTAATAATAATTTCAATTCTTTATATGTAGTTTACTAGTCCATCCCTAATTCATTTTGTTTTATCTAGTTGCATTCGGACACTTGGCATTTAACTTCATTCTTGTATTCATTCTCTTTTCAAGAGAATTATCATGCATTGGATGTATTTATGGAAGTCTCTCTCCAACTATATAAAAGGAGGCCTTTTCTTCATTTTCATACTTTGTTAGGAGCTCATTGTATGCTCTTGGGAAGCTCTCTTTGTTTCATTATGTGAGTCTTTTCCCGTTTCATGATCTACTTACTCTTTTGAGTCCCATAATCCTTTCATGGTGAGTATCTTCTACTTTTGCTTCCACATGTACTCTATATGATACAAAAGCTCCAAATATTGGTGATTCATTTTGGAGGAGATGATGGTACTTTTGGTGTGCTTTTGTTGATGTTATTTCATTGAGCTTTTGTTCATTATTTTGGCACTTGTGAACCATATTTGAATGTTATTTTGCCATTTTCAACTTCCCACCCTCTTTCTTCCTCTCTTTTTCCACCCTTCCTGTTGGAGTTAGACGTCTGCGGAAGCACGCGAACAACACAAGGAAGAAGAAGAAGAAGCTTGGAGCACAACACACAATACTGAATGTATTACCACTAGAATGTCCAAAGATAAGTAACCTATTAGGGCTTTAGGTGTATATACAAGCTTGGAAAAAAAAAACCTCCTAAAGAGGGAAAAAAGTGCCCCGACGGTCCTAGTGTGTTCACACACATCACTACCTAAATATATCAACAAATCTTCCCTGGGAGTGATGCGGTGAACAAGGAGCTAGCACTCATGTATAAGGAAGTGCCAAGCTATGTGGAATCAATCCACAAAAGGAAGTAACCCAAAGCTTTGCGGAAAGCTTCAAACTTCTCCCTAGGCAGAGCCTTCGTGAAAAGGTCTACAATGTTCTCCTGCGTGGGCATATATGCCAAGCTGATCTCTCCAACAGAGAACCTCTCCCTTTGATAATGATAATGCACCTCAATGTGCTTAGTGTGAGCATGGAACACATGGTTCCTCACAACTGCCAATGCACTTTGATTGTCAGTGAAGATGATGGTGGCAGAAGATTGACCAACACCCAAAACAACCATAAGGCGTCTGAACCACACACACTCGACAATTGAAAGCTGCCCCATACTCAACCTCACAACTGAAAGTGGCCACAGTAGGCTGCTTCTTGCTCAACCAAGATATACATGAGCTACCAAGCATGAAGCAAAAGCCACTAGTGGACACACGAGTGTCATAGCAACCAGCCCAATCACTGTAAAAAAAAGCATGCAAATTTGGTAATAGTGACCCCCCCTTGGGATAAAACAATCCAAGTAGTCGGGTATTACTCAAGTAGCGAAAGATGCGCTTAACCGTCTGCTAATGCTTGACACCTAGGCAGTGCATAAACCTGCTCATTTGTGAGACAACAAACTGAATATCTGACTGAGTAGTGTATAAGTAATCAAGCATCCAACTGTCTGCTGATAGAGAGCATCATCAAATGCATCTCTAACATCATGAAGACTCAATCATAAACCTGTCTCCATAGGAGTGGGAATAGGTTTAGATTCTTCAAGGCCAAAACATTGTAATAATGTGTCAATATATTTCGTTTAACACAAAGCTATTCCGCCATCAACTTGCATGAATTGAATGCTCAAATAATGATGCAAATGCCCCAAATCAGACATCTCAAATGAGGCATGTAAATCACCCTTAAAATCAACAATATCCTTCTCATTAGGACCAGTGAGCAGCATGTCATCAACGTACACCATAATGATTAGAAGCACATCATTTGCACGCTTAACATATAAGGTGCTTTCAGTTGGATTGTTCTCAAAACCATGTGCAATCATATAAGCATGTACCTTTTCATTCGACATGTAGGTGCAAAGGTTTCATCAAAATCAATGCCTCTTCCCTATGTAAAACCCTTTGCAACAAGCCTAGCCTTATACCTGTCAACTGTTCCATCAGGTTTACACTTCAGCTTGTATATCCACTTAGTACCAATGGCCTTCTTGCCATGAGGCAAGTCACATAAAGATCAGGTACCATTTTTCATGATAGCATCATATTCAGATTGCATTGCATCCATCCAATGTTCAAAATTTTGTGCTTCATCAAACAAAACAGGCTCAATCTCATCATAGACACAAGAGGAAGCCATATTATAGCAATCTGATGCAAAAGAGGCACTATTAGAGCCTGACCGAGTATGATAGGATAGAGATGCATCTAATTTGCTATCATGCAAAGTCTGCACCAGCCATTTTGGCATAGTTTTTGCCTCAATATCCATTCTCTCATCAATAAGTGCTTCATGTAAATCTGCATAAGAAATGGAATGATCTGCATTATCACATGAAACCTGCAAAGGTTGAGAAGTTGCCTCATTAGGACTAGCACTAGACTATCCAATTGTAAAAAGAGGCAGTAAAGTATCATACATGTCTTTGGAGCTAACAAATGTCTCCTTAGTACATGAAAGTAAGGGATAAATAACATCTTCCACAAAAACATCACGGATAACTGAAATGCATTTAGTATGTGGATGATATAGACGATAGAATTTGCTTTCAAAATTGTATCCAAACAAAATACATTTCATTGCTTTATCATCCAATTTTTTGTAATGTTGTTTAAGCACTAATACATATGCCAAACAACAAAAAACATGCAGATGAACAACAGATGGATTGTGACCATGCCAAGCCTCATATGGAGTGATAGACTACAATGCTTTAGTGGGGCACCTGTTAAGTACATATGTTGCACACATGACAGCCGTAAGCAAAAAACTATGTGGTAAAGCCTGACTCTTGACCATACAGCTTGCCATCTCCATGAGTGACTTGTTCTTCTGTTCAATAATTCCATTTTGTTGAGGTGTATATGACATTGTACACTGAAGTTTTATCCCACGTTTAGCTAGAAATGCATTAAATTCAGAAGACATATATTCCTCCCTCGATCAGAACGGAGGGTGCTTATTTTGCATGCTGATAGACTTTCAACCAAAACCAAAAACTGTTTGAAGCACATAAACACTTTGGACTTTGCTTTTAGTGGATATACCCATGCATGCCTGAAAAATTCATCAATGAAAGTCACGAAGTAAAGATAATTTCCAAAAGAGGGTGTCTGCATAGGACCATAGACATCACTGTGAACAAGCTTCAATTTTGGAGTAGCTGGAATTGAACCATCTTTTGGAAAGGAGGAACACTGCATTTTGCCCAAAATAAAACCTTCACATACATGTTTATTGAGTGCCTCAAGTTTGGGCAAAGACGACACCATTTCAGGTTTCTACAAGCAAGCAAACTAGTAAAATTCAGATGACCAAAGCATGCATGCCAAAGCTTTGCATCTGACATAGCCTGAGAATCATGTACTACACATGCTGAATCATTCACAGATTTTTCATAGTATATGAGCTTATACAACCCACAACATAAAATGCCATAAGCAATAATCACATTGCCATTTGAGAGATCATGAACTGTATATCTGTCATCAATAAATTTCATGACCAAGCCAATCTTGGCTAATGCAAAAACTTATAACAGATTTTTCTTGATCCCTGCCACAAATAAAGCATATGACAATGTAAAAGAACTACCATCAGCAATAGTCAGAATGATCTTACAAACTCCCATAACAGGATAAGAGGAGATGTTGGCATATGTGACAGTATTCCTTGTAGGGGCAGGCTCAAGTGAAGTGAAGAAAGTGCACTGGGAGATAATATGTTTGGTTGCCCCACTATCAAAGTACTAAACATCCAAGTCTACTATAGATATACATTGTTCAGGAGAAGATGGGTCAAAATTTCAAATAGTAGTAAACGCCCATTCTTCATTTTGCAATAGATTAGCAGAATCTGTTTTTGATGTAGAGGCTTTTGCAACAACCATTCCGACCTCTTTCTTCTTTGCCTCTTTAGTAGCCAATTTTGGGCAACTCTTAATGACATTATAGTATTTGCAAAACAATTTCTGCTTTTCTAATTTCTTCTCATCTTTGTCTTTCTTCTTCGAATATGCAGCATTTGTAGATTTCTGCTTACTAGTAGATAAGCTCCATTTACCTTTGCTCTTCTAACTAGCGTGGAAAGCTTGATCTGCAATACGCATAATAGACATGTTCTATCTGGATTGCATGAAATGCAACAAAGCAGAAACTAACTCTTCAAATGTTAAGGCATTTGGATTGCCTTTCATCATCAAATAAAGAGTAGAAGCAAAACTCTGATATGAGTCGGGAAAACCATTCAAAACGGTCTGTCAAGTGAAATATCAAGGACTTCATCAAAAGAAATCACCTGTTCTTTCAAATCCTCGATCTTTGTCAAAAAACTGTCCATAGAATCACCTTCATTCATGTGCTAACTCTCCAACTGTTTTCGGAGGTAAGCAACATGAGCTTCTTTCCTAGCGTAGTACAATGTGGTAAGTGTATTCCAAGCATCCTTAGCTGTTCTGCAAGAGCGAATGTGAGGAATACTGGCACGTTTGACAGACAAGGCTATCAATGCATGTGCCTAAGCATCTCTGCCATCCCAATGAATTTGCTCTACAGTAGGTGCAACTCGAACCGCAACATGAACATGAATCTGCAGAATATCACTATCTTTGATGCCATCTGCATCAACTTCAGTACCTTTATTTACAAGTGTAACAGAATGTTTTTCAACACCCTGCATAATATTCCATAGTCCTTTTGCGATCAATACATGACACATCATATAAGCCCACAATGGGTAATTTGTACCATCTAACTTATCCTCAACAACTAACATACAAAATACACCATTGCTTTTAGCCATCGCCACTGGCTAAAATATCTTGATGCAAGAAAATGAATGTATCTAAAAAAGTTGAACAGAACTACCCAAATAAGTTCTACTAAACCTATAGCACACTTCAAGGCGCTTATACTGGTGAACCGAAATCTATATATATCTTTGGCACAAAGAGATAAGATAGCGTACACAAGCACTATGATAGTGCGTTCGGAGGCCGAAATGAGCTGACATCGCGATTTGGACACCATAAAGTGAAACCATTTTGATCTCCTAATCACCTTGAGTATGAACACCAAATTTCGTGCGATTTTGAGACTGTGATCGGAGAGGTGTTGATGATGCCCTAGATGAAGCGACAACTTGCTTTGATACCAATTGTTGGCGTTAGACGTCTGCGGAAGCACGCGAACAACACAAGGAAGAAGGAGAAGCTTGGAGCACAACACACAATACTGAATGTATTATAACTAGAATATACAAAGATAAGTAGGGCTATAGGCGTATATACAAGCCGGGGAAAAAACTTCCTAAAGAGGGAAGAAGTGCTCCGACGGTCCTAGTGTGTCCACACACATCACCACCTAAATATATCAACACTTCCATCCTTTTTTTGGAGGAGCTTGGTGGATCTTGGCAATTCATCCCTTTTGTTGGTGATTTTTGGATGATTCTGTGATGAGTCTCTCTTTCTTATTATGTTCATAAACACCGTCATGGATTTACATTTGCTTTGGTGACTTCATAAAGTTTGATGGTATCTTGGAAGCCCATCTTGGTAAATATAAAATTTTTTAGGTATTATTACCTCTTTTTGGTGGTCCATTTGCATCTTCTTGCTACCTAGAAGAGCCTTTTCCCTTCTCTTTGGTGAGATTCACTTCTTATTTTTTGCATTCTCATTGCATCTATTTTGATTTGGAGGACTGTGAATCCTTTGAGTTGATGACTTACAAATTCCGTCACTTCCATCATGAGCTATTTGGTTCACTTGGTGATTGGCAAGTCTAGTAAGGCATCAATTTTGCATAAGGATACATTTTTTTTTGCATAGATATATTTTATTCTCTATGCTTGCTAAGTAGTTGTTTTACCTTAGTGGCTTTTTCTGGTGACATGAGTATGTTTGAATGACTTTCTACTCTCTTTGATTTAGCAAATTGGCTTCACATATCATTAATTCCTTCCATTGTGCTGACTTCACTCCATCATCTGGTGCCTGTCTGTGATCTACAAGAAACTCAGCTCATAGGCCACCAATCTAGCATTTAAATTCGAAGTCATTTTTACAAAGATTTCTGAATCCATCTCAAAAAATCCTGTAAAGAATGCTTCCTCGAAGGTCTGCATGTATGGACTCGATAGGAACATTAACTGCGAGTATATAGACATTATTGTAAGTCTGCTTGGTGTTATAGAGAGATAAAAAATAAGTGTGTCTGTTCCTTGATTGATGCCGATAAAATTAAAAAATGTATATTGTGCATGTTTAAATACTTTCAAAACTATAAGTAGCATGCTCAGCACTTTATTTGTCATTTTTATAGCTAAATCTGGGATTGTGGCATATCTTGATAGCCAAAATTCAATTGTGCGTACAATGTATTCATCTGTGGGTAGGTAATTATGGGGTAGGCTCGGTAGTACTGGGTAGTTCAGCCACTGATTATTTATTGTTCCTTGGCATTGTGCTTCCCAAAATTGCGTCTAGGTTCATCTTCTAGGGACTGTGCAAAAAGATGGATTGATTTGTAGTAAATATGGTGATGACTCCCAATGCACTTGTAAGGTCGTATTCTTTTCCAAAAATTTCATTCTTTGGATTGGATCTGCCTTATCAAACTCTTCTTGTGTGTAAGAAAATATATCCATTTTGAATTGAAGATCTTGATCAAGTTCCTTCTGTGTAGTTTTCTTGATGTACCACCTAGTTTCCTCTTTTAGTAAGTCGCATGGTACATTGAAGGGCTTCAAAATTTACTCGAAATTCTTACTATTGATTTTTGCTTCCTTCATTACCTTCACCACTTGATCTTCGAATTGTTCTGTAAGTTGGGACATGAGTAGTGCCCTCTTATTATGGCTTAGATCTACAATAGCCCGTTTATGTCTATCAGTGTTCTACTCTACTTCTTCCTTTATAGGTGATGATGCATGGGGGGAGAAAGAGGATGTACCTCAGCCTCCATAGTAGTTGCTTGGGAGCTTTGAACTACTCGTGTCCCCATTGTATTATTTTGCGCTAATTGAATCCGTAGGTTTTCAATGATTTCATCGTTCTTCATGATTTCATTCGTCACTGTTGTGGGTGCTTCCTTGCTCTTCAAGAGTTCTTCTCCTAGAATCGCTACTTGATCTGCATCTTCTTTATATTGTTCTACAATTTTGGCTTCTACAGCCTTCCACCTTTTTCCTAGCTCATTTGTATCATACATGTATTTCTTTTCCAACTCTTCTCTTAATTCTCGCTCTTGCTTTAGCTAATCTGTATACTTAGCTATCTAAGCTTCTAATGCCTGTGTATTATTTCATTGACTTTCTTGCACCTCCACAAGTTGATTTAATAGAATTGCATTCATGAATTCTTTATTTCCGATCCTCAGATTATCGGCTTCGTACATGTATACCTTGATTTGATTTTCTAAGATTTTGCTTCTATTTATCAAGCGTACCTTGTCCACCTCACTCGCTTCATATCTACTTTGAAGCTCTATAAGTTGATCCTGCATTTTTTGATTTTTGTCATTGAGTAATTTGCATTTTTCTAGGGCTTCTTTTGTTTCTTGTTCCTTATGCGTAAATGCTTGTTGGACATGTAATATCCTTGCAGATAATTCTTCACTAAGTGTTTTTGAATTGGTTTCTCTTTATCAATGCTTTCTCATAGTCATTATCTGCTTCCATGAGTTGTTGTTACGTATCCAAGGCTGTTTGTATCATTTCCTTCACCATTGGTTTGAGTTGTGCCACATCGACATTCAGCCATGTTTGTGGGATGCATGGTGCTTCACCTGTGTGTATGTCTTTTCCCTTTTCCACATGTATCATTTTTTTATGTGGCTATCTAATTTGCAGTTGGATGTGAGTTTCTTTTTCTTCATGTGTGGTAGCTTTGTAACACCTCCTTGAAATGTTACATCCAGTGGGGAAGGCTCTGCTACAATCCTTATTGGCGTAAATGGTTCCGGTTCATCCACTTCTTCATGATCTTTTTCTTCCTTTGGAATATTTATTGTAGCTTTACTGTCCAAGTGGGTCTCTATGAATTGAATCTTTATGGCATCATTCATTTGCAACATATGTACATCCTCTTGTTCTTTTGCCTTGCCTTTGTGCCTATCTCCAAAGGTAGTATCACAACTTTGATCTTGATTGTTGCTTGTTTCTTCAGTGGAGTCCTTCATTTGGTTGATTTCATCCCATCGTTGTTTGATTTACTTTTAATATCCACGTTCATAGGGTACGGTTCACGTTCTTCTTAGACTTTAGAAGATGAACTGGAGTTAAGTAATCCCATTTCTCTATATCTATAGAACTTTTTTAACCTAATTTCCTTGCAAGGTCTTCACATGATCTTGATGATAATGGTGCCCTTGTACTGGCAGATTGACTTGTCCTTCCACGAACTGGTGAGTTTCTTCCATAGCTTCCTTTAATTCTTCCTCCGTGATAGGAGTGGATTGTTGGATTTTGGATCTAGGAAGTACATGTATCCTTTTTGATGAAGGATTTGCTTCTTCAGACTTCAATGCTTCCCTTAATCTCTTTGCACCTCTCATTTTTGGTCTAGAGCTCGTTCCTGCTTCATCGGTCACATTCACTACTTTCTTCTTTCTTGGAACTGTGGTTGGCTTCACATACTTTGCCATTTCCACTGATGAAGGAATTTATTTAAGGTATTAGGAAATACCTAATGCGTGGTAGATCAACATTGTTAAAGCCGCACTTCCATTCAAGAACTTTTTCTGATCCCATTGCTTCTTGGCTTCGAATAAACATTCTAGGAGATAGGGTGTCAGATTCACTTGGTTGCCGATTTGTTTTGTGACATGAGATAATAATTGCACTATTATTTTCTATGGTGCAGTGTATCTGTGCATGTTGGGGAAGTGAAAATGCTGATGCACCAATTCGACCTCCTCTTCAATTTCCACACGATTTATGTCTACAAATGTTCGGGTTTTAGTTCCGTTACTCTCATCCTTTAGATCTGTGGTCTGATCTTTGATCCATCCAAAAGCTTTTTTGATTAGGTCACCCATTCGCCTTCTGCGTCAAGGACTTTTGCTTCTGGTACTAATGGGTTGTGTAGAGCTAGTTGAATGGTGTTCATAACTTGCGTAGATCTCTAGAAATCTGGCTTATATATTGGTAACTCAAAATACTTATGAATGCCTGCTTTTGTCATTACATCCACTGTTGCAGGAAGCTCATGCAGAACCCTGAAGTCTTGGGACATCACTAGAAACTGATGATCTATATCGATGATCTTAATAGTCATCAAGAATAAATGCTCTCCTGCAGGCTAGTCCTCTCTAAACCAATGCCCTTTAGCTCTTGTTACACTTTGTAATGGGAATTCGAGTACTTCCTCTTGAATGGTTGCCTCAAAATCTTCGGAAGCCATCTGCACTCATAATAAAGTAGGGAATTACTTTACAAAAGAAACCAATTTTGCATGTTTATGTGTGGTTCATTAATGTGTTGTTTATTGCCGCTCCATTCTCCCTTGCGTAGTAAGGTATCTTACCACACTTTTGTTTTAGCTTTATTCCTAAAAGAAAAAAAGAGATTAGAGATAGCCGAAGCATTTATTTATGTACATCTGAGATCATTCCTAGGATAGTAGAAGTGAAGTCCTATTCCGGTTAAGGAAATTTGCACCACTACTTTTATGGAGAAAGCTATGTGCCGAATGTATGGCCTTGTAATGTGGCCCTTTCATTTACACTTTAGATGTAATGGATTCTTCATGAGTGCAAGTAGAGTCTTCTAGAATCTGTTCCTTTTAAGTTCTTTTGACAGAATATCGTGCTTTTAGACTTCTTTACATTGGTCCATATGTCCATGATTGATTTCCCATGAATTTTGGCTTGAAGCTTGATTTTTAACACCATTCACTCTTGTTCAACCCGATTTGACCATCTTATTACCAAGTGTAATTGATGTGAATAAACATTGCATCACTAATGTTTTGCTTCCAATTGCTAAAATTTTGCCAGCCAGGCATAAATGCCATTCACTTGACTTTTCTTGAAGCATCATGTGTGCACTGTCTTTTGGAACACTAGCAATTGGAATTAATATGCCCAATTGAGCACCTTCACGAAACTTGAACCTGACGTGAATCATTCCACATAAATTTGGCAAATCAGTGATATGATTTCAATTCTTTTGCATATGCATTGATATTTTTTGCAGATTGAAGCAGTAGCCTCTCCTTCCTTGGGAGTGATTACTTGAACAATATTTTGTGAGTTTTCCTTGCTTTCGAGGGCCAATCTTTATGATATGAGCACCTTCACAAAAACTTGCAAGTATCTTATCCTCATCACTTCAACATTCTCATGAAATGAAGCTTTCATTTGCACAATCTCTCACATAGATACCAATTCTATCAAGGTTTTATTCCTCAAGTTTGTATATTTTTCACACATTTCCACACACTTTGGAACCTCTTCTTTAAGCCAACTCAAATACTCGTATTTCAACTTCTTGCATTCATATTTTGCACATCAAAAATGGTAAAAGATGCATTGAAATTGTTTCAATTTTCTTGCATACTTGCACTTGAAAAAGCATAAAAATTCACTTTCTTTCAACATTTTTTCACACTTTCACTTTCAAAGTTTGCATACCTACATCAAAAAACACAAATGGATTTTTTCTTCTTGCATATTTGCATATCATTGAGCAAACATTATGCTAACACAATACAACATAAGTGAGTTTGTTGCACATAAAAAAGAAAGTTTGAAATTTGAAAGAGAATATATAGTAAAAAACATCAAGACTCAATCAACTTTTGAATATCAAAACAAGATGGAAGATTTCTTTAAGAAAATGATGGTTGAAAATCAAGGGCAAAAGGTGGTTGAAACCATTTGTTGATATATTTTGGTAGTGATGTGTGTGAACACACTTAGGACTACCAAGACACTTTTTTTCCCTCTTTAGGAGGTTTTTTCCCTAGCTTGTATATACGCCCATAAGCCTAACAAGGTACATATCTTTGTACATTCACTTGGTAATTCATTCAGTGTTGTGTTGTGCTCCAAGCTTCTTCTTCTTCCTTGTGTTGTTCATGTGCTTGCGTAGACCTCGAACTCCAACAATTGGCATTAGAGCAAGTTGCCACTTCATCTAGGGCATCGTCAACACCTCTCTAATCACATTCTCAGAATCACAAAAAATTTGGTGAGCATACTCAAGGTGATTATGAGTTCAAAATAGAGTGGAATATTAGGAGCATGCTTTGAGCCCGTTTTGGCTTCTGAATGCACTATCGCAATGCTTGTGCAAGCAATTTTTTCCTTTTGTGCCAAACATATGTACATGTTTCGATTCGCTAGTACAAGTGCCTTAAAGTCTACTACAGGTTTGGTAGAGCTTGATAGGTTAGTTCTGTTCAACTTTTTGAGATACAATCATTTTTGTGCATCAGGGCATTTAGTCAATGTCCACGGCTGAAAGTAATGATGTATTTTGTATGCTGGCTATTAAGAACAAGTTGGATGGTACTAATTATCCATTATGGGCATATATGATGTGTCATGTATTGGTAGCAAAAGGATTGTGGAATATTGTTTAGGTTATTGAAAAACTCCATACTACACCTATGAGTACAGTTATTGAAGGTGATATAGATGCGATGAAGATGATGATCTTCATATTCCTATTCATGTATGGTTTTCCTACTGAACTTATTGTATAACAACATTGTTGGGATGGTAGAGATGCTCATGCACATGCACTGATAGCTTTGCCTATCAAATCTTCCATTATCCCTCATATTTTCTCTTGCAAAATAGAAAAGGATGCTTGTGATACACTTATCCCTTTATACTAGGCAAGAAATTAGGCTCATGTTGCTAACCTCTGAAAACAATTGGAGAGTGAGCATATGAATGAAGGAGATTCTATGGATGGTTTTTTGATAAAGATCAAAGATTTGAAGAAGCAGTGCATTTCTACTAATGAAGTCTTACCAGATAGTTCACTTGTGTAGACTGTTCTTAATGGTCTTCCAGATTCATATCAAAGTTTTTCTTCTACTCTTCAATTGATTTTGAAAGGCAATCCCAATTCCTTAATATTTGAGGATTTAGTCTCTTTTTTGTTGCAAGAAGATCAGTCTAAGCAGAATGTTTCTATTATGCATGTTGTAGATCGAGCTTTCTTAGATAGTTAGAAGGGCAAGGCTAAATGGAGCTCATCTTCTAGTAAACAAAAATCTCCTAATGCTGCACAATCAAAGACACGCTGCAAAATGGGCAAAGAAGAAAGAGGTTAGAATGGTTGTTGTAGAGGCCTCTACACCAAAAATCAAGTCTACTAATTTTTTGCAGAACAAAGAATGAGTGTTTACTATTGTGTTCATTTATGAACCATCTTCTCATGAGTAGTGTATCTCTGCAGTAAACTCAAATGTTTGGTACTTTGATAGTGGGGAAACTAAACATATTACCTCAAAACAAAGTTTTTTTTTTTCACTTGAGCTTGAGCCTACATGGAATACTGTCACATGTGCAAAAACCTTCTCATATCCTGTAATGGGAGTTGATAAGATCATTTTGACTACTAGTGATGGTAGATTAATGTCATATACTTTGTATGTGCTAAGGATCAAGAAAAATCTGTTGTGAATTTCAACATTAGCCAAGATTGTCTTGGTTTTCAAATTTGTTGATGATAGAGTACAATTCATGATATTTAAAATGGTGACATGATTATTGCTTCTGGCATTTTATGTCATGGGCTGTATAAGCTCATAGATTATGCAAAATATGTGAATAATTTAGCATGTGTAGTTCAAGATTCTCAGGCTATGTTAGATGCAAAGCATTGGCATGCACGCTTTGGTCATCTAAATTATGCTAATTTGCTATGAATACAAAAATCTAAAATGGTGTTCTATCTATCCAAACTTGAAGCACCTTTAAAAGACCCTATTCTATGAGAAGGAGAAAACATATGGTATACTTTCACTGATGACTATTAAACGAATCAAAATAGGAATCAATGATATCTATTGAATGAGAATTATTTGTAAGAGTCATTAGAAAACATGAGAAAGCTTTTACACTTTATTCTCATGAGATAGGTTGTGTTGATCCTTGACTAGTTCCAACTATGATCATTTTTATGGTACCAAATGTTCCATGGAATCTTTAGTAGATTCCCATCCGAAAAGCTCACTTACCTAAGTTGATGAAATTGCTTATGGAGAAGATGCACATGAGGATTCTTGAACCATCTTTAGTGCCATATTCAAATAGATGGTTCACTGTACCTAAAAGAATGGAAAGTTGAGGTTCATTCAATACTTACAACCTATCAACAGAGTCACTATTAGGAATGTTGTAGCAATCCCTATAGTAAGAGAGTTTGAAGAAGCATTTGTTGGGCACTCTATCTACTCTATGGTTGATTTATATCCAAGATTTGACCAATTCTAGCTTGCCATTGAGAGTGTGGATATTACCATAAGGAAAACTTCTCTAGGCTTGGTACATATGTGCAATTCTCCACAGGGAGCTAAAAATTCAATGGCACATATGATGAATGCTGTGAATATGTTCTTGCATGATTTCATTCCAAATGTGATGATGCCATGAATTGATGATATTCCCAGTAAAGGATTTGAGGGGAAGTTAAAAGATGAAACCCTAGACTCTTTAGGATATAGAAAATTTGTTATTGACCATATCTTTGATTGTGAATGAATTCAAAATATTTGAAGAGGTTAGTCTAACATTTCTAGTGACAAATATCTTTTTGGTGTCAATGAAGTACTCATTGTTGGACATTTGTGTGGTCACTATGGTTGAAACTTCTAACAATGTAAGCGAGTGAGAAGATTTCTTGGACCTTCTGTCTTCTATCACTACAAGGAATATGAGTGCATAGTGATGGTTAAGGCGACACAATTTCATCGCTATAAAATTGCAAAAAGCATCGCAAGAAGTGTCGAGCACAGACCATCAGTTAAACGACAAGCAAAACGATGTTTTTATCAACATGTGGCATGACGGGATGTGCGATGCTCGCAATGAGCGTTCTTAAAGTGAAGATTTAAAAAAGTGTCGCATAAACGACACTTTTTTGCATCACATAAGCAATGGTAAGTAATGTCACTTATGTGATGCCAATTGTAGAGTTTTTTACGATGCCTTACCATTGCTTATACGATGGCTTTTTGACAAAAAAAAAAAAATGTTGGAGGCTCTTCGATCAGCATCTTCACGCATTTGATCGAAGAGCTCCCCAACGTTCGCAATTGCGCTGTGCTTATGAGCTGAAAAAATCGCTTGCAGAATTGTTGTTTTGTCTAATCTCTATCTTATTGTCTCTCTCTGTCTCTGTTTCTCTCTTTCTACCTCTTTCTTTCGTTGAATTCTCTCTCTCTCTCTCTCTTTATTGCAAGTTATTCAAGAAGCTAACCAAGCGAAAAATATGGCTAACTATTGTAAGTACAATTTCCATTCTTTGTATATCATTTGAATTGTGTTATTTTAATTAGTTAGCATACTCACACTTATTGATTGCACATATACACTTATACATGATGAAGATGCATGTTCACACATATACACATGCACATACACACATATATACACACACATACATGTGCACATACACTTACACATACACATGCATATGCACAAACATCTCTACAACCACATAAAAAGACTTGCATGCATGCATTATTGCATACATACATACATATATACACACACACACACACACACACACACACACACACACATATATATATATATATATATATATACACACACACACACACACACACACATTAACATATACTTAAATACATGTATATGCGCATCCACATGCATGCACATGGATGCAAATGGAAATGCATCCACATGCACATGCATGTTTCATACATATACACATGCATATACATACACATGTATATGTCTATACACATACACATACATATGCACATATGTATATATACACACACATACACATATATACACATATATATGCACATATGTACACACACATATACACATACACACACATGCACATACATACATATACACATATACATGCACATACACACATATAGACATACACTTACACATATACATATACATGCACACACACATACACATGCACATGCACATACACATACATATACACATGCACATGCACATCCACATACATACACATGTACACTTACACATGCACATACATGTACATACATATGTACATACATTCATATACACACACATATACATGCACATACATACACACACATATTACACACATACATGCACATATGTACACACATATGAATGGATTATATAACTAACGTACTAAAACACATGCTTAATAAAACACTAATAACAATCAATAGAACAAAACTTTTTGTTACTTAATACCATACACACAATTCAAAACATAACTGAAATGAACTATATATATATATATATATATATATATATATATATATATATATATATATATATATATATATATATATATATATATATATATATATATATATATATATATATATATATATATATATATATATATCAATGTAAATACATATCCAATGTCATAATCAAGAATCCTAATCATCATCATGATCATCATCATCATGATCATCATCATCATCAACATCATGATCATCCTCATTCTCATCCTCATCATCATGATCATCCACATTATCTGATGTATCTGTGTGAGCACCTTGTGACGATCGAGATCGTCCCTTCTGTGTCTGTCTCTCCACCTCATCCATATCTGCCTCTCCATAATACTCCTATATTACATATAACAAACATAAATAAGTAAAACAATTAAAATATCCATACAAATAAACTAATTATATAAATTTTAATAATACTCACAAAGGCATCTGGATGATCTTGCATATACTCGCTCAAACGCCGATATCCAAAATGTGTAGCATACTCGATCTCATGTTTCGTAGGATATTGGCCATAATCCTTTCATTGCATTGAAACAAATAAAAAAGATTAGTTTCTTGCATTTTAACTAAAATAAAAAATATACTCACAATAACACATATACGTACAGATGTAGCTTCAAAACCATGGTGGCCCATTTGGACTAGGTGCGATGTGTGGCCCGACTCAACTCTCTTCTTTGCAGCAGCCTGTTTATTTAAAGAAAAAAATACATAAATTAAATGTAAAAAAATTACTAAAATATATGAAAATTATAAATATAAACTATTAATTTGTATACCTTTTGATGAGGAAATGACTCCTGAAGACATAGCTGTCTATGAAAAAACTACCACGTCTCAGGTGGTATGTTAGGTCGCCTCTTATTTTTTTCCACCATACAATATCTCGTGTTATTTTAATCTCACACAGAAAAAAAAATCAGAATACATACACATATAAACACACATACACATACACATATACATAAACATATACACATACATATATGCATACATATACACATATACATACATATATACGTACACACATACACATGCATGCATATACATATCCATATCCACATATATACGTACACACATACACATGCATGCATATACACTCATTCATACAAAATACATGCATTTATTCCACAATAATGTGTATTTGTGTATATGTGAATATGTGTGTATGTGTAGATGTGTATATGTGAATATGTGTGTATGTGTAAACATGTATATGTGAATGTTTATGTATGTAAATAATCAGATTATTAATATCAAATACCATTATTTATAGATTTCGATCAATCAGATGGAGCTCCACCACCGTCTCCTGATTGTGCAAAGACTATATACTATAAGTATATCAAACTTTTAATTTTAAATATATTTGATAGATACATAACTGTTTTATTTTTGTTTCTTGTTATAATTAGATTTTGATCAATCAGAGGGCACTCCACCACCTCCTACCCATGCAACGACTTCACATGTGTCCTCCGATAGGAATTATGATGAATTTTACTATCAAGAGCATATTATATGTTGGTGTAACTCTTGCTATGGCACATTTCGAAGACCACGGTTGGAATGTATTGAACATGAGGCAGAGTATGGTACTTTTGAGCATACACCATCACCTGGTCAACGTGATAATGCTTGGGTATGTATTTTTTTCTATAAAAATTGAGTTTATCTTTGCATAAATTGATACTGGTACTTCTTAACACATATTTTCTTGAAAAGCTCTACTTCCAAACTATTAGATTGCAAGCATAAAAAAGTATAACCAATCATGAGACAAAAGATCAATGGATCTTGAAACAAGAAAACCCTAAGTGAAGTGTTTTCCTTGATTTAGGGATTAAAATACTAAAAAAATTCATAACATCTATTAAAATTCAAACAAATTTCTTTTTACTAAGGAAAATTTACAGAAGGTTTGGTGCTGAATGGTGGAAGAAGAATAGTGAGAAAAAAAATCAGAAAGTGAAAGAAAAATAAAAAATATTTAGAGTAAAAGTTGCTGTTTATTTTTTTTCAAAGTTTAATCTCTTTGGATGAGTTGGGTGGTGTATAATTGCAGGTGACAATTGAGCTTGAGTTGGTGAAGGACAATGGGGAAGACCAAGAGGGAAGAAAAGTAAAAAAGTGCAAAAGCAAGAAGTTCAGAAAAGAAACACGATTCTCATCACAGAATCGCGATCTTTAGTAAGATAATGAGAATGATCCAAAGGTATTGAGGTAAGCCATTTTAGGGTTCAATAGTTGCAGAATCAAAGGTAAGCAGAATTTCAGTGAGAATGAGCATTAGGTGATCATGTTGGGAAATTGAACACAAAATCGTGATTTTCATTAGTAACGGAGAAATATGAAAATTTTGCTTGAAGGGACAAGATTTTAGGAATAGAACCATAAACTTGCACAAGAATAAGACTCAGGAAAGTAAGAATTTAGAATTATCAAAAATCATTCACAATCGCGCTTGTCTGAAGCCTATAAAAGCTTAAATTCACAAAAAATAAGGCATTTGAGTGAGAGAGAGTGAGTGAGGAGAGCTATCAAAAGCGCGATTTCCTGCAACCACAAAGCAGTTAGGAATTTCTTGATCAAGCAACATGGTAATTCTCTTCACATCAAGTTTTTGCATAAATTCAAGTTCAAAATTTTGGAAAAGGATAAAAAAACATAGAAAACTGTTGAACACACAGAATTGTGTTTTTCTGTTTTTTGAACTTTTTGAAGGAAAAATTTTCTTTTAGTCAAATGTTCTTTATTGCATGTTAATGTTTTGAATAGGTGTTTTTAATAGTGGAATAAGAACTCAAAAAATTACAAGAAGCTGCATAGAATCGTGATTTTGTGACTAAACTCAAAATCGCGATTCCCAGAATATGATTTTCATAAGAAAATTGTGTTTTTAACAATTGTGAGCAATCACGATTGTCTGTGAACAAAGAATCATGACAAATACAATTCTCTTCATAGAATCGTGACAAAAATGATTCTCTTCAAAGAATCGTGACAAACACGATTCCCTTCATAGAATCGTGACAAACATGATTCTCTTCACAAGAATAGTGACAAATACGATTCCCTTCATAGAATCGTGACAAATATGATTCCCTTCACAGAATCATGACAAACACGATTCTCTTCACAGAATCCTGACAAACACGATTCCCTTCATAGAATCGTGACAAACACGATTCCCTTCATAGAATCGTGACAAACACGATTCCCTTCATAGAATCATGACAAACACGATTCTCTTCACAGAACAATTCTCTTCACAGAACAATTCTCTTCACAGAACAATTCTCTTCACAGAATCGTGATAAACACGATTCTCTTCACAGAATCGTGACAAACACAATTCCTTTCATAGAATCGTGACAAACATGATTCTCTTCACAGAATCGTGACAAACATAATTCCCTTCACAGAATCATGACAAACACGATTCTCTTCACAGAATCGTGACAATCACGATTCTCTTTATAGAATCGTGACAAAAATGATTCTCTTCACAGAATCATGACAAACATGATTTCCTTCATAGATTCGTGACAAAAACATGATTCCCTTCACAAGATCGTGAAAAACACGATTCCTTTCATAGGATCGTGAAATAATTGAATGATTTTGAGATCTGGTAATAAATTGTGTATACCTGATAAACAAGAGTTAAAAAGGAAAGAGATAGAGAGAGTGGTATGAGAATTACAAGAAAGGGATTTAGGATAGACAAATAATATGGAAAATTTAAATGAAACAAATGAAGCATTTGAAACTAGTGATTATAGAAATATCCTCAAGTACATGTATACAAATAGGTTTGGAGCCTATGTGTATCAAGATGGTATGCATAAGTTTCTCATTAGGATGAGAAACTTAGAAATTCTTAAATATAATGCCAATGGCACAATTCAAGGATGGTAGATATGAGGATAGACAAGGATGTGTGTACATATTTTCACAAGATCCAGAAAACTCTAATGACTTAGGGAAGAGTACAGACAAGAGACCTTGGGAACAAAACCTAGGGCAAACAGACTTGCCAAGACAAAATGAAAATCACACTAATATTGAACAACAACAAGGGAGGAGAGTACACACTTCCCCAAATCCTTTTGAAAGAGAACTAGAAGGAATGAATGATTTTCCTATTAGAAGGAGACATCAGTGGCAAAACCATGAAAGAATGATTAGGCCCTATCAAGTAGGAAAATGCATGAAGAATGAATATGAAGGGTATTCTGATCCTCATGCTCATGCTGCAGAATTCAGACAATAGATTAGGGCAAAAGAAGTAGAGGATTACAAAGTGCAATTTGAAGCATTTGGTCTAACCCTACCTGGACCTGCATTATCTTGGTTCATTCCATTGACAAAGGAAATGTATCCAGATATTGAATCTTTCCTTGAAGCCTTTATAAGGGAATTCTCCAAAACTGGAATTAAACATAGTACAGCTACCCTGATACATAGTTTAAAACAACAAAAAGATGAAAATGTCAGAGAGGCTGTCAGGAGATTCAAGGAATACATTGATAGATGTCCAAGAGAAGAGGTACCTTCAATGGCAAAACAAGTGTCTTTATTCATAGAAGGATTGAGAAGTGCACAATTAAGAACCTTGGTGTATTATAGGAGATGTCCTGATCTAGGAGCCTATGTGAAAGAGGCAATAGACTTAGAGGATAACAGAGGACAAGATTTATTAGCATTTGATCAACCAAGAACAAATGAAGATAAAATTCCACCAGTAGAGGAATCAACACAAGCCATTGCTAAAGCCCTAGAAGTTAACACCAAGACAAATTTAATGAACACCATAATATCAACCACTAAGAAGTGCTATAATTGTGGGGAGAGTAATTTGGTTCAACAATGTCCTTATCATAAACCACAACATTTGCAAGATAGGAAAACACTCAAATATTGTAAGAAAGAAAATGGACAAACCATACTAGAAAGGAGTGTTGTTACAATAAACAACCCATCAAAGAAAGGGAATTTATGAACCAACATAACTTACAAAGAGAATCTAGATTTGCTGAGCAACCAAGACTTGTACTTGGACAACAACCACCATTACCAAAAAATGTAATACCAGTAAAATACACACCAATTGAAGAAGAAAGCATGAGACTCAGATCATCTTACAGAGAGGATTATCATTTGAGTGAAGGATATCAGGAAGATTGGGAAGGATATGAACAGAGAGAACCAAAACTGCAAGCCTTGGACCTGGGAAATGGGAGAATTGAAATGGACACAACCACATTCATGTACATAACTAATAATTACATGTCCAATCAGAAACCCCAATTGAAAGGAGCCCATAAGATAACTTGTTATAGATACGGGGGGGGGGGGGGGGCATTTCATTAGAGACTGTCCACAACCTCCAACACTAAGAATAGAAGGAGCCTATTGTAAGGATTGTGGTAGGGAACATTTAATAAGGGATTGCCCAAGAAACCCTAAAAAAAAATAGAACACATCTAGTAACATACCATTAAAAACAGTTAACATCATGGAGCAAGAAGAATTGAGTGATCATGATCAAGTAACTATAAATGCCATAACAAGATCTCAAGCTAAACTACAAGGCATAAAAAATGAGACACACATGCAGAACAACAGGAAAAATTCTTGTGCGAAAGAAAAGAAAAATAGAGAAAAAGGAAGATGAGAATGGGTAAAAATTTGGAAGAGGAAACTATGGAACATCCAAACAATAGCCAACTACAAAATACACAGACTCAGGAAGAGGTAAAAAATTTGTAAAGTTTGGAGACTCTGATAAGAGCATACAAAGGAAGAATTCAAGATGGACCAAACCCTACAGATCATGTGATGGCATATCCTATGCCAGATATAGAGGATGAAAGAAAGCAAAGATGTAAACAAATCATTCGGGAGGCACAACTTAAGAGTGGGGAAATAGATAGTCATCAAACAACAAGTGAAGAGTCAGATGCAACAAAAACCAGGAAACATATTGATAAGGAAGATAATTCACAAATCACATTCCAAATCAATCTAGACAAACACTATACAGTTTTATATCAAACTACAATGGAAGAGTTGGTAAAACAAAATCCTTATTTGCAACATAATAGGAAAAATTGGGAAATAAAGTCAAAAAGTATAGATCCACAACAATAGGAACTGGAAGAATTGTGGTACATACCTATTGATAAAATAGGAGGATAATGTGACGGAGAAGAAAGGAACTCAACTTTGAAAATACAATTTGGTGATAATCATGCCAAGGCCATATTAGATAGTGGATCTGGAGTGGCAATCATGACTAAACAAACCTGGGAGAAATGGCAAAAGAATGAGCTAATACCTACTAAAATGAGATTACAACTGGCAGACGGACACATAGAAAAACCCCTAGGAATTTGGGAAAAAGTGATTATGGAAATATGTGGGATAGAGATTGAGCACACTTTTGCCATAGTCGAATTCCCACAATCTACCTCATATGAAATCATCCTAGGAAGACCATTTATGAGACAAATGCAAATTGTGCAAGATTGGGGAAAAGATTGCCTATACCTTCAAAGCAAAGGAAGGGTAACTAGAGTAAATTTAAGAAATGGGCAATATTGTGACATGTCCCCTCAGGAATGGTTTAAAGTACATCAAAATGAGGAACTGAGTGAAGAATCTGGGAGTGAAGATCAAAATGACACAGAATCATCAATTTGGAAATGTAATGTGATGAGGAACCACATATATAAAAAAAGGATGTTAAAAAAAGAAGATTGTATAGATGAAAGGAAGTTACAAGATGAAAGTTACATACCACAGAAATTTAAAGATGGTTGGAATCAGATTTTGACCACAATGGATTTGGCCAATAATGAATATGTGGGAGTAAAATTCCAAAATGAAGAAGGATATGATATTTTTCATATAGGAATACAAATGATAAAGGTGTCAAAAACAGAGGAAGATCTGAAGGAAGGAATAATTTTAAAAACCAGAAAAACACAATTTTTGGAAGAAACGGAAGCTACAGATGCTATAAAAGACAAAATCTCAGGAACATATAGAAAAAGTAAACACAAAGAAATAGAAAAAGAACAAGAAATTGATAAAAATAAAAAAATAAAGAAAGAAGATCAACAATTACCTTCAAACTTCAAAACCTATGAAGTAGAAGACATATTACTTCTAAAAATGAAACCAAAGAGAGAAAAGAAAAAGGGGGAGTCATATGACAATGAGGAACAAACTAAGAAGGTGGTGATCACTCAAGAAGAGGAGGAAGATAGACTCATTGTCATAGCTGATGACATGACAAATCAAGAGGAGGAAGCATTGAGGAATTTGGCTAAAACTTATAGGGATGTGTTTGCTTATAGTTATAAAGATTTGAAGGGAATTGATCCTAAAATTTGCGAACATAAGATTCCTATTACTCCTGATGCAAAACCTAGCAAACAAAGACACTATACATTTAATGACAAATACTCTGCTAAAATAAAGGAAGAAATTGACAAACTGTTGGCTACCAATTTCATCTATGAGATTGAGTATACTGAGTTGATATCTCCTATAGTTGTGGTACCTAAGAAGAATGGAAAACTTAGGGTATGTATTAATTTGAAAAAAGTTAATACGGCAACTATAAGAGATAGTTATCCATTACCAATAACAGAGCATCTTTTGGAAAGAGTTGCAGGTAAAGAGGTCTATAGTTTTTTGGATGGTTTTTCATGATATAATCAGGTGCCAATAGCTTTGGAAGACCAACATAAAACTGCTTTTTCCACAGAATGGGAAATCTATGCATTTAGGGTTATGCCTTTTTGTTTAACTAATGCCCCAGCAACTTTTCAAAGATTGATGTGTCACATATTCAAATAATTCCTTAGAAACATAATGGAAATTTATGTTGATGATCTTTGCACTTTTTCATAAAAAAGACAAGATCATTTGAAAGATCTAGAAAATATATTCAAGAAATGTAGAACATACAGAGTATGTCTAAATCCGGAGAAATGTGTGTTCTTTGTGAGGCAAGGGAGAATGTTGGGTCACATAGTTTCTAGAAATGGAATTTCAACTGATGAGAGAAAAATTAAGGCCATAGTGGATCTTCCAAAACTGACAAATGTAAAAGAACTTCAAACTTTCATGGGACACTATGGATATTATAGAAAATTTATACATAAGTTTGCAGACATTGCAAAACCGTTGTATGCATTAATTACAAAATTTGAATGGACCACAGAATGTGACCAAGCCTTTGAGATTTTAAAAACTTGTCTAGTGACAGCACCTATTTAAAAACCCCACAGTGGGATCAAATTTTTCATGTTCACATTGATGCTTCAAATTTTGCTTTGGGATGTGTTTTGGCACAACCAATAGAAGGAAGCAAATTAGACTTTCCAATTGCTTATGCTATTAGGCAATAGAATTCAGCAGAAAAAAATTATACAACCACTGAAAGGGAGGGATTGGGAATGATATTTGCTGTAAAAAAATATAGACATTATCTTTTAACCAACAAGTTTAAATTCTTTGTGGATCACCAAGCCTTACTCTACTTGGTAAACAAACCATGCCACATAGGTAAGATAGTCAGATGGTTCCTCCTACTAATGAAATTTGAATTTGAGGTGTCGTCAGACAGGGGGAAACTCATTTAAGAGCAGATCATTTGTCCAGGATACAAACCAGAGAGCCAAACTCACCTTTAGATGATGAATTATCAGATGCATATCTATTCAAAATAGAAAGTATTCCTGATTGGGCAATAAATTTGGTGCCTATGCTAACCATGGGACCTTGTAGAACACATAGAAACAACACACATCTGGTATTACAAAGTAGGAACTTTGTATTACTAGCAGGGCATCTATATCATATAAATCATATTGGAATAATGGAATATTGCACTCCAGAAGATGAGCAGCAGGAATATCTAAGAAGAGTTCATTGTTGGAATCCTTGTACTCATGCTTCCATGATATTCACATTAAACAATCTCAATAGAATGGGTGTACATTGGCCTACAAAGATTCAAGATGTGAGAAAATATGTTTCCAATTGCTTTAAATGTCAATCTTTGCAAAATTCAAAAGTTACAACTTTGTATTGGTTCCAGAAAAATCCAGATTGGAGTGCAAACATAATTGAGGAGTTAAGAAGTAACAAAAAAGGAGAGCCAGTAAAGGCTAGTGCAGACTCAAGAAATTTACAAATAATCTCTGAGGAATATCAATTGATAGGAGATCAATTATACAGTAAAGGAATGGATGGATATCTAAGAATCTGTGTTCCTAAAAATAAGTATATGAAAATGTTAGAGATGGCACATTCTGGAGTGGTAGGAGGACATTTTTCTAGTGAAAGGACTGCTAAAATCATTTTATATTCTGGTTTTTGGTGGCCAACTCTATTTCTTGATGCAAGAACATATGTGAAAAGATGTGACATTTGTCAAAGAGTAAGTCAACCAAGTAAAAGAGATGATATGCCGTTAGTACCACTCATTTCAACAAGAGCATTTAGCAAATGGGGGTTGGATTTCATTGGACCTATCCATCCTCTTGCAAAACAGTCTCATGCTGAATATATACTTGTAGCCACAAATTACCTGACCAAATGGGCAGAGGCTAGGGCTACAAAAAGGAATGATGCTCAAACCACTACACGATTTCTTTATGAAAATATTATCATCAGATTTGGATTACCAATTGAATTGGTAAGTGATAGGGGGACTCATTTTTTAAACCAAGTAATTGAAAACATAACTGAGTATTTCATGATTAATCATAGAAAATCCGCTCCTTATCATCCACAAGCCAATGGATTAGCAGAAAGTACTAATAAGGTACTTTGCACTGTTTTGTCAAAGTTGGTAAATACAAATAGGAATGATTGGGATTTGCAACTTAATCATGTCCTATGGGCTTATAGAGTGGCATACAAAAATACTATTGGAACAACACCATTTAATTTGGTATATGGACAAAATGCAGTTTTGCCTTTGGAATTTCTCATTCCAACATTAAAAGTGGGAAATCAATACAAGTGGACTAGACATGAGTTATCTGAAAGAGTGGTGGAATTGGAAAAACTTGGAGCTTCCAGATTTCAAGAAATTATGAGCATATATGCAGATAAAAGAAGGCAAAAAGCATATCATGATGTTCATATTAAAGAAAAAGACTTGCAAGTAGGGGATCTAGTTTTGGCATATATAGTGAAGGAACATCAGAAAAAATTTCAGAAGAAGGGGCATGGACCTTATATTATCAACCAAATCAATAACAGTGGAGCTATCCAATTAGCTAATATAGATGGAGAAATCATGCCAAATTTCATAAGTGGATGTAGGGTAAAAGGGTATGATCTTCCATTAATTGTTCTTGAATGGAGAAGAATACATCAAGCTCAAAACAGGAAAAAAGAAGAGGAAAAAATCAGGAATGAAGCCCAACAAGAAGCAAAGGAAAGAATATGAAAGGCTAAGGAGCTTAGAGAAGTTTTCTTATGTGAAACACCTTCAAGAGTAAGAGAGCATTTTCCTGTTATAACAATGAATTTTCATAATGAGCAAATCAAGGTTTTGATAGATTCAGGTGCACAAGTTAATTTGATCAGTTCAGTTTTGTTGGATAAATTCAACTTTAAAAGGACTAAGAGTAAAACATTTATCAAAACACTGGAGGGCCAGATAATACAAAGCTTGTCTTCACCATCAATTGAAGTTAAGTTCAATGAAGAAAATATGAAAATAGATTGTGAAGAATGGCCTGATCATATGAAGACTGAGAAATTGATTTTAAGACAACCATGGTTAAGGCAAGGTAAAGTAATTTTGGATTTTGAAAATATGAAGCTTAAACTGACAATAAATGACAAAAGGTTTTTAATGTTTTTATTGAGTTATGAAGAACAAGAAAATCAACAGGATATCTATGACTGAGATTTGGAAGGATTTACTTTTCCACTAGAAGCTACAAAGGAATCACAAACTGTTGTCAGGATCTTACTCACGCGCATACAGAGATTACGGACACAGAAAACACACAGAGAATAGACGCAACAAGAGACGAGACACAACGCAGTATTGGGTGCAATCTCCCCCCATGCACTCTGTTTCGACAGTCCACTGAGTGCATGTATTTATAGGACTTTTGATTACGTCAAAAATAGTGGTTACATGAGGGCGGCTTTGAAAAGCAGGCGTGAAACTAAAAGTTGGTAACTTTTACAGAAAGCCATTACTTTAAATAATAGAAATTGCGGTCTACAACGACCCTTATTCTAACCATTACTTTTCTAACAATAGAACCTTCTACGCAGGTTTATTTACAAAATAAATAATAATTATTCGGATTATTGATGTCCGCCCTTTCACGCCTTGCACGCTCCTCACGAACCTTCAGCTGCTATATCAAAAACATCAAAAACATATTAATACATTAATAATTTAACATTTTAACAATGCCTTGTTCAATAATATTTAACATTTTAACAATGCCTTGTTCAATAATATACAACATGCCTCTCAGTTGACAAGCAACTGACCTCAGTTGATAAAAGAATTCAACACTCTAACAATTGTAATGGAGTGTTCAACATATTCCATATTACTGTTACAATCCAACAATGCATTGGCCAACATATTCCATGTTACAATCCAACAATGCATTGGCTATTCGATATTTCAATCCAACAATGCATTGGCCAACATATTTCATGTTACAATCCAACAATGCATTGGCTAACATATTCCATGTTACAATCCAACAATGCATTGGCTATTCGATATTTCAATCCAACAATGCATTGTTCAACATATTCCATAAGGTATAACATGCCCCTCAGTTGAACAAGCAACTGACCTCAGTTGATAAAAGAATAAACATGGATGGCCAGTCACATGTTTCATCACTGAATAAAGAAAATAGGCATGTGCCATGTAAAAATACATGCATGGAAATGTTCATGGAGCTGGTACATTAATGTGTTGGGGTATGATATACAGGATTTAAGTCAAAAATGTAATCCAAAAGTGATGACAAAAATGAATATCTGGATATGATAAAATAATAATTAATTTTCTAATCATGAATTTATACTTGAATGCATGTGCATATGAATTTTGTAAAAATTTTGGCAGCATAACGGCGTGATGTTGAAAACCGGAAAATTTCTGACAAACAATTTCCATGATACATAAAGAGACCAAAAGGGGATTACACACCCTGACATATGTATTTTTTTTTTCCTCCTCGCTAACCTGCAATAAAATACATACCTGTCCCTGCAATAAGAATTCATGTACCATACAAGACAAACCATGTTTAAACGATGCGTATATTCCATGTACGATGCAAAACATGCATGTCCAAAATGTAAGTGGATGCAAAAAGAAGACAACTATGCATATAAATTGACAAGAAACGTATCTGGATGGTTACAAAGTAATTTGCCGATGTGTGCAGGTGCTGAAGATGATCCACCCCTTTATCATAATAGCAGGACAATATGCCTTCAGGATGAATGGGTAAAGTCCAAATTCTTTTGATCTTGGAAGAGAAGCTCAAAAGATATGTGATAGCTACTCTATAAAGAGATCGGAGATATCTTTCCATAGCAGTAAAACAAAATCTCAAAAATTAAAGGTAATATGCTCCTATAGACTAAATTCAATATGTAAATACATCACAATTATCAAACAGGTAAGGTAGACTGTAAAGGTAAGAATGAATCTTTAAACTCTTCTTGAAAAGCCTTCTAGGTGCGTGGACAATCTGCACGACGAGAAAGATCATTCCACCATAACTGCGCTCGTCCTACCAAATAATTGGTGGCAAACTCAATTTTCTGATTTTCTGAATATAACCCATCGGAAAAGAAATCGTTGAATAGGGATAGCCATGATAAGACAAAGCGGCCATCTTTTCGTCTGTCGAATTGAAGCATAGCATAACGTCCGTGTATGGCTTGTTGAAGTGCTTGAAGTTCTTGGTTCATAATCTCTAACTCTTGCTCGAATGAGACTCCAGGTAAAGGTGAATTACTGTGATTCTCCATGGTGCTCTTGGACCCTTGCTCTCAACCTTGGTGTATTGAACCTTCTCGTTTGCAACCTTGGTGTCTCGATCCCGTGTTCTCAACCTTGCTTGGTATCTTGAACACTCAATCAAGTGCCACCAAAATATGACCAAGGATTTCACCCTTGCAAGCTAGCTCATTGGAAAGTTCGTTCCGAGAGCTTTCCAACGGTATATTACACGCCTCAATCCGACCTACGGATTGAAAGTTACACTTGATTCTTTGTTGGGTCCATCCTGGAAATTGCCGCGAGCGCCTTGCACAAGTACCAAAGAAAGAGAGAGAGAGACTTGAGTACAACTCCAAGAGATGGTGGAGTGGTCAAAGTACTTCCCTTGAAAGTAGGAGGTTGTGGGTTCAAATCCTCCTACCTTAGGGACTCTAAACCTCTCTATTACCACTCAAAAATTAAAATTGTCTCGCGCGTAGCCAACGGTCGCCAAGGGAGCCTTGGGTGCCAATGTATTGCCTAAGTTATTGCCTAAGCTCTTGCCTTAGTCGACGCCTTAGTCGACGCCTTGGAGTAAGCCGAAGGAGAAGACGTAGGTGAAGACGTAGGTGTAAGCCGAAGGAGAAGACGTAGGTTCTGGTTCTGGATCAGAAACAGAAACAGAAACAGAAACAGAAACAGAAACAGAAACAGAAGCCGGTGAAGACGTAGGCGAAGACGTAGGAGTAAGCCGAAGGAGAAGACGTAGGTGAAGACGTAGGTTCTGGTTCTGGATCAGAAACAGAAACAGAAACAGAAACAGAAGCCGAAGCCGAAGAAGAAACCGAAATCGAAACAGGAAACGGAAACGGAAACGGAAATGGAAACGGAAACGGAATCGCGAACAGAGAACAGAGAACAGAACCCTTTGTATTGACGCGTGCAGAGCTCTGATACCACTGTTGTCAGGATCTTACTCACGCGCATACAGAGATTACGGACACAGAAAACACACAGAGAATAGACGCAACAAGAGACGAGACACAACGCAGTATTGGGTGCAATCTCCCCCCATGCACTCTGTTTCGACAGTCCACAGAGTGCATGTATTTATAGGACTTTTGATTATGTCGAAAATAGTGGTTACATGAGGGCGGCTTCGAAAAGCAGGCGTGAAACTAAAAGTTGGTAACTTTTACAGAAAGCCATTACTTTAAATAATAGAAACTGCGGTCTACAACGACCCTTATTCTAACCATTACTTTTCTAACAATAGAACCTTCTACGCAGGTTTATTTACAAAATAAATAATAATTATTCGGATTATTGATGTCCGCCCTTTCACGCCTTGCACGCTCCTCACGAACCTTCAGCTGCTATATCAAAAGCATCAAAAACATATTAATACATTAATAATTTAACATTTTAACAATGCCTTGTTCAATAATATTTAACATTTTAACAATGCCTTGTTCAATAATATACAACACAAACAAAACTTGTCCATGACCAAATCTACTTTAGAC
This sequence comes from Ceratopteris richardii, assembly GCA_020310875.1. Classification (NCBI taxonomy): domain Eukaryota; kingdom Viridiplantae; phylum Streptophyta; class Polypodiopsida; order Polypodiales; family Pteridaceae; genus Ceratopteris; species Ceratopteris richardii. Next base: position 53,015,502 of record CM035425.1, read on the forward strand.
AAAAACAAGAGGCAATTGAAGGAACCAAAGATGTTGAAAAGACAGTAGAAAGGTGGAAAGTATGGAATAATCAGAAACATCTAGGCATCAAGACAGAAAGGATGTGGAAATCAAGGACATCCAAGCATTGCTCGTCAAAAAAATTCATAAAAAATAAATGGATGTGGAAACCAAAGACTTGCAAGCACAGCTTATTAAAAGAAGATGGTTTTACTCCAAAAACAAAGTCAACAGGAATCAAGCATTTTTGGGTGAAAAAATCAGACCTGCTTCAATGGAGAAAAAATAAGGATGAAGATACAAAAATAGTGCAAAAGCATGAAAAGCTACAAATGATTGGATTCCTACTAAAGGACTCAGAATTTCATCAAGATGGATCTATGACACTCTTGAAATTATTTCCATGTACTTTACCTCATTCTTTTTTCTAGGAAAAAGAATAGGAGGGGAAGAGATGAAAAAGAAAATTATTAAAAATTTGAGAAAATCATTAAATTTTTTTTTTCATAAGTTATAAAGCACCAGCAAGATATAGGTTATAATTCAGCAGGACTAAGGAGTCACTGTGTAATTTCTTCTTTTGGATATTTTTTCTTATATCTATCTAAATTCTTTTAAATTACATTCATTATTTTCTTATTTAAAAAGAGAGAGCACTAGATATCTTGCTAACACATGTGATAATCACTTCAATTGTGTTGTAATTGTGATGCAAATAAGAAAGTCATTGTTTATCTTTTATTTTTTCTTGAATATCATTTTTATCTCAAGACAAAGGTGTTCTCTTTTATATCTCCTGTGACTTATGTGGTGGGAGTTTGTGGTGTGATGTGTTGTATGTCTTTCAGAATGGTGAATGCAAAATAATTACCTATTCATGACTTCAAAGCAGAATCTGTGACATTGTCAAGAGGACACTGGTTTTTGGACAGTGAAGTAGTAATGGAAGATGTAGAGCTAGAATCTGATGAAGAACAGGATATCCCAGAAGCTGAGAAGATAGCCAAAAAGTTGAGGGAAACTATCAATATCATTGGTCAGCATATCTTTACAATGGGAATTGGAGGTCATAAATATACCATGATATGTCAAAAATTCTACAAATGTTGGAAGTGGGCAAAGGCAATGATGCATACTGTAGATGTTCAGTTAAGGACAAAGAGAATAAAGAGGTACAAATCACCATAAAAGCAGAACACATTAGGGCAACTCTTCAATTCTATCCCATGGGAACCAAATTGGATGGCAGTTTTGTCAAGAAGAATGCATCCTCATATGCTGGATATTCAAAGTTTGTGGACTTCAAAGGAAAAGAAAATGAAGAATTTGCCACCAGAATGTTTTTCCAATATCTGTGTTTTCCAAAGTTGCCAAGATATACAACGCCGCATAAGCCAGTGACATTGGTTATGTTCAATAATAAGGACAAGACTAAACCATTTGGAGTAATGGATGTAACTCCCTACATTCATGACCAATTGAAGGAAGCAACAAAGCATTGGGAGCAGAGAAAGTTATGGAGCACAATTTTTAACAAGAATTATATACCATGTTTTAGGTATGGAGGATCAATTGAAGTTGGCTCCAGATGCTCAATATTTCAGGAGTTTGATGACAGGAGTTAAAAGTCCTTCAAAGATGATGTCTATAAGAGAAGCAGAAGTCCAGACAAGCATGAGGGGATTAGGAAGGAAAAGGAAAGGGGTGTCAGATGAAGTAATTCTAGTAAAGAAGAGAAGACTAGATCCAAGGAATGTGGTCTTGGAACGAGAAGAAGTGACAAAAGAGGAATGTGAGGCAGCTCAGAAAGAAGTAGGCCTCAAAGGAACCCCATCCACCTAAAACAAGCAAGGAACAAATTTATTCATATTTGACTCAAGGTAATGATAAGAGGGCAATCTATGAAGCTTAGTATCAGAAAATGTTGGAAAATTATTCATGTAAAGCAACAGATTGGATACAAGAAGAGGTGGAACATTATGAAGAAATACATGATCAAATGATGGATGCAGAAATTGAAGAAGTGTTTGTTAAGAAAGAAGTGGAATTATTGGCTTATTTTAAGGAATTACAAGGTCCTCCAGAGACTACAACTACAGTAGTGGTGAAAAAGAAAGTCAATAAAAAGCCTGTCCAGAAAAAGAAGTTAACCAAAAAGGATAAGGGTAAGGCAGTTGAACAGGTAAAGGTTGAAGAGTTAGTAGAATTATCATCAGAAGAAAGGAATCAGAAAAAATCAATTGAAATAGAAGAACATGGAATGGATAAACAAGGAATAGTTGCTTCTTCACAATTCTCTTCAGATTCAGAGAGTGATATTGAGAATTTCCTTCTCAAAAGTTTAAATCTCTCAGTACCCAGCACACTAGTGAAAACACTACAAGCTTCTGTAAAGAACAAAACACCAGAGTAATTGAGTCAAAAGTTAGAAGGGATACAGGTCTGTGAAGAATCAACAAAACAAGTTAGTCCTGGGGAGGAAAAAAGGAACTTAAAAGGTAAAAAAGTGATGAGGGAAGAAGAGGTTGAAGCAAGGGAAGAACTCGATAGTGGACTGGTGGATACCAGATTTAAAGCTATATGAACAAAACCCTCACAACAACCTCATTACCAACCATATGAGGAAAAACAAGGATTGGAAAGAGAAGCACAATTACATAGTGAGATGTAGAGTCAAGGGGATGGAAGCAAGGAGGAAGAAAAGGTTGCAAGGACAGAAAAATTAGATTTCATAGAATGCAGAGCTGGAAGTACAGAAAGAGAAATAAATCAGAGTATAGAGGAAGTACTCTTTGATATAGGACATAATGAAGATTTCACACAAATAGAGAATCAGGAAAAGGAAGAAGAACCAGATTTTATGGACGTAGATGAACAAGAGATGGAACAAAAAGAGCAGCAATTGAATGATCAAAAAAAGGAATTCAGTGGAAAAAGATTCAACCTTAATACAGGAAAACAAAGAGGAAATACAAGTTAGTCAAGAGACACAAAAGGAAATTGATGAAGAAGAGGCAGAAGTATTGGAAGAAGAAAAATACTATGAAGAGGAAGAGAATTAGGTTACAGAATATTAGGAAGAGGATGGAGAAAAAAATGAATATAAAGAGGAAAAGCAAATAGAAGTGAAGCAAATTGAGTTGGAAACTGGCCTTGAAAGGATACCAAAGATATCAGATCTACATGTAAAATCATCATGAGTAATATAGAACAATTCAGACCCTCCAACAGAAATATGATTATATCAGGGATGGTGGCTGAGTCAGAATTTGTAAAAGCTAGTATGATCATCAAAGAGCAAAAGAAGGAAAAGGAGCAGCTAGAAGATCAGATCAGGGTAATCAAAGAAAAGAATGAAATTTTGTCCAAAAGAATAATTTCATTAGAAGAACGGGAGGTTCAAAGCTAGAATAAAATTCAATTGCTTGAAAACAAATATGCTAAGCAGCTGGAGCATAGTAATAAAATGGACATGGAATTGAAGAAAATGGAAGGGAGATTTAGAACTCTTCAGAGTTCATATCAGATAATGGTCAAAGCTAATGAAGACATAAATAGATTGGTGATGGAGGAAGAACAGTAAAAGAGGAAAGTCTGATTGTACAAATAACCCAGGATGAGAGGGAGGAGTTGAATAAGGAAATTCTAAGGTTACAAGCAGAATTGAAGGAAGTCAAGGAAATGGAGAAACAAGCTAGTGTGCATGCTGCTAGTGCAATGAGAGGATACACCAATTTACATTTGGAAATAGCAAAAAAAAAAAGGAGTGAATGGAAATCAGAGAGAGAGTTATTGATATCTCAAAATCAAGGATTAATGTTGATGGTGGAAAATTTATAGAAAAATTTGGAATGCTCACAAAAACAGGTTGAAGAACAGGTAGTGACCGCACAAGCAGAGGAACATGAAGGAGGAGAAGAAAACAGATTTCAAAATTTTGGTGAACAAGAAGACAAAGCTGTTGAAGAATATTCAGATGAATTTGTTCAAAGGCTTTTAACAGACAAGGAATCAAGAATGGAGTTCATAAGGAAAATGCATAATGAGTATGAGGACTAGATTGTAAACTTTGCTCTAAATAAAGGAGTAAATCCAGACCAACATCATTGGGCAGCTGATGGTTTAGGAATACCATTCTATATGATTCTAGAAAGTATTAAGGATTATTAGATTGCAAGGGTGGGACTACCACCAAACAGATATTTGGAATATGAAGAAGATATTAATGTCACTAAGGAGTTATTTGAAAAAGCTAACCCTAAACGGAGGAATAGATGGTTGGATGCCAACAAGGAATGCAAGAAGATCTGGAAAGAGGCACCTTTGCAGTTAAAGATAAATCCAACCTATTGTCCAGTAGCCAGAAAAAGAGAATGGTCAGTATTTTGGGAAAGAAGAAATGCAGGACAACTTCCAGCAAAATGGCTGAATTTTCCAAAAGTAGCAGGACCAAAAGCAGGAACTTGGCCAACTAAGAAGTACATGAATGATACAATAGAATCTGTTATATCCACATACAAAGATGTAAATGATCCAGCTTGCATTTTACTAGTAAGAGTGATGCAACTTGTGGTGGCATGCATAGAAACCTTCACAGATACAGAAGTGAGAACTCTTAATTACATTGGATTCAACTCACCTACAGATGCTTTACTCTTTGATTTAAGTGAAACACCAGATAGAATTTGTTTAATGGCATATTACAACAGAACAGTATTTTTGGGAAGCCATTATCTTCAAATCTTTGAAGATGCCTTTGACTATGGGTTTTTCAAAAGGGAATCAGAAATTTTTGGGAATCTATCAGTAGTCACTAAATCAAGACTCACTGCATATGAAGCTGCTTATACAAAATACTTGAAGAAAGATGTGATAGACAGACCAGAGGCAACAGTACAATGGAGGAAAGCCTTGTTTGAAATGGTGAACAATTTGAATATTACAGAAAGAAAGAGTCATGACTTGTTATCTCAGGTTAATCAAAGAAAGAAGAAATGAAGGAAGCTCTCATTATTTTTTTGTTAGAATATTTTTTGTCAGGAGCCAAAAAGTCTAGGAGGAGAAGGATGCTTGAAGAAAAATTATTTGGAAAATGTCAAAAATTTGCAGAAATATTTATACAAATGATGTAAAATTGAGGAAGAGTCTTCCTCATGAATGATTGGATCATATTATTTTTCCTAGAATTTTTGGAAGCTCTTTGATAGCATATTTTTAGAATAAAAGTTGAAAAGGACCAAAATTCAAGTGTGAAAAGGGACACTTGAAAAGTATAAAAGATAATTTCTTCTATTTTGAAGAGGTTGGTTGTATTATTTTGATGCTATCCAAGTAATGTGAAGAGCTTTCCTGCAGAAAATCGTGTTTTCTCCTTCCATGATCTTTCTCTTGATTTGTTGAGTCTTTTCATTGTATAATCCATGGAATTTGTGAACTTTTCTTGTGTATTTCTTAGTAAGATGTATGAACAGAGGTGATTCTCAGTGTATTGAGTAGGAAAGTGCAGAAGAACAAAGCTAGAATTGGAAATTCTCAGTTTTTATAGAATCGCAATTGTCTCGTCTGTGTGATACAGGTACTGTTTTGGAAATTTGACTTCATATTTGTATTCTACTATGAAAATGGCACACTTTAGGCACAAAGATCATTGAAAATGTTGTACTAGAACTCAAGATAATCAAAACCCTAGATATTTCCTTCCTTCTTCATGAATCTCTCAGAAAAACAGTCATCTCAACTCTTATTCTTGGATTCCATTAACTAGAAGGGGCTGTGGTCTTTGCATACTTCCTGGATTGACAATTTAAAGATGTGTGATATTTTGTGCTATAATGATTGGAGAGGACAACTCCAAAGGGTAACAAGAAACAAAGACATATTACGGTTCGTGGTATTTTGGCTTGGACTTTTCACGATTTTCTAGGATATGGTGTTTGTTCAGATATTGATGTAATTTTCTTATTCAATATGCATACAAATAAATGTGATTTAGTCTAATTATATTTTTATCATTTTCATGATGCAGGAATATCTACTAAGGGTTATAAAGCTTGTCCATATTGTGGTGATTGGTTGAGATCAATCTATAGTAAGAGTCTCAAGAAAAATATTTATCTTTGATATCGACGATTCTTGCCTGGTGATCATCCATTAAGATCTAAAAGAGAAGCGATACATTTTAATGGAAAGCTTGAAATAGGTCAGTGTCCAAAAGCTATGATGCGTATGGATTGGTATAAAAAATGCACATATGGACCTGTGATAGATCCAAAATCAGAAATCTACAATGATGATGAAGATAATGAGTATGTGAAGAGAAGTAAAGGAAATATGTCATCTTCTTGATCCTATGCATATATTTAAGAATATTGGTTATTCACTATGGCAACATCTTCTTGGACTAAAAGATACCATAGCATCAAGGAATGATTTGAAAGACCAAAACTGAAAACCAAAGTTATGGCTAGTTTTTGATAGACATCGACAGGAAACGACTTATGCACCTGCTCCTTGGGTACTTACAACAAAAGAGGTACATACTATCAACAATAGGATTCAATTGATTCGGACTCCTACAAGATATGGAGCATCTTTCCAAAACATGTTTACTATGGATGATAAGAGCTTATCTAGGTTAAAGACCCATGATTGACATAACTTTTTGAAACATATTTTACCTTTGGTTATCAATGGATGTATAACGAAAGGAGTACAAGATGTGATCTATCATCTTGGATCGCTTATAAGGTAATTATGATACTTTTATATTTAATATATATGAATATTTGATGTCTTTTATTTTTTAATTAACTTCTTTATAATTTTTTAATGATATATATAGGTGGATTACATCAAAAGAGATTGACAAAAACTCGATGCCACAAAAAAAACGTGAATGCAAAGAGCTACTATGTTTCATGGAGAAAGAGCTTCCTACTTCATTTTTTGATATTCAGGTTCATTTATTAGTGCATATTGTAGATGAAATATATATTGTAGGTGTTGTTTTGGGTCGAGTGATTTATGGAAATATTAAAAGATTGCAACAAAGAGTGAAACTAGAAGGATCCATGGCAAAGGGTTGGATGTTTGAAGAGTGCATGTATTATGTTAGTGAGTACCCTGAAAGAGTTCATGAAGAAGCTGCATGGACCAACGAGTCTTCTTCAAAAATAACAGATGAGATATTATCAGGTAAGGGAGTTCCATTTTTATTTACATTTTAAAAAAAAAAGATGTTGCTACTTTTGTAGCATATAATAGCTAATGCATGCAAGCATTCCTTAGCGAATACGAATAGGCACTTCAAAATCTCCGAAGTAAAAGGTGAAGAAACAAAAGATATAGACGTAATCTCGATTATAATGAGATTACAAATATATTCTTTCATGGATTGGCTATATATTCGTTTTAACGCGCCAACGCAAATAATGAAGAAATCTAAGATGAGCAGAGAGAGTTAATGATAGGTTGTGAACGAAAGGTAATTTTATTTTAATAATATTTTGTTTTTTTCATATATGTATATTAGTTTCTATTTACTAATTTCATTTCTTTTGCAAGCTCAAATGTTCACTAATATGTGGGCTTTTGGACATCATATTAGAATCAAAGCCATTGACTTTACGTAAAATAGAGGATTCTTGTATTGTTGCTTCTTTCAAGCAACTATTACGTGCTAGCTCAAAAGACATGAACCTTATAGATGGCGAACTTGGTTACATGGGAACTCTTGTTGGTATCTATGAAATATCATTTCGTACATTCAAATAGGTAGAAAAAAGTTTATATTTTTTATGATAGAGTTTATTATTTTTTTAAGCATCTAATAATGGGGTTTTTGTTTTTATATATTTTGATAGGTCATTTTGAAGGTTGACTGGTTTTGAGCCAAGTATAAAGGTAGTAATTCCACATTAAGAAAGTAATTATCTGGGTTTTGGGTAATTGATTCTTCCAAGGTAATGCAATCTACTAAAGAACCATATATTCTTCCTAGGCATATTGAACAAGCATTTTTTTATAAAAACCCAGATGCTCACCCTTGGTGGCAAGTCATTCATGTTCAACCTAGAGGTAGGTCATTGTGTGAATAGTTTATTGTTAGAAAGATCGAAGAAAGTTCTCTTGATGATTAACCATCATATATTGATACATGATCAACATCTGAAAGAGAAATTAGAATCATTATACATGATAATGATACTAATCTTTTTAATAAAGAGGATAATACTCTACATGCTGATTCTACTGATGATGAAGAGGAATTACCAGAAATCGATATTAAAGATGTGACTCATGAGAACACAGATTTAACAATAGAATAAATAAATGAAATCAATAAGGATATGAAGATGAGACTATATTGATGTCTTACCAAAATGATGGCAATAATGAAAACATATGAGCCGATTAGATAGAAAATTCTACTCTAGTTATCGATCAATAACTTGAAGCTTCTGAATGGATATCAGATAATAGATTCTTCTTTATTCAACTAGAATATCAATGAATCCTACTAGAGAGATGAAATCATGTTCTTTTAAGTTAGAACATGAAGCTCAGGGGTATGCCTAATTATTTTTTATATAGCTTTATCTTCGAGGAGCAAATTTTTCTCATGTATTTATGCATATGTGTGTGTATTCATGTGTATTATATGCATGCATGTGTTAGTATGCATATATATGTGTTTCATGTATATGTATGTGTGTGCATGTGTGTGATATATGTATACATGTGTTAGTATGCATACATGTATATATGCATATGCATTTGTGTAAAATATTCATGTATTCATGTAATATATGCAAGTGTTTATAATTGTGTATGCATGTATAAGTATATATGTGTGCATGTAGGCATGCATATATGTATATGTGTCTATGTAAATATGTACATGTAAATATGTATGCATGTATATATATTTATGTGTGCATTTAGGCATGTATGTGTGATGCATAATGTATCTACTCCATATTTATGTATGTGTATCTACATGATGTGTATATATCTTTATATATATTATGATCCTCATTGATTCGAGTATCTATATATAGAGGCATAAGGTTGGGAGGAGAGACATCTCTCTAGTAGGACGTCAGAGGAATAGATGCAATGTGTACATATACTTCAATCATATTGTTAAAATGCTGAATTAGAGTTTCTAAATTAGGGCTTTTAAAACCCTAATATCAAAATTAGTGTTTTTGAATTAGGATTTTTGAAATATGATTTCTGAATTAGAATATTTATAATAGGGTTTTTGAATTAGGATATGTATATATATATATATATATATATATATATATATATATAGATATATATATATATATATATATATATATATATATATATATATACATACATACATACATACATACATACATACATACATACATACATACATACATACATACATACATACATACATACATACATACATACATACATACATACATATATACATACATACATGCATGTGTTGTGTGTGTGTGTATGCATGTGTATGTGTATATATGCATGTAAATATGATTATGTGAGTCTATGTGTGTGTACATATGATTATGTATATGTATGTGTTTGTGAGTATGTGTATGTGTCTATGTGTGTATTCATTATATGTGTGTAACTTCATGCATGTGTATGTGTGTGTAAAAATGTGCATGTATGTGTGTGTATGTATAAATGTGCATGTATGTGTGTGTATGTATAAATATGCATGTATGTGTATATGTGTGTAAATGTGCATGTATGATGTATATGTGTGTGTAAATGTGCATGTATGATGTATATGTGTGTGTATGCATGTATTTGTACCTCTAGTCTCACTCTTTTCTCTCCCTCTCTCTCTCTCATATACTCATATCCACACATATATATACATAAAAGCAATGCATACTATGCATTATCGTGACAATGAGCCATAAGTGTCCGCATCTCTTTTAAACACCACTTATGTGACCATCCTGTCCCAAACTCTGTATCAAGTGAACTAAATACGTATTTTTTTTCCCTCTCATCATGCTCACTACAAAAATTGAAAAAATAATGTAAATAAAACATATGATATTTATTTCAATTTATCTGCAAAATTTATACTTACTTCCACTGTAAGTGGACATGGTGCAGGGAAGAGTCGCATAATGCTCGCATTCTTCTCTTGAACTCTAATCCATTCCCTATGTACACAATGTTCCCATCTGGCTCTATATCGCACTCTAGCCCTAAGGTGCCTATGCATGTCCTCATAGGCACCTGTGCTCTGCTATCATGATTTGGAGGTGGTATAGGTGTCCTGAAAATTGATAGATAAAAATAAACAAAGATATGTGTTATAATATCATTAAAAAAATTTGTGAAAAAAAAACATACCTACGACCAGATAGCTGTCTTCCTACATGTGGAGCTGTAGAAGAGCCCTCCTCTGATCGTTGGGTAAGCATCTGGATCGTATAATCTAGTTCATCATCAGCCATCTCTAAGTACTCATGCATGATGATCCCTAGAGTATCAGGTGAAACTCTTGCTCTGATAAGAATTTTTATGAGAGTGAGTTTCACCTTTCTCTCTCTACTATGATCCATAATACCTATACATACAAAACAAAATGGGTTAGAAATCAATATATATACGTGTACATATGTATGTGTGTATATGTGTATGTAGGTGTATATGTGAGTGTGTGTTTGCATGTAAGCATTTATGTATGCATATGCATGTGCATTATGTATGCATGTGTGTGTATGCATGTAAGTATGTATGTATGCAGATGCATATGCATTATGTATGCATGTATGTGTGTGTATGTGTCTCTATGTGTGTGTATGTGTCCATGTGTGTGTATGTGTCTGTGTGTGTCTATGTGTGTATATACGTGTGTATCTATATATATGTGTCTATATGTATGTGTATGTATGTGAGTAAATGTGTGTGGATATGTGTGTGTGTGTAAGTGTGTCTGTGTAAGTGTGTATGTGTCTATGTGTGTATATACGTGTGTATCTGTATATATATGTCTATATGCACGTGTACATGTGTGTGTGTAAATGTGTGTGGATGTGTGTATGTGTGTGTAAGTCTGTATGTGTCTATGTGTGTATATGTGTGTGTGTGTAAGTTTGTATGTGTGTATGCGTGTGTGTCTGTTGCAGAGCAAAGAGGCACAAAAGGGGAGCCCCAAAATTTTCAAATTAATGGGCATATTTTTCTTTTTCAAAATCTTAGAAAATTCCCTCAAAGCTATGTAAATGCACTAGAGGAGTCCTCTAGATGCATAATCCCAAATCATTGTAATATATTTCTTGTAAAGTAGTAGGAGAATAGAGATTAGCTAATAAAGTTCCGGTCACTTGTGTGAAAGGACCATTTTTAGGGCACATGTATATAAGTCACTTTATGATTCTTTGTAAAGACTTTTTGCCATTGTGAAGAAGGAGAGCTCCTGAATTTCGAATGTGGTTCTTTCTTGTTGTCTTCTCTACGATCTTTAGTGTGTATGTGAAGCTTGGATTGTGTGTGTAAGACTGTTATCTACCTCTTCCCATCACTTTTGAGCCACTATAGTGTGTGTGCAAGCAAATAGGAGATGTGGAATGAGTGTGTGTGTTTCCTGCCATCCATTGCTTTGGCCATAAGTTGAAGAGTGGTTGTCAAATTCGAGCCTAGCAATAGATGCGTCTCGTCGAGAGCTTCAAAATGAATCCGCTATTGGCCATATTTGGGGTTCGGAGCTGGGAGAAACATTCAAATTTGTGAAAACTGCTATAAGTGGTATCGCAGCAGACACTTTCAGAGGTTAAGTGAGTTGTAGAGGCATATTAGTCTTTTCTCATGCATATTGGCTTAACCACTTCAATTTCCATCAAGTGCGCACAAGTCCTCATACACCTGGTTAGGTCGGTTCATCGGATTGATAATTAAGCATGTGTCAATCCACCACTATACGTACTTGTGTGACAAATGAGATTTAGTCTCTTTGACACAAGTCCCTAAGACTTCGTGACTTAGCTACACACGTTTTTGGCGCCGTTGCCGGGGAAATTCCCAACCAAGGTGCCTTCGTGATGGTTATAGCTCTAGAGTGAGGAAATTGTACTTGCAAAAGTGAATTTGTTTCATGGCAAGCAGTCAAATACTTCAACACTTGTTAGTTCACATCCCGGATGTGTGTGTAATGAGTTTTTAGGTTTAGGGTTAGGAGTGAGGGAGAGAAGAAAGAGTTAGGGTTAGGTTAGGAAGAGATTTGGAGTAGAACTAGGTGGCAAAGCACCAAGGAAAACCCCAAAAAAAATTGCTTAGTTAGTGTAGGATAGGCCTCAGTCATCAAAAACTATGAAAACCAAAAAAATAGTTCATTTGATACTCGCACAGAGAGTGTGGTATTGTCTGCAATCAACGATCAGTATCGCCCTTGTGGTATCATGCTATCCAAGCCTTCAAGCTACCTAGGGAACTCAAAGCTCAAGTGGGGTATCACCAAGGTAAGCTACATCAAGATTTCAATATCAGAAACACTGTAGAAGTGCATTAACATGTGCTTAAAAGCATATCCGGTATCGCGGGGTGGGATGGAGAGTTCTCAAAAGTTTTTTGAGTGAGACAGAGAGTGGAGAGTGAAGAGGTCACTATGAGAGAGAAGCCAGGGGGTGGAAAAAATTTTGCATTTGGAGCTATTTTGGCTGAAGTATCGCAATTGTTTGAGTTTTGGTATCGCGATACCAAAATTCCCTTATATCACGATACTCGCCGAAGTAGCGTATCGCCGGTTACCACTTGTGGTATCGTGATACCATTTTTGGTATCGTATCGCCAAGTTGGTATCGCGATTGCGATTTACCAATGGTATCATATTGTGGTCCACTTGGTATCATATCATTTTGGTCACGGTATCATATCGTCGACCGAGCGATATCGTATCATGACGGCACACCAGTATCGTATCGTGCCAAAAAGTGATATCATATCGTCCATAAAACTAGTATCGTATGGTGAAAGTTCCAGTATCGTATCGCATAAACCTTAGGTATCGTATCGTGTCATTTCTGGTATTGTATCGGTTCACTGGTATCGTATCATAAGGTTGGTATCGTATCGTGCACCCAAGATCGTATCGTCGATTCTTGTGGTATCGTATCGCGTAGGGCAGAGGTATCATATCATGGACTACTCTGATATCGTATCGCTAGTGTATCTGGTATCGTATCGTGGTTTACATCAGTATCGTATCGTGTCTTCAGGTGGTATCGTATCGCTTGAACACATAGTATTGTATCGGGGAAGAAGTAGTATCATATCATCCACAGAAGTAGTATCGTATCGTCCAAAAACTTGGTATCGTCTTGTGCAGTATCGCCTATCTGGTATCGTCCAGAACATTTTTTTTTGTGCATTTTGAAGGGTCAAATTGAGACTTGAGAGAAGGCAATTAGGGAGAGAGTTAAAGCCCCACATAGCCCCAGGAGGGTAGATGAACTTGAGGTCAGGAAGAGTGCTAAGTAGCTGGAGAAGTGTCGTCTCGTTGGTTGGAAGTACAGCTCAGGTCAGTCACCACTCTATCTATTTCGATACATCAAGTGATTTGGAGGAGGAGATACCCATGGCTTCAAAAGACATGCAAGGTCATGTTCCCAAGAGAAACTTCATGTCTATGGTAGAAGGGGAGTACTGCACCTTGCAATATGTGTCTACTAATGCCCAAGAGATTCCTATCTTCCTAGATGGGTTAAATAGATAAGTTGCTAGGATGGTAACCTCCACCAATGCCACAATTGTGCCCAGACCAGCTGTCAAGTATGAAGGAGGGGTGTATATGGATAAGTTGGGTCACATCTATGTGGTGACAGAACACCCATAATTGATCAATGAGAGAGGAGAATTGGAAGGACAAGAACATTCAGGAAGACCAGATCCTGGAGAGTTAGTAACTACTCCCAGAGGCAAGTCAGTAGTGACATGAGTCTTGAGAGGGGATTTGATACCTCAAGATGACTACTTATTGGAGGTCTATTTGATCCATGGAGTAAATTTACTGCTACAAACTGACTCACCTACACAAGGATGGGAAGAAAGCAAAATGACATTTTACAATTTGAAAGATCCTGAAGACGAGTCTATAGTAACATACCTAGACAAAAACCAAAGAAGGTATTGGCTTGTTGATGCCTTAGATACAGCTCGATTGAAGTATATGGACTTGCCTGTATTTCCCCAGCGAGAGCAGGCAACTACCTCTCAGAATCCTTTTGGGACGCAACATGAGTCAGAACATACTATGTTGGGACAAACAAGCCATCGGAGTGTTCCAAACAGAACACATGTACAATTTACAATGCCTGGAATGCAAGCACATAATCAGAAACACCCTGGATTAGGCAACCAACACTGACCACCAGTAAGACCAAGACCACCACTAGGAGTGCAACCTGGAATACTCCCAATTAGACATGTAGTTCTTGTAATACCTAGACAACCAGAGCCCATGAGAAGATTAAGACCTATTCAGGTGGCCAAATGTATGAGAAATCATTACGATGGATTGGGAGAACCATACGACCACAGTGCTGAATTTAAACAAGTTCTAAGAGCTAAACAAGTGAATGACTTCTTTGTGCAGTATGAGTCATTTGGACTCACTCTCACAGGAACGGCTCTAACGTGGTTCCAGCCAATAGATCCCAATCAATTTGGAAATATTAAACAATTCTTTCAAGAATTCATAGGGGAATTCACTACGAGAGGGATTAAACACAACTCTTCATCTTTAATCCATAGTTTCAAACAGAACCCAAATGAAACTATGAAAACAACTGCACGAAGATTCAATCAATATGTGGATAGATGCCCATTGGCAGAAAGACCCATGCAACAAAAAATGATCTCATTATTCTTGGATGGACTAGCAAACGGAACCTTAAGAACTTTAGTCTATGTAAAGAGGCTACAGACGTTGAGTGAATGTCTTCAAGAGTGCATTGACCTAGAGGAAAATCTGGTAGAAGATCTCAAGAGTATAGCCAGTCCCACTAAATCAGAAGACACTCGAAGCACAACAACCTCCAACTCAAGCAATGTGGAAGAGCTAGCGGATTTGGTAGCGAAGAAGTTAGGAGTTCTGAGACAAAGGAACTATCAGCATCCATCACCGAGAATAAAGATGTAGCTCATGTGGAGGTGATCACCCCACTCACATGTGTGTAAGAGGAGGAACATGTGTACCTCAAGCATACCCTTATAATAGGCAACCCTAGCAAGGAACTACCTTGTATTGTCACATAAAACAAAAATACACCAATCACACCATGGAAAATTTCCCATTCAATAGGCAGACACGGCCTCTACAACCACCTCAGTATCGGCCATATGGATATCCACCTAGAGAGCCAGGTAGAGAGATGCCCAGGTACAATCCTTACCCAACACCACCAGGAGTACCTAGACAATATGACCAAGTACAAAGTGGAAGCACTCAACTTGTACTTGGACCCCAACTACCACTTCCTCAACATGTTGTGCCAGTCAAGTACGCTCAACCAGAGGAAAACTTAGAAAGAGCCATAGGGCCAGCTTCACCAATGGCCAGTATAGAATCAATGAACCTAGGTTACGAGCAATCCCAAGGAGAGTACTACTCCTATGATGCTAGTATAATGGAATACGAGCAAGTTTATGACCCGCAATACTATGGATACGAAGGATATGACAATACCTATGGACCACAAGTGGCGACATTAATGTACACCGCACCTAAAGCACAGACACCCATAAGACCACCCATCAAACCACCTGTGCTAAGAGGACCGTGTTATAGATGCGGAGGAGACCACTTTATTAGAGAATGCACTCGGCCATACAACCCACCACCTCTTAGGACTTGGGAAGGGTATTGCAGTGATTGTGGAAAGGAACATCTCTTCTGAGATTGCCCAAAAAATCCCAACAAGGCTCAAGAAACTGTACCTATTAATGTGATCGAAGTGATAGAAGCACCGAGAAGTGACAAGGAATACACCATACCATTAAAGGCCATTACATGAGCACGAACAAAAGAACAAGAAGGAAAACAATCGGACCTTGAAGAAGAAAACAGTGAAACCTTAGACCCCAAAATTCAAATAGTGGAAGATTCAGAAGACCCATGCGAGAGTACTCAAGCAACGAAAAGCCAAAAGTGGAAGGAAAGAAGAGAAAAGCTCAAGCAAAAATGGATGAAAAACAAAAATCAAGAAGATAAGAAACATACACGAAGCAATAAGAAACCTAAAGAACCAGGAATTCGGGAAGAAGTTCCCATTCCACCGCCTATTCGAGAGTCAGAAATGCCAGGATCAATTCTAGTCGACCCAAAACCGGATGATTTGGACATGTGGTTGAAAGCATACCAAGCTAGAATTAAGACTGGACCGAATGTGGAGCAACATGAATAGCTTTACCCACAAGGAGAGTTAGAAAAGGAGAGGCTTGCGATATGTAGAAAACTCATAGAGGTAGCACAAGCAACCCTAGAAAAGACTATCCCTGCCCTCCCTGAGACAAGGATATCGAAGGATCAATACAAGGATTGTGTTAAAGCCAAGGACAAGGAACCAAAAGAGAAGGATGATAAATGCGAGCTGGTGAAAACCCAGGACGAACCTATGTCAACAACTCCTGATTTAGAGGCTGATTGGCCAAAAGAATTGTGAAATAGAATACGAGAAGAACAATGGAAAAGGAATGGAGTGGCTAAACCTCCTTTTGAGGAATTAGATGTGGAAGTTTATCAACCAAGTCCCAACATGGAAGAAGTATATGAGGAATTATCGAGACTAGAACGAAATAGGAAAGAAGCTCAAAGCATTTCGACCCTACCAAATTACATGGGAGAGTACAAAAAAGAATCCATGATTGTAGCTCAGTGATGAGTAGCACCTCCTTTAATGTCAATCCGGGAAGACGTGAGGATGGTATGAAGACCTCGAGCAAGTGGAGGCACAAGTGCGTGAGTGAGAAGCACACAAACATGCACACACATACACACACGCACACACACGGCAAGACAAGGAGTGAGAAGCAATGGAGTTCTTAGGTTACTTTCAAAAAGCTCTTATAAGTTCGTTTCAATTACAATCTAACCCCCAAAAATGAGCTCTCTAGCTCTTTTTATAGTTTTTGACTAGCTTTGGCCCTGTTCAGACCTAGTGTCCGGCCTAGTTAAAAATTAGGTTCCAGGGCTTATTTGAGGGCTCAAACGAGATCTAAAAAATACGAAAATTGGCAGGTAGATACTTCTAAAGCTCCTCAAGCTCAAGGACTCCTTGGCTTGCACAAAATGGAGCTACAAAAATATGAAATGGTATTTACAATGGTGTTTAGTGATGAGAATCACTTTTAATTGGTGTAAGGGTTTTGAAAAATTAAAGGGTTGCCTTAGTGCTAGATCTGCATGAATGCTCATACTTGCTTCTTCCTGAAGAAAATTATTGGCCTACTTGCCAGATCGCCGTTGACTCCCTTGTCTGCTTGTGCCTTCTCTCCCTTCTGACTCTCTTCTCTGACTGCCATGCCTCGTCAGTCCTTCAGTTCCTTGTCTGCTGCTAACACCCCCCCCTCTCTCGCGTCTGTCGTCCCTGACAGACCCTTGTTGTGTGGGTTTTTGGATGTAGTACTCAACGACATCCTGCGCTAAGTGATGTTCGGCAATCCTCAATCCTTTGGCCAAATCTGTGAGTAGAGCATCCCAATCTACCAGCCCGGGAACCTCTGGATGTGGCATACGTAATTTGTCCGAATGGAGAGCTTGTTCCACTGCAAACAGTTGTAATAAATGTGAGGGCCTGGGAATGAAGATCTCTGAGTGATATTCCCAGAACCCGGTGACAAACATCTCTTCAAATGTCTGTTTGAAGCAGGCCGGTAGGTGCTTTATGCGGGCATGCCATGCATAAATAACATTAATAGAGGGCGTTGTGCTCATGTCATAAACAAGATCCTGATTGCCTTCATTAAAGCCGAGCGCAGACAGGTGAGGTTCTTTAACATTCTTGAAGGTCCGGAAGGTGACTATCATGAGTTCAAAAATTTTAAGACACATTTGTGTCATGACATCTGGTACGTTTTTGAACCTGACACCCCAATGCCGAATTGTCGATATCATATACCCTACGGTAGGTTGACCTTTAGGTGGTGCTAAGTAGACATAGTTGAGCCACTTCTCGCAGCCTTTGGTTGTCAGCACCATCTGTGTGTATTCCGGCCACGACCTTCTTTGGAAAACAGGACAGTAGCAGGGATTGTACTTGATATACAGGGGCATGTTATTCCATGTGCGATTCATTTCCGGGTAGGTTTCAAGTAGTCGAATTCTCCAAGTCGGTTGGCGAATATTTCCTTGCTTGGCACTTTCTGGGATGTCGTCTGGTGCAAACTGTGTGGCAGAGGTTGGTTCTCATGAGGTGTGGTGCTTGATCTCAGCATTATAGTCCGCCATTAAGACACAAAATGGAACATACAAGTCATCAGAGGTGCCGATCCACCTATGATGAGAGAGGTTCCTAAAATAGTCTGATTTTATGACCACCTCTTCCAAGCGTGACATCAATGCTATCTGGACTGCCACCCTATCATCATGTGTTGTGGCCACCTTTTCCAATTTCTGCATCCATTCCGGAGCCTCTATTTCAAGGGTGTCCATGCCCTCATCTGTTCGCTTGCCGCCAGGTGCTGGCATCGGAACGTATGGGTCCTCAAAGGTTTCCTCTACTTCGATGGGCACTAGGTCTTCAGGTTCTGGTTCCGCCAAGGGGGAGGGCTGGCATTCATACACAAGCACTTTCTTTTGTGATTCTTCGAGCTATGCTTTGAGCGCTGCTACTTCGTCAGTTGTGTCAGTTGTGGTTGGGACCTCTTTGGCTGGTGCTGGTTGAGCTGCCAATTGCTTTCGTAGTTCGTCTCTTTCCTTTTCTAAGGCTGCATGGGCTTCGAGAAGATCAGCATGGGTTTCCAATATGATTTGCATATTGTCCGAGGGAATGGCCTTAAACCGCTCTGGGTCAATTTCTTGTGGGGAACCTTCCATGGCTAATTCCAAGTTCTCTTCGTTTTGTGTCTGAAGACTTCTATTTTCTTCCAGGGCTGCAGACATATGCTTTCGTAATAGAGCCATGTTGCGGCGGAGCTTGAGGTTTTCTGTGATTTGGGAGTGTAGCAGATCATCCATGTGTTGTCTTTCTTCGGCATCTGGCTGCGGTGGATTTGCCACTAATTGCTCATGTTGTTCTTGCAAGGCGCTGAACTGCTGTTGTAACTGTTTCTTCTCTTGCTCTAAGTCAATAAATCTTCCTTGTAACGCTTCGTGACTCCTGAATAAACTTGTATGCTGAGCATCGAGATGCTGATAGTGTTATTGTAACTGAGACATGCACTGATACATGTTATTAAATACATTATTAATGGGGGTGGATGTAGGGAGGGTGTTAAGTGCAGAGGGAAAGGGAAAGGGGAAGGGAAGTGTGAATGCGGTGCTGGAAAGTGGTGAAGTGGGTGGTGGGGGAATGGGAGATTGTGGCCGCATGGGGGGAGGGAGAGGTGCCGTGGAGGGTGATATGTCCATAAAATCCATGGTGGGCGCAGTAGTGGGAGTGATTGTGAATAGTGGAATGGTGGGTGCAGTGATTGTGGTGAATGTGTACAGTGGTGTGTGCAGTTGTGAATGTGAACTGCCCGACAGTGTGAGTGGGGGAATGGAGATGTCAGTAGTTGCCGTTAGGATTACAGTGTTAGTGGAGGTGTATACACGGGAGGTGTTGAGAGGTTGTGTGGGTTGATTGGCGGTTTGTGCTTCAGTCATGGTGGTGGACTCGGAGGTGGTAACGGTGGTTGTTACATTGGTAAGGGGAGGTGCATGTGGCGGGTGTGGGGGCAAAGGTGGTAAGGGAGGTGATGGAGGTGCGCTTGATGTATGGGCTTCCTCGATGTCGTGAGCGGTGTGTGCAGTGCCCGTGGTTGTGGGGGTGCCTTGTGGTCCTGATCCTAATACGTTCATTTGTTTCCCTGCTCGTGGGGGACGTCTTCCGTATCTCCTTTCCATTCTGCGTGATTGTGCTAGGGCCGTCCACACTGCCTCAGATACTCCTAAGGCATCAGAGATCATATCCAGTGTGGCCCGATACTGTTCGTCAACTCCTTCCTCCTCAAGGATTTGATGCATGATAGCCTTTCCTGCTGCAAGGGATAACTTATGTTGTTGTTGGACCCTGTCAATGGTATCGTAGAGCTTTTTTAGCTCCTTTGTATATGCTGGGGCACCCTCTAGCTCTTGTATAACTTCTTGCTCATAGTCATGAGCCTCCTCATCAGAAAATCCTTCCTGTTCATCCTCTTGACCTTCTTCTTCTTCATCCTCCAATTCCACCACTTCTGGTTGTCTTGGCTGGGGTTGTTCTGTAGCCGTTTGTTGTCCACTACCCTGCTCTGCTTCGACTTCCGCATTAACAGCTTCGATGATTCTGGCAACTTCTTCATCCGTTAGATCCTCCAAAGTGAATCCATGCGGAAATTCCAGATCAGTAGGTACTGGTGGAAACACAAGGTTAGGGCCATCTGTGCTGTGCCTGGGTAACCTGATAGTAAATGGTTGTACTTGTCGGGGAAGTCTTGGGGTTGTTTCAGGCGTTAGGGTTGCACCGCGAGCTTGTGCACAAGGCATCTGGACAGCGCCTCTCATCTTCTTTGAGGGAGGCCCTACGGCTGACAATCTGCGTTGAAACTCCTGTGCTCTGGTCCAAATGAGAGCCCTTTGCACCGGTACATCATATGCGAGACATCTATACACAGTTCTTGTAAGCGCACAGCATCCATACAGTATAGATTTTTGTTTCTTATACCACCTTTGATGAGCCAAATGAATTTGATCGATAATCCAGTGTGGCATATTGATTGTCAGATCAAAAGCATCTGCTAAGTAGAGGCTAAACCAGATCTTTTTGGGAGGCATTGTGAACCTTTCCTGCGCGGGGAATGCGAAATGCTGCATGACCATGCGTAAATGAATGGCGATTGTAGGTGTCATCGCGACCATGTCCTTCAACTTCGTCAGATTCCTGTTCTTCATATTGTCTGGAACCATAGTCTCTTTCTCTGTTGGAATGTGCATACCTTTCATGTCCAGAGCTTCTCTTACCAAGTTGATAGTCAAGCGGAAACGCTTCAGCTCGTTGCCCCTTGTGAGTGATGGAAGCACAAAGGAGCTGTATCCTTTCTTGTCTTTGCTTGGAGTGAGGGTGCTAATCAAGTATGAGCACCTTAGAAAATCGGGCTTTGGTAGTTGGAACTTGAAATAATCATAGAGCCCAGCCTTCTTCCATATCGGCTTCAGTCCTTCATTATTCTGTAGCTTTTCAAACTCCCTGGTAAAGAAGTGGTATCTGCCCCAACGTCCATTGAATTCTACCTCGGACTCCCACATGTATGTGCCTTCACCCAGAGGTCCCGCAACGTCACTGAACCAGTGTGAGGTTTTGCCCACCGGCATTGTGTGACCCTGTGGAGGATTCTGAATCGGTATGGCATGTAATGCTCTTAATGCCGCTGGTCTTTCCTTTAATTCCTCCTCGACCGGAAGGCTTTCGATGTCCACCACTTGGGGGCTGGTGCCTGCCTGGGAGCTAGTTCCTACCGTATCTGCCATGTTACTTCTTGCTGCCTGTCTCTGTGAGAATATACAAACATGTGTTAACATTGTACAGGACAAGGGAGAACCGTTGTTGTTCCCATTACAACATTAACATGAGGGTCGGGAGCGAATAATGGGTTAGTGAGTGCTCGGTGCGAGTGTGTGTGTGGTTAGGAGTTCGATAGACCTAAGAGCTAAGTGGCGGAAAGGCGAACACCCGGTTGCACTCAAGCCAACCACACGGGCAAAGCCTCTTATTAGTAACCAACAACACGACACTAATAAGAAGTCTTTCAGAAGTTCTTATGCTAACGTGAAGTCTATTTGGGTGCCCAAGAAGTCGATGAAGGCTAGCCCACAATCAAGACAAACTTGGGTGCCTAAGGCTTGTTTGCGGGCTCAAATAGCTACACCAAGGCCACACCCTAGACAGCATGATCCATTCACTCGCACAGCCGGCATCCACTCGTTTTCAACACTCAGGAACACACTAAGGTCCATGAGCACGAACAGAATCACTGGTAAATGGGTCCCTAAAAGGCCTCATTTTCAAGCCGACTCACCTATAAAGCTCTCGAGAGTCTCTACGAAACCAAGAGCAAAACCCATCCACTGCATTTGGAAGCCTAAGACGTGTAACAAACCCCCGGACCCCATTTGTAAATCCATGATAACCTACTAACCACATCACTATCACACTACATCACACTTGTTTCACTAGCTGAGACATTTTGCTGCGCAGGTACTTTTGATCTCCGACATAGGTAGTACTCTGCTTCTTCTGCCTTTGATCCACCTTTGGTTGTTGCCTCCCTCTGGCCTTTGGAAAAGAAGGGAGTTCCGTTGTGGTTCTGACTCCTTTTTTGAGACCTTCATTCTTCTGCATCACATAGCCTTGGACAAGAACAGCATGGTCAACTTCATGTGCACCCCTGGAGGGACCAGGAGTCTGTGCCTTTCCTAATTCCTTGAGTGCTCCATTATTTAACTCCATTGTAATTCTAGTCTGATTCACCCATACCTGAAGAAGTCCACTTCTTAGGTTTAAGTTGACTGCTTGGTCATAAATCCAGTCTTGACCCAGGACAAGGGGTTCCGTGAGGTCCTCATCTTGACATACTAGCACTTTAACTGTCATTGCCTCATCATGAATATAGAGGGGAAGTTCCACCTCGCCCATGCAAGGGGTTTCCACGCCTCCCAATCCTATGAGATATGCTTCCACATGATTGACATTTAATTGCAACTCTAGACAGTAAGACAATTTAACAGCACTAGTGGCTGCACCTGAGTCAATCAAGGCTCTTACAGTCCTTGCACTCTTTCCTTGTTCTATATCTAAGGTTATGAAAGGACGTCGATCAGTTATCCTATGTGAGCTAACACCTGAAACTTCACACATAGCCACATCATATCCTTGATCTGCATATGCATCTTGCCTAGGGTGCTCTCTACCTTGTCTTCTTAATTTCATTCTCCGGATGCGCTCTAGGGCTTCTGCTTGAGCTTCTTCTCGAATTCGCTTTTCTTCCTCTTTGCGTTTCTTAGCAGTGTTGAGTCGACTTAGCATTTCGTCCGTGAGGGGTTCCTGATACAACTTGACTCTGCATCCGCTAATATAGTTTGGGAGAACATCACCCTCTAAAGTGGCTAGTTGTACTGCTCCACTCGTGGAGATCCTATTGATGATCATAGGTCCGTAGCCTCTCTTTTCTAGCTTCCTTGCATGTTGTTTCAAAGTGTAGACTAAAACTAAGTCGCCTGCCTTTAAACTTTTATCCTTAACGTGGGCATCAAAGTATGCCTTCTGTCTCTTCTTAGCTGCATATATCCCTGCAGCTGCTCTTAGTCTTGTTTCTCCTAATCGTTCAAGGTCAAAAAGTCTAGAGGAGAGTTCATGACCCGTCCATTTGTGCTCTTGTGCTACTTTCAATGTAGGTATCAAGAAGTCCAAGGGTAGCACCGCGTTTTGGCCAAATACCATCTGAAAGGGGGTGGCTTGGAGTACCGTTTTGTAGGCAACTCGGTATGCCCAAACAGCATGGTGTAGCTGTTTGTCCCAATCAGAGCGTTTATTGTTCACTAATTTCGTCAATACATTGCATAAGATCTTGTTGGTGCTCTCAGCCTGGCCATTTGCTTGAGGGTGATAGGGGGCAGACTTCTTATGTATTACCAAGAATTCTTGGAGCAGATTTTCAATAACCTCATTTAAGAAATGAGTACCTCTATCACTAACTAGCTCTATAGGTAGCCCATATCTTGTGAATACATTTTCAAACAAGAATTTAGCAGTTGTTTGAGCATCGTTCTTCGTTGTGGCTTTTACCTCTACCCACTTAGTTAGATAGTCTGTTGCAACAATGATATATTCCGCATGGGAACCCTTAGCTGGAGAATTAATAGGACCTACGAAGTCTATTCCCCACTTAGAGAATGCACGTCCACCCATCATCGGTTTCAATGGCATCTCATCTTTACGTATAGGATACTGAGTTCGCTGACAGACATCACACCGTTTCACATAGGTATGTGCATCCATGTGAAGGGTCGGCCACCAGAAGCCTGCAAATAGTATTGCCTTGATCACCCGATCTGGTCCAAAGTGTCCTCCTGCTACACCTTGGTGAGCAGTGTCCAAGATCTTGAGATACTCACTCTCATGGACACATAGTCTCAGGTAACCGTCTTTACCATGTTTGTATAGATTATCACCAATGAGTGAGTAATCCTGGGCTTCTTGTTCTAAACTCCTTTTCTTAGCTAGAGTCATGTCTGGAGGGAATGTTTTCGTCCTCAGAAAGGATACTAGTGGTTCACTCCAATCCGGCACTATTGACACTTGATAAAGAGTGGCATGTTCCACAGGTGGTTTAGTGCAACAGATTGGGCATTCCTTGCACAACCTTTGGACGTCAGCTTCCATAGTTGGCCAATGCACTCCGAGTCTCCTTAGCGTCTGTAAGGTTCGTTGCTTTGAGTAGTGTTTCTCTAATGCACCTACATGTGCTAGTTGCAACCATTTAGCGTACTCATCCTCTTCTACACAACAGGCCAGGATCCCTTGATCTGTGTGCTTATACATGCTTCTAGCCATGATGTGATACTTTTGGGCTTTCACAACCTCTCTATTTTGTGTGTTTACTACTGGATGGTTAGGCCCGTATGTCAATACTGGTACTAATGGCTTAGCCCACTGCGGCACCACTTCCAAATTAAACAAGTAAGCGTCAGGAAGGTCATCTGATACTCCTTGTGGGGCTTCTCCAGATGTGAGCCTAGAGAGATGATCTGCTCTCAAATGAGTCCTCCCTTTTCTCACCACTACCTCAAAGTCATATTCCATTAGTAATAGAAACCATCTTACTAATCTACCTGTATTGCATGGCTTGTTCACAAGGTATAACAATGCTTGATGGTCAGTAAAAAATTTAAACTTGTTTGCAAGCAAATAGTGTCTAAACTTCTTAACTGCATATACCATGCCTAGGCCTTCTCTCTCAGTAGTGGTGTAATTTCGTTCAGCTGCATTCAATTGCCTACTGGCATAGGCAATTGGAAGATCCATATTACCTTCACCCGTAGGTTGTGCAAGTACACATCCAATGGCATAATTGGATGCATCCACATGAACATGGAATGGTTTATTCCAATCTGGTGTGGTCAAGATTGGTGCTGAACATAATCTTCGTTTAAGCTCCTGGAAGGAATTCTCACATTCATCCGTCCACTCAAAGTTAGTCAGAAGTCCGTACATGGGCTTTGCAATGACAGCATACATGTGTATAAATCGTCGGTAATAACCACAATGCCCCATGAAAGCTTGTACTTCCTTGACATTCTTTGGTCTCGGTAGCTCGGCTATAGCTCTCACTTTCTCTTCATCAGTAGATATGCCATTCTTTGACACTATGTGTCCTAGAATCTTGCCTTGCCTGACCATAAAAACGCACTTTTCTGGGTTCAGGCAGACTTGATATTCTCTACATTTGTCAAAGATTTGTCTGAGTTCAGGAATATGGGTTTGCCTAATGTTGGAATGGGCACAAAGATCATCAACATAGACTTCTAAGTTCTTCCTCAGGAACTCCTTAAACACATGGCACATTAGTCTCTGGAAGGTGGCTGGTGCGTTGGTAAGCCCAAATGGCATTACTCTAAAAGCAAAAATGCCCCATTCTGTGGCAAAGGCTGTCTTATGCTGATCCTCTGGAGCTATGGCTACTTGATTGTAACCCGAAAATCCATCAAGGAAGCTGTAGACTTCCTTGCCTGCCACTCTTTCTAAGAGATGTTCTGTGATGGGAAGCGGATAGTTATCTCGAATTGTGGCTGCATTGACCTTCTTCAAGTTGATGCACACACGCAGCTTGCCATTCTTCTTGGGCACCACTACGATGGGGGATACCCACTCAGTGTGCTCAATTTCATAGATAAATCCAGCTTCAACCAGTCTATCTATCTCCTCTTTAATCTTGGCAGCATAATTATCGTTATATGTATAGGGCTTTTGCTTAGAGGGTTTAGCATTTGAGGTCATGGGGATAGTGTGTGAACATATGTCAGGGTCAACACCTTTCAAATCCTTGTAACTCCAAGCAAATACATCTCTGTATTCTCTTAGCAAGGCTATTAACGCATGCTCTTCTTCTTCTGTTAGGTCATGGCCTATGTATGTGCATCTCTCCTCTCCTTCTTCTAGGGCCACTACTATTTTCTTGGTGGTTTCTTTGTTATCATAGGCCTCTCCTGATTGTGCCTCTCGTTTCGGCATTCTGATCATGACTCTCCTGTCATCTATCTCATACTTCTTAAAATTTTCTGGAACCTCAAACAAAGATTCTTCCTCTTCTGGTGAGACTTCTCTCTTCTTTCGTTTCTTTACTTCTTCCTTCGGGGTCACATGTGTTGCTAATCTTACATCATTTGTAAGCTCTCCATGCCTCAGGGGTTGAAATTCTACTTCATGGAAGTATTCTTCATATGATGCAAAAGGTGGGTCCATAATGATTGACTCTAGATCGGAGTCACTTGCATCCTCAAATACATCAGGGCTAGGTTCGCATTCTTCTAGAACTGCCTCTCCCATGATTGGCTCTATGGAGAAGACTGAAATGTCATACCCATCTTCATCACAGTGAGGTGTCCATTGTTCCTCATTGATGGCTACATCCATTGTTGCTAGGATTTCTGCCCAGCCATGGGGTTCAAATTCCTCATCAGGAAAGACTACAGGTGCATAGGCTGGGTCTTGAATTGATCTATTGGTTTCTTTTGCACCTAGCTCTCTGGCTTTTTCTCTCTTCTCTTCGTCTACTGCTACTTTGCACATCCATAAGTGGGTGTCTTCATGCATCCATGAGGATCCTGATCCTATGGAATGCACCGATTCTGTATCATCTTTGGCTCTATGGATGGGGTTCCATTGGATAGGAGGGACATCTCTATGAGAGTAATCTTTGAGATTGACTTTGTTCGTAACACCTAAGTGTTGCAGGTACAAAGAATTGGTTCCCCAATCCTGTACCACTTGCAACTGTCGCATGAATGGTCTTCCCAAAATCATCTCATAGGCATGATTTTTGGTAAAGTCACATATAGCAAATGTATGCTCGAACTCAATACCACATGTAGTGAGAGTTATTCCTTCTAACAACCCTAGGGGTCTCTCTATGTGACCATCGGCCATCTGCAATTTCATTCTCGTTGGCCTGAGTGCTGGCTTGCCCCAATGCTTCCATAGGGAAGTGGTGGCAATTGCAACTCCTGCACCTGAGTCCAAAATTGCCTTGGTGGTGTACTCTTGGTAGGTAATGGGAAGATAGGTGTTCCCTTCTTCACCTTCACACATATCTCCTATCTTATCCAAGGGTATTTCTGGCACTGTTCTCTGGGATCCTACCTGGGAATGAGGTTTAGCTATTTCTGGTACTTGTTTGGCGACATGTTTCCATAATTCAGGTCTAACCTTGAGTAGCTCTTCTAACTTGAGATTGCACTGCACTTTAGTGTTTTTCACTACCTCTGTGTTCCTAGGTAAGATTGAGTCCTCATTTCGTACCATGACCGTGGGTGCTCTCATACAAGTAGACTTAGCTTCCCATGGGCCTGTGAAGTGGGGTAATTCATGTAGAGAGTTAGACTCAAAGTCTAGTCTATCCTGAGAGTGGGTATTCTCTTGCTCCTCATAAATGGATGGGATGTCTTGTGGGAATTGGTCATGTGCATCATCCACAAGTTCAATAGGAGGAGGGACTTCACTTTCTTTAGCACATTTATCTTCTTGAATCTCTCGTAGGAATTCTGGTGTGAATCGATTCATAGAAGAAGATGTGTCTGGCTCCATAGAGTTAGGCACATAGGCTTCCTGGGCGGGTAGGCTCACTCTTTCACTTGCCTTGCCCTTGTGTTGTATGGCGGGTTCCTTTTCCGATTGTGCAATCAGCTTCTCTATTCTTTCTAACAGTCCATCAAAGTGCAACTGTGTCTTTGCTGAACTAGAGATGTTAAATAGGTGACTGGCCTCAAACATGGTCTGAGCCAATTCCACCATCTTAGCACAAATTTTGGTTCGTTCCAACTCTAGTTCTGCTCTTGGGTAACACTTTTCATGATCAGTTACGTTAGGCCCTTCTTGGATTCTGGCCTGATATGCTTTAATCATCATATTAAGGTCCTCGGGAGTGGGGTCTGCTAGGACTGATCCTACTCTAGGGGGTGGTGGGATTTGATGAGGCGGTGGGGAAGGTGGTGGTACGGATGGAGTTGGGAGTGGTGGAGGCGGGGTAATGTGAGAGGGAGGTTGAGATGTGAGTTCAGTTATCCTGGCTTTGGTTTCTCCTATGCTTTCCTCAAGTTCACTCATCTTTTTAGCCCATTGTCTTTTCATTCTTTCCCTACTATCTTTCCACGCTCTAGTCCTTTTCTTTGTCGTACTCTCTGTTTCACTAACTTCTGGGCTTTTTTCCTGACCCACACC
Source organism: Ceratopteris richardii (assembly GCA_020310875.1). Classification (NCBI taxonomy): domain Eukaryota; kingdom Viridiplantae; phylum Streptophyta; class Polypodiopsida; order Polypodiales; family Pteridaceae; genus Ceratopteris; species Ceratopteris richardii. The sequence goes on from CM035425.1 coordinate 53,044,130, forward strand.
CTGGTTTTGCTGCAGTGCTTGGGCTCTAGTGATTACTTGTACTGGTGCAGTGGAAGTCACGCTCCCTGTGGAGTCTACCAGTAACCCAACAACGTTGATAGGAGTGATTTTTGGCATATTATTAGGATTCCTAGGGCAGTCTTGTAAGAGATGTTCCTTTCCACAGTCTTGACAAAAACCCTGGATCGTTATTGATTGGGGTTGTGTCGGTGGAGGCACAGGACAATCACGAATGAGGTGATCCCCCTGACATCTGTAGCATGGTCCTCTAGGGAATGGGGGTCTTACCTGCCTAGGTTGAGGTCTAGGGTTGGGGTTTGCATACATGACGTTTGTGTGATCTGACTCCCAACTAGGTTCACTCGGTTCTTCACTATAGTAGGACTCACCATGTTCAGGAGATTGCATGTAGTAAGCCTGGGGGCTATCGACATGTGTAGAATCAAAGCTATGGTCACTGGGGTCACTTTCAGAAAGCAGTGGTGTTACAGGGACAATGGCTCTATTCAGGTTTTCTTCTGCCACAGCATACTTTACCGGAATCACATTAGCTGGAGTTGGGGGTTGTTGTGCTAGCACAGGCTGAGGCCTTTGTTGGTTTTGGTAGGGTTGGTAGGCTTGTTGAGGCCTAGCATACTGCTGAGGTGGGTACTGATTCTGGTATCTTCCTTGTTGAGGGTATGGCTGAGGGTAGGTTTGCCTAACTGCTTGCTTATTGTATGGGCAATCTTGCACAGTGTGATTGGTGTACCTCCGTTCTATGGTGCAGTACTGGCTACTAGGATTTACTTGGGGCTGAGCCATAATGGGACATACATTCGCCATGTGGTCGCCGCCACAAGTATAACATCTTTTTACAGGGGCAAATCTCGGAATTTGTTTGCTAGAGACACCTAGTTTCTGAGCAACTTTCTTTGCAAGTTCCTCAATCGATGTGGATTGCGTGGAAGAGAGGTTAGAGGCACTATCCGAATCTTTGTATATCTTGGAAAGCTCTAACTCCTCCCCTAGGTTATCCTCGATGTCAATGCACATGCGCACACACTCTTCTATGGTCCTAGGGTCCTTCAAGTACACATAAGATCTCAATTTAGTACTTAGCAATCCATCCAAAAATAAAGCCACTTGCTTAGCTGGTGTGGGTAGCTCCGAAACAGGGCATCTTTCTAAGTATTGTCTAAATCTTCTTCCTGCAAGTCTCACAGTTTCTTGAGGGGTTTGCTTGAAGCTGTGAATCAGCGAGGAGGTATTATGCCTTATGCCACTCTTAGAGAATTCAACAATGAAAGCCTCTAGGAGTTGGTCTATGCTCCTGAACTGCCTCTCATTTAGTGGCTGAAACCATGTCAGGGCAGTGTTCCTAAGGGTCAGACCAAAGGCATTGTACTGCGTGAATAGATCCTCCACTTGTTCAGCTCTCAAGACTTGCCTAAACTCAGCCACGTGATCGTATGGATCTCCCGTGCCATCGAAGTAGTTCTTCATGGACTTAACTAGCTGAGTCGGTCTCAAAGTCCTTGTGTGCTCTCTAGGTCGTGGTAGAGGGAACTCATCTCAGGTTCTACTCTATTCATTTCCGTCCTCGTTCTTTCTCTGCCCACTGGGTTAGCAAAGCTGACTTCTGGTCTATCTCTACTTCTATCTCTTTGCATTCCATGAGCTTGGGATGTTCCAGCTCCAGGGTGACCATAGGATACATTCGATCTTGGTTGGGGGAAAACGAATTCACCCTTCCAAGTGTAAGCATGCCTATCATGTTCTGTCACCACAAAGATCCTCTCCGAAGCGTGATCTAAGTAGGTCACTCTACCTGGGCTATCAGGATCCTTAAACTCATAGATCATGATTGTTCCTATATCAGTTGGCTGATCAGATTTGTACCTCCAAAAGGCTTCGTCAGTCTCCCGATTGAGAAGCAGATCTATGCTCTTGTTGTCTTGGGGAACCCACTCAGGTGTGATAATCCTAGTGAGAACCGATTTGCCTCGAGGGGTTCTAGGTTCTGTACCCATGTTTCCTTGCTCTAAGTCCCCTAAGTCCACTTCTGGGATCACATTTCCAAATTCGTCCGTCCTATCTGGGTGACTGGTGACTACATATATGGTTCCTTCTTTGTCCAAGTATGCTCCGTTTTCAAACTTGACAGCTGGGTGCTCTAGTCCAATGGATTGATCAGGATTCTTAATCTGTACCACAGACCTTCCTAGGCCGTCCTCATAGATGCTGGAACCTAATCGGTTGGTCCTAAGGTATTCCAACTGCGTTTTGTATGGGCCTTCTACCCTGTGCAAGTAAGGAACTCCTGAACTACCTGTAGGTCTCTCCATACCTTGAGACATCGCTGATTCACTAGTCTCAGAACTTGGGTAGTATGAGGGGTGACTCAACTACTGGGCCCAAGACCTAGCAGTGTGGTTGACACTAGCCTCTGAAGACCTAAGGCTTTGTCTCTCCCTTACTAGATGCCGTCCTGATCTAAGGTTCATATGCCTAGTTAAGTAGCCCGATTTTTTTGCCCAGAGTACAACCTCGTTGCCGATCAATTGGTCTCAGTCACTTGATTCTTTTTAGTTATTTATCGTGTTTAAGGTCTTGTCTGATATTACGTCGTCAGGAATACTTGAATGTTCTTCGTGCTTTTAGGTTGACCGTTCCACGTTAGGTTCTTTTCCTTTATGTTATCGACAGTACAGAGATTAGGTTTTTAGCTTGAACTTGAGTTTTTAGGTAGTCTTCAACTTGATACCTGCCTATCGTCGTCCTGACTTACTCCTACCTCTAGTCGTTCTTAGCCTAAGCTAGGAATTGACAAAGGGAGTTGAGAATTTCCAACCATTTGTTTCCTTCTTGGTTGCCCTTGAGTGCCCAGGAAGTGTGTTCCCAAGCTTGCACTTACACTTGCTTAGAATGCCTTTCGATGCTCTCAATAGATCTGTAAGAGTTCCAACGCTAGCCTTAAGATTCAAATTCTAAAGACAGTACCAATGAGTTTCATTCCTGTGGCACAAACACAAACTTGCATAGTGATTTTTAGGAAAACAATTTCTAAAAACCCCTGACTTTGATCCCCCTGGGTATGGTCAACTTCAAAATACCCTATCTGAAAATCAACAAGCCCTAAAGCTCAAAAAATGGATTTCGTATGAAAAAGTTATGACTGTTCAGGGTTTAGGGGGTTAAAACAAGATTCAATCTGGCCGACAGATCCTAGGATTTTCTCCCAATTCTCAATTGTAGGAACCTCTAGTAATGCTAATGGATTGACTATTTGCCCCAAAATTATCCCAAATTTTGAACAAAAGCGTTTCCTAATTTTTGGCCGAAAAGCCTGTCAATCGTGATCGACAGGTCTGTCAATCGCGATTGACAGAGGTGTCCGTCGGGCCTGTCAGTCGCGATCGACAGTGTCAATCGCGATCGATGGTATCAATCGCGATCGACACGTTTTTCGGATTTTTCGCCGAAATTCCAGTCAATCGGGGGCCTATCAGTCGCAATGGACACGTGGCTACGCGTAAAAGTCAATCAATCGTTGAATTTCAGTCGGTCGCGATCGACAGTGTCAATCGCGATCGACAGAGGTGTCGGTCGTGGCTGTCGATCGCGATCGACGGTGTCAATCGTGATTGACAGGGTCCTACGTGGCAGTCTGTCGGTCGTGAAGTCTGTCGGTCGCGATCGACAGGGTTTGTCGATCGTGATTGACAGAGGCTGTCGGTCGCGATTGACAGAAAAACACGGAATTTTTCTACTGTTTTAGGTGATTTGGGATGTGCTCATCATGCTTGTGCTAGTGGTGAACTTTGTTTTACCAAATGATCGAATTTTCTGTCGATCGCGATCGACAGAGGCTGGCGACTACGAGACAGATTCGACAAGTTTCGTACCTGCGCAGCGTGCTGGCGGGGATGATGATGATGATACCTGCAAGAAACACAACAAACATGCAAGAAACCACACACGCAATATCGCTCTCTCGCTCTCTCTCACAAGTGAAATGAGGGAAATGAGGTGGGGAAGGTGATATAATAAAAAAATAGAAATTTCTGCGATGATGGAGATGGAGGTGGGAGATGGTGATGATGATGATGGTGATGAAGATGGTGAAGGAAAAGTAAGAAAATAGATGAAAGTGAAGAAAATACCTACAATTCCAACGCGTCAACTCTATGTCTTACCATCACACACTCGTCCTCAAAGTTCGTTCCCCACAACGGCGCCAAAATTTGGTGTAGCTCAGTGATGAGTAGCACCTCCTTTAATGTCAATCCGGGAAGACGTGAGGATGGTATGAAGACCTCGAGCAAGTGGAGGCACAAGTGCGTGAGTGAGAAGCACACAAACATGCACACACATACACACACACACACGCGCACACACGGCAAGACAAGGAGTGAGAAGCAATGGAGTTCTTAGGTTACTTTCAAAAAGCTCTTATAAGTTCGTTTCAATTACAATCTAACCCCCAAAAATGAGCTCTCTAGCTCTTTTTATAGTTTTTGACTAGCTTTGGCCCTGTTCAGACCTAGTGTCCGGCCTAGTTAAAAATTAGGTTCCAGGGTTTATTTGAGGGCTCAAACGAGATCTAAAAAATACGAAAATTGGCAGGTAGATACTTCTAAAGCTCCTCAAGCTCAAGGACTCCTTGGCTTGCACAAAATGGAGCTACAAAAATATGAAATGGTATTTACAATGGTGTTTAGTGATGAGAATCACTTTTAATTGGTGTAAGGGTTTTGAAAAATTAAAGGGTTGCCTTAGTGCTAGATCTGCGTGAATGCTCATACTTGCTTCTTCCTGAAGAAAATTATTGGCCTACTTGCCAGATCGCCGTTGACTCCCTTGTCTGCTTGTGCCTTCTCTCCCTTCTGACTCTCTTCTCTAACTGCCATGCCTCGTCAGTCCTTCAGTTCCTTGTCTGCTGCTAACAATGATCTTTCGTGCACCCACAGTACGAGGAAAAGGAAAGGGAAACTCAGACAAAAGTACAATGCCAATTCACTGTGGAAGAACTACTTTGTGTTAGATCGCAATTATGAAAACGATTAGCAGGTCAACTAGAGTTAGGGTAGGAGAAGAATGAAAAGGAAAACAAGGGAAATGAAAACCCACCTAAGGTACAAATTCCAGTGGATAAGGTTGGAGAATTTGGTGAAGGAGATGAAGGTAACACGTGTCTACCTGTCACTTACAATGGCTATATGACCAAATCCATACTAGACACAGGAGCAGGAGTAGGTATCGCTACCAAAGAGATTTGGGAGAAATGGGGAAAGCCTGCCTTACGACCCACTCGCATGGCTTCAGTTAGCAGATGGTCATGTTGAAAAACCATTGGGAATATTAGAAAAGATCAAATTAACCACCTGTGGAGTTGAATTTGAGCATACTTTAGCCATCTTTCAATTTGGAAAAGCAAATAACTATGAGATGATATTAGGAAGATCCTTCATGAGACAGCTTAGGGTAGTGCAAGATTGGGGACGAGACTCATTATACCTTCAACATCAAGGAAACACTGCCAACATAAACTTGCATTCCTATGCGTACAAAGATGTACCACCATTACAATGGAACCCCATACATAAAGAAGATGATGATTTGTCTATCCATAGTGCTGGATCAAGTGATCAATCTTGGATGCATGAGGACGCACGGATGAAACGTTTGAACCGCACAGATGGATGGAAATGCTAGCAACCTTGGATGTATGTGTGAATGAAGAAGTTCTGACGATGAATAAATGTGTGGACGAAGAAGGCTACGACATAAATTTGTATATGGTTCTCCTTCAAGAAGTAGAAGCAGAGGAAATATTGGAAAAGGAGTGGAAAGAAGAATACGAGAGCATAGAGATGGAATCGGAATTTGATTATGAAGAACGTTACCTAGAAGCAATTCAAACTGAAGACAAGTATGGAATGAACAAAGTGTTACCAATAGGAGCAGCCCCTATAATACCAAAACAGGAGGAAAGTGTGAGTAAAATCAAACCAAACCCTGATCTTTTTGAGGTGCTCGAGCATTCCAATAAGTATGAAGTAGAAGAGAGAAAAATAGATATTCAAATGCTTAAGAGAGAGGCAAGAGAAGGAGAAGCATACGACAACAAGGAACAAACGAAGAAAATCATAGTAACTGTAGAAGATGGAGAAGAAAGATGTACATACATAGGGAAAGAAGTGTCAATAGAAGAGGAAGAAGAATTGATACAGTTGATCCGAGAATATCGAGATGTATTTGCTTGGACCTATAAGGATCTCAAGGGTGTGGAACCCTCCATTTGTTCCCATAGAATACCAATGACATCGGAGGCAAAACCATCAAAACAACACCCTTACAACCCATAACGAGGTCTATGCTACTAAAATAAAAGAAGAAATAGAAAAGCTATTAGCGGATGGATTCATTTATGAAATAGAACATACTGAATGGGTATCACCACTAGTGGTTGTGCCTAAAAAGAACGAAAAACTCAGAGTATGCATTAACCTGAAAAAAGTCAATGCAGCCACGATCCGTGATAGCTATCCATTACCTATGACCGATCACCTATTGGAAAGAGTTGCAAGAAAAGAAGTCTATAGCTTCTTAGATGGATTCTCTGGATACAACCAAGTAGCTATTGCTATAGAGGACCAACATAGGACCACATTCGCGACTGAATGGGGAGTCTATGCTTTTCGAGTGATGCCTTTTGGACTCACTAATGCACTTGCTACTTTCTAAAGGTTGATGTGTCATGTTTTCAAAGAATTCCTAAAGAAGAGTATGGAAGTATATGTAGATGACCTATGTACATATTCAAATCAAAGGCAAGTCCACATTCCTGAATTGCGGAAGATATTTGATAAATGCCAACAATATAGAGTCTGCCTGAATCCCGAAAAGTGTGTCTTCATGGTAAGACAAGGGAAGATCTTAGGACACATAGTGTCTAGGAATGGAATATCTACAGATGAAGACAAGATCAAGGTCATTTTAGAACTTCCTAGATCGAAGAATGCAAAAGAAGTGCAATCATTTATGGGACATTGTGGATACTACCATCGATTTATCCACATGTACGTCATAATTGCCAAACCCTTGTATGGACTGATGACTCAATTCACTTGGAGTGATGAATGCGAAAAGGCATTTAACGAGTTAAAAAGGCGACTTAGCACGGCCCCAATTCTGAAAACACCAAATTGGAACAAGTCTTTCCATATTCATGTGGATGCTTCAAATTACGCAATAGGATGCATCTTAGCTCAGTCGGAAGATGAAGGAAAGTTAGATCATGCAATTGCCTATGCAAGTAGACAACTGAATCAAGTCGAGAGAAATTATACAACTACGGAGCAAGAAGGATTATCAATGGTGTACGCTGTAAAGAAATTTAGACACTATCTCTTAGCCAACAAGTTCAAGTTCTTCATAGATCATCAAGCCCTATTGTACTTAATCAATAAGCCTTGTAACACGGGAAGACTTGTGAGATGGTTTCTACTACTGATGGAGTTTGACTTTGAAAACCATATAAGAGCAGATCACCTCTCTAGATTACCCATGTAATTGTGAAAAAGGGAAATACCCATGTAAGAGCAGATCACCTCTCTAGATTAACACATGGAGAACCACCAAGTGGAGTACCAGATGATTTGCCAGACACTTATCTGTTTAATTTGGAAGTGTATTCAAAGTGGTCAGAGAAGCTAATCCCAATCCTCACTCATGGCCCACAACACTCAATTAATAAAGAGAGTAAAAAGGAAATTCTACAATCACGTAACTTGCACATTATTGCAGGAAGTGTGTACTATAAGGAACCCAACGATGTACTATCGAGATGTGTTGAGGAAGACGAACAAATGAAGTTGATTGAAGAAGCCCATGTAAGCAAATGGAGGATGCACAAAGGAATTCACGGAACTCTAAGAGAATTGAAACGACTAGGAGTATACTAGCCTGATATGCCTAAAGACGTCCATGATTATGTCAGTAATTGCACAGAATGTCATGAAACCATACCAGAGGATCACACATCCTTACCCTTCTCTACAATAGCACCCAAATGGAGTGAAACATTAGTGAAATTCCTAAAGACATGAGAACACGAGGAAGGAGTCAGCTTAGCAAGGAAATAGTCCCTAGAAGAAATGAGTAAGGATTATGTAATCATGGGAAGACACTTGTTCAAGAGAGGGAAAGACAATCAGTTACAACTATGTGTGCATAAAGGAGAATACTTACCCATATTAGAGATGGCACATGCAGGTGCTGTAGGAGGTCATTTTTCAACTGAGATAACTATAAAAATGATTCTCTTTGTGGACTTGTGGTGGCCAACTCTACATATGGATGCAGACACTTATGTTCGAAGTTGTGGGACATGCCAAAGGGCCAAATACCCAATTCGGAGAGATGACATGCCAGTGAAACCTATGGTTTGCGCTAGAACATTTTCCAAATGGGTTATTGATTTCATAAGACCCATTAACCCACCAACCAAAGGCTCACATGCCGAATACATCATAGTAGCCACATATTATTTGACTAAATGGATGGAGGCAAAGGCTACTAGAAAGAATGATGCTCAGACCACTACTAAGTTTCTTTTTGAGCACATTTTCACGCGTTTCGGATTACCAATTGAGATTGTGAGCGATCGAGGAATGCATTTCATCAATGAAGTCATAGAGTCCCTAATGAATGAATTCTTTGATCCATAAAAAATCAGCCCCATACCACCCTCAAGCCAATGGTCAAGCGGAAAGTTCCAATAATGTGTTATGCACAATATTGACCAAGATAGTCAATAGTGGAAGGTCAAACTAAGACAAACAATTGCATCATTGCAATTTGGGCCTTTCGAGTCGCTTACAAGAATGCCATTGGGACTACCCCATTAACCTTGTGTATGGACAAAACGCAATCATGTCGATCAATTTTTTAGTGCCAACTTTGAGAGTAGCCCAATAGTAGGAGTGGACCGGGCATGAGTTATCCAAGCAACTAGACCAAATTGAGAAACTACATGAGACCAGAATACAAGCGGTTGCAAGAATTTATGTGGCCAAGAGAAGACAAAAGGCATACTATGATGCACACATAAAAGATAAAGGACTAAAAGAAGGAGATTTAGTTCTAGTCTACACCTTCAAGCAACATGCCAAGAAATTACAAAAACACGGATATGGACCTCTAATCATCAATAGGATTTCCACTAGTGGAGCAGTTAATTTGGCTACTCTAGACGGAGATATTCTTAAGTGGATGTCAAGTAAAACGATATATGGAACCATTAATGGATCAAATGTTAGCATGCCTCGTAGGTGCGCAAAATAGGAAGAGAGAGGAAGAATGAATTAGAGAGGAAGCACGACAGAAGCCTTAGAGCATATCAAGAAACGGAAAGAGTGGATAAGGCAAAGAGATGAATGGTATCTACAAGGAGAAGAGCCTATTCCCATGGCTAATTACCAAGTTCATAAGTCCGATATAACCAATGTCAGCATGTCCTAGCCTTACTTAAACCTAGGAATCGGAACAATGGAGTACCAGCTAATAGACGCCTTGCTAGATTCAGGAGCAGCACTCAGTTGCATACGAAATATGGTCATCACGAATCTTCAAACAATTATAACAACCTTGAAAGCACACATGATAGGTATGGGAGGTCAAGTTATAACATGCATTGGAGAAGCCATAGTATCCCTCCACCTAGGAAATTCAACTATGGAACAATGAGTTCTAGTGTGCAGAGATGAGGATCTAATAGAAAACTTGATCCTAGGACAAGACTAGATCATTGAGAATGAAGTGAGCATCCACCTAGCTCAAGGATACATTTCAGCCAAAATACGGCACAAGGAAATCTTTAGTTCATTAGGAGAGCAACCCCTCACATAGACCAGGAGTCATCAGAAGTGCTGAACAAATCGTACAAGAGCAAATAGCAAATGATTCCAACACCAATCAATCAGAAGCAGGCGTGACAGGAGAAGGGAATTCAAACCCCAATGTATCCAAGGAGAAAGTAGATCCATCCTACTTGACTGGTGAATAGAAGGGAACCAAGGAGGACAATACTCTTGGAGCCTTCTATGAAAAAGAGAGATCAGCAGCCTGGAAATCCACCATCAGCCACTCGCAATCAAGAAATGATAACTTCAAGTGGGTTCTAAAGGATCGAGTGAAGGAATCAGAGAAGGCAACACCAGCACACATCATTACTCATAGGAAGATAAGGTTGGACAAGGATTCTTCTTCAACAAAATCATAACCAAAGCGAGTTTTGAAAGTATGGCTTTCGAAGCCTTTGATAGAAGCTCAAAAAACATGGCAACAAATGTGTATTCCAAAGACGGTCAGACAAGTGGCCATTCAAGAGATAGACAAGCACGAGAAAACATTGTATCGACACAGTAAAACCTTGAAACCAAGCAAGACTAGTCACAGATATCGAAGAAGCAGGAATCCAACGACTCGAACGACAAAAAGGACAAAAGAAATGCCTGCAACACAACAAAATGAGGAGAAGACAATGCCTAAAACCTCTACTATGAAATGGATATGGAAACCAAAGCAACCGCAAGGACTGGAACACCAACACCAAGAAGATTTCTCTCGCACACATGAAGCATCGAATGCACCTAAAGTATGAATGATAGGGCCACATTACGAGGCCAGGCATTCGGCACATGATGTACATAATAGAATTAGTGGTGCACATTCTCCATGTGGGGACAGGTTATAGTTTCTACTTTCATAGGAATGGACCTATCATGTAAATAAATAAGCTTTGGCTATCCTAACTCTTGTTTTCTTTCAGAAGTGAAAATGAAAAAAAAATAGATGCGGTAAGAGATCCTACTTATGCAAACAAGGGGGACGGAGTGACGCAACGAACGAAGTGTAATAACACACATCACTAAAGACATGTGTTTTATAGAAGCTAATGCTCTTTGCATTACTAGTGCAGATGGCTTCTGAAGACTCTGAAGCTACCATTCAGGAGGAAGTGCTGGAATTCCCTCTGCAAAGTGTGACTAAAGAAAAGGGTCATTGGTTTAGAGATGATCAACCAGTAGGGGATTTCTTAGTCCTAGTAACCATCAAAATCATGGATACAGATCACCAATTCGCTGTGATGTCAAAAGACTTCAAGGTAGTACATGAGCTCACATCAACCATGGATGTTATGAAGAAGGCGGACATTCATACATACTTCGAGTTACCGATATACAAGACCGATTTCCAACAATGTGCCCAAGTTATGAATACTCTGCAGCCTGCCTTGCATGATCCATTGGTGCCGGAGGCTAGAGTCATGGACGCTGTTGGTGAATGGGTCATAATCCAATCTACACATGAATTAATTAAGGAAGCTTTTGGATGGGACAAGGATGGGACCACAATCTTAAAGGAGGAAAGTTGAGGAGCAAAGACCCAAACCTTCAATGACATCAACCGCATTGATATTGAAGATGAAGTGAGGCTCATCCATCACTTTTGTTTCCCAAACATGCACAGGTACACGGCTCCACAAAAGATTGTAGTACAAATGCTATCATATGCTATTAAGCAAATCGGAAATCAAGTCAATATGACTCCTTATATTCAAGAGAGGTTGTTCGAGGCAAAGAAGTAGTGGAATCACAAGAAGTTTTTGAATGGAAGCATGGCCTTGACTATATTGATATATCATGCCTTGGGCATTAGGGAGCATTTGAGGGAGATGCCATCATCAGAAGCCATGTCCAAATATGCAAAGGTTGCAATAGTTCCTCGAAAAAAGAAGGGAGTAACAATTGTAGAGGAAGGAGAAACTAGCTCCCAACCTAGAAGTCAACATAGAAGAAGAGAGCAAAGAATCGGAAGTACAACTTCAAATCAGACAACCACATAATGAGACTATACATGTGGAGCACGGAAAGGATGTCCAAACAGGGGAAGCTCCAAGCATCCCAAGAACTTGGTTGAATGTGGACATCGCTTAGCTCAAGTCAGTAGTGCAACATATGATCAAAACCGCCATGGACACTCAACAGTTAAGGCTTGAGGCTGATGCTGACTATGACAAAGCAATGCAAGAAAAGAATCAACTTCACAAAATGGGTAAGAACCTTTCCGTCTAATTGATTCAAGCTCAAAAGAACATAGCAGATAAAGAGAAGGAAGTCCAAGAAGCCAAGCAACAATGCAACACACTAGAGATAGAAAATCAGAAATTGAAAGACCAACTACAGGAGTTACAAAGGAAATATGAAGCTAGCGAGGCTGACAAAACACGCATGAATACCAGAAGCAAAATAATGGAATCACAAATCAAAATATACATGGAAGAAGCCGAGAACGTATGAAACAGAAAAAAGGAGCTGATGATAGCTCTTCTATGTAATCAACCTATAGAAGCTCCTGAAGTGCCAGAAAAGGACACAAAGGCATTGGAGGAAAAGATAGCTAGGTATGAAGATCAGCTTAAGCAGGAGCAGGCCATCATTGCAGAATGGGAAAAAAGGTACATGGATGACACGATAGAACTGAGAAGGAAGTGGAAGGTGGCAGAAAACAAATATTTTGAGCAATGCAATGAAGATGCAAATCAACTCGCGGTCATTGGTGAGGAGCTCCTAAAACACAAAGAAACCATTCTGAAAGCCACCGAGGAAATCAAAAGCAAAGATGAAATGATCAAGCAACTACAAGATCAACTAGCACAGAAGATAACAAAGGGGACACCAGTAGTTCCACACTCCACAACGGCTACTGAGGAGATTGAGGTACGTCCTCTCTCTCCCCCCTTACATCATTCGCCGATAAGGGAGGAAACCGAGATCCATTATGAAAGAACTTATCGGGATATTGCAGAATTGAGCCGAAAGGAGAGGGCACTACTGGTGTCCCAACTTACAGAAGATTTTGAAGATCAAGTGGTAAAAGTCATGAAGGCTCGATACCAAGAATCTAGAACAAATAATCAGACCATTCAATGTACCATATGGTTTACTTAAAGAACAAACATGGCAATATATAAAGAACATAACAAATAAAGAGCCAGATTACAACCTCTAGTTTAGCATGCAAACATTCACCTACACTCAAGAGGAATTCGACAAAGCTGATCCCATATGGAGGAGGAAGTTTTTGGAGAAAAATCCGACCCTAAGGGTACATTGGGAATCATCACCATACATACCTCAGGTAAATCCATCTTTTTGCCCAGTACCCAGAAGATGCTCCTGGACGCAATTTTGGGACGGTCACTACCAGGAAAGCATGAATAATCAGTGGCTCAACTATCCTCTACTACCAAGTCCACAGAGAGATTATTTACCGACTGAGGAATACATGATCAAGACAATCGAATTTTGGATAGCTCGCTATGCCACTGTACCAGATCTAGCCATTAAGATGACTAATAAGATTTTGAGCATGTTACTTACAGTTATTAAAGTGTTTCAACACGCTTTTTGGAGGGACTAATGGGTCCTCCAGGTGTGCTTTCGATGGCTGCCTCTAAGTTTTCCTAGTTCTGTAGTTGGAGGCATCTATTTTCCTCATGTGTTGCTACAAGGTGTCGTTTGAGCAGTGCCATATTGTGCTGGAGTTTGGAATTTCATTCCAGTTGTATTTGCAAATGGCTTTCCAATCCTTGGATCGCTTTCTGATCTACATTCTGAAATTGTGTCTCCAACATGCCATGAGCCTCTTGTAAGGTTTGAAATTGAGTTTGGAGACTGGCCTTGTCCTCTTCCAGTGTATCGAGGCATTGTTGTAATGCTTCAGAGTGTTCTTGTAACCTTTGGTTATGTGCCTACAGTTGATTGTATTCTGTCCTTAACTGTGACATACACACAATCATGGTGTCAAATGTATTGCCTATAGATGAAGGTGTGGTTTGTACAGTGGAAGATGCATGGGAAGAAATTGGGGAATGGGAAGTATGAATGTTGTGTCTACATGAGAGGTGTGTGTAGGTGAAATTGGTGGAGAGGGAATGGGGGAAGGTGGGAGTGTGGGGGGAGGGGGAGGTGCCATCGGTGGTGAAATGTCCATGCTTTCAGCTGTGGGGTTGAAGGTGGTGTCTACCATATATACTGGAATGGTAGGTGGTGTGTGTGTGTGATAGTGGTGAATAAGTGTTGTCTGGATGGTGGGACTGGTATCGACGAGGAGGGTTGGGTGGTGGCTTGAAACATTCTACACAGGTAGTCATGGGCGGGTTGAAGGATTGGTGGTATGGGGGGTGGGAAAGGAGAGACGGGAGGCGGGAAGGTCATGAAAGGAGATGGGGTGATATGGAATCTGAGAAAGGTGGATCTAGTGTGAGGATGGCCTATGACAGAGGTTATGGAGGCAGGTTGTCCTATGGCTATCTCCATGAGCGATTCGGTTCTGATGGTGGTGGCTTGATAGACAGGGTTTTCAAAGGTGGAGAATAAGGTTGAACCGGAGGTGGGAGTACAGAAGATGAAGGTTTGCTCTATGGGTTGGGCAGTGAAGGTGGTGTCTCTAGCTTCAGTTCAAGGCGGTGAGGGTGGGGGTGTGGGTGGTAGTGGCTCAGTATACTCTTCAGCGGTGATTGTGTGTTCTTGGTCAGGAGTTCTTACTTCTTGGGAGGTCATCTCAATTGGTTCAGATGTAATAATAGGTCCTTCCGTGGTAGTGATGGGAATCTCGATGTTTTTACCAGACCGTGGTCGTGTTTGGAATCTTTGCAGATCATATTGAGCGGGAGGTCTCTGTATCATTGATCGAACTGCTTCCACTACACCATAAGTTTCTGCCATCAATAAGAGACCCTCATCGTATTCATAAGAGAGATGAGAATGATGAGAATGAGATTCATTCATAGTTTCCCATTTTAAACTTCCACATTTTTGCACCATGATGAGTATTTTGCACTTAGAGTATGCATGAAAGATGTATCTTCACATTGCTTTGAATTCCCATAGATGCACACTAACTATTTGCACTTGCAAAATAACATGAGAAACAATTTCAAATAAAAAAAAAAACTTCTCATCATCAACAAACCATTTACCCCATTTGCACCATGATTATTTGAAAAATGCACTTAAAAGTATGCATGCTAGGGTCTCACTACATGACCTTGCATTTAGGCACATTGTGAGCTTTTCCTATGCACATAGAGTGATTGTAAGGATTGATGTATATGCACATTGATATGTATGTGGGTGAGCGCACAAGCTTCATCATCAAATGCCTTTCATCCTAATATTTGCACCATGTTTGTTTACTTATGCACCTGAAGTATGCATGTTAGGGTCTCACTACATGACCTTGCATCAAGGCATGTTTTGAGCTTTACCTATGAACTCTGAGTGATGGAAAGGACTTATGTATATACACATGAAATGTATGAAAGTGAGAGCACATGCTTCATCTACAATTGCCAATTACCTTATCTTTTGCACCATATTTCGACCATGCATTTCCAAAGTATGCAATTGATAGGGCTACATTATATGGCCTTGCATAAACACATTTTTTATCTTCCCATGCACTTGACAGATGATTTCAAGATTCAATGTTCCCATGAAATGTCAGTTTATCTTTAAAGCAAAAAGGTGATTTTAGGATTGGCCCATCTAGGATGATGATCTTCTGGTGCAATGATTACTTGATTGTAACCAGAGAACCCATCCAAGAAGCTGTACACTTCCTTGCCTGCTACCCTTTCTAATAGATGCTCAGTGATAGGAAGCGGATAACTATCTCTGATAGTGGCTGCATTAACCTTCTTCAAGTTAATGCATACACGTAGTTTGCCATTCTTTTTGGGCACCACTACAATGGGGGATACCCATTGAGTGTGCTCAATTTCATAGGTAAATCCAGCTTCCACCAAGCGATCTATCTCTTCTTTGATCTTGGAAGCATAGTTGTCACTGTATGTGTATGGTAGAGGGTTTGGCATCTAAGGTCATGGGGATTGTATGTGAGCATATGTCAGGTTCTACACCTTTCATGTCCTTGTAACTCCACGCAAACACATCTTTATATTCTCGTAGTAAGGCTATCAATTCCTGCTCCTCATCCTCACTTACGTCATGTCCTATGTATGTGCATCGCTCTTCACCTTCCTCTATGGTCACTATGATTTTCTTTGTTATCATAGGCCTCTCCTATGACTGCTTCACATTTAGGCATTCTTATCATGACTCTCCTATCTTCTATTTCATATTTCTTGAAATTTTCAAGGACCTCAAACAAAGATTCTTCTTCCTCTGATGTGACTTCTCTCTTGTTCCACTTCTTGCCTTCGTTCTTAGTGGTCATTTGTGTGGTTAATCTCACCTCATTCATAATTTCTTCATGTCTCTGAGGGTGAGCTTCTACTTCATAAAAATATTCCTCATCTAATGCAAAGGGTGGGTCCATAATGTTTGACTCTAGATTGGAGTCACTTGCATCTTCGAATGCATCAGTGCTAGGTTCACATTCTTCAATAATTGGATCACACATGATTGGCTCTATTGTGAAGACTGAAATGTCATAGCCATCCTCGTCACAGTGAGGTGTCCATTGCTCTTCATTGATGGCTACATCCATAGTTGCTAAGATTTTTGCCCAACCATGAGTCTCAAAATCTTCATCAGGAAATACTATAGGTGCATAGGCTGGGTCTTGTATTGGTCTATGCATTTCCTTCGCATCTGCCTCTCTAGCCTTTTCCCTTTTCTCTTTCTCTTCGGCCACTTTACACATCCATAAGTGAATGTCTTCATGCATCCATGAGGATCCTAATCCAATGGAATGCACTGACTCTGTATCATCTGTGGCTCTATGGATGGGATTCCATTGAATGGGGGCACATCTCTATGAGAGAAATCTTTGAGATTCACTTTGGTTGTGACACCCAAATACAAAGAATTTGTCCCCCAATCCTATACTACTTGCAATTGCCTCAAGAAGGGTCTTCCCATAATCATCTTGTAGGCTTGATTTTTGCTAAAATCACATATAGAAAAAGTATGTTCAAACTCTACACCACAAGTGGTAAGAGTTATCCCTTCTAATAGTCCTAAAGGTCTTTCAATGTGACCATCAGCCATTTGTAATTTCATTCTCATGTGCCTGAGTGCTTGCTTGCCCCATCGCTTCCATAGGGAAGTGGTAGCAATTGCAACTCCTGCGCCTGAGTCCAGAATGGCCTTGGTTGTGTAACCTTGATGAGTGATAGGGAGATAGGTGTTTCCTTCTTCACCTTTGCTCATGTCCCCTATCTTGTTTAAAGGTATTTCCAACACTGTTCTATGAGATCGTACCTAGGAACAAGGTTTTGCTACGTCTGACACTTTTTTGGCTATATGTTTCCACAATTCAGGCTTAACCTTGAGTAGCTCTTCTAAAGTGAGGTTGTACTGCACTTTAGTATTCTTCACTACCTCCGTATTCCTACGTATGATTGAGTCTTTGTTTCTTATCATGATCGTGGGTGCTCTCATACAATTGGACTTAGCTTCCCAGGGGCCTGTGAATTGGGGTAGTTCCTGTAAGGAATTAGACTCGAAGTCTAATCTCTTATGAGATTAGGCACTCTCATGCTCTCCATAAATGGAAGGAATGTCTTGTGGGAATTGATCGTGTGCATCATCCACAAGTTCAATTGAGGAGGATCTTCACTTTCTTTAGCCCATTTCTCTTCTTCAATCTCTCGCAGGAATTCTGGTGAATACCGATTCATAGAATAAGAGGTGTCTGGTTCAGTGGAGTTAGGCACATAAGCTTCTTGAGGAGGAATGCTTATTCTATCACTTGCCCTCTCTTGAGCCTGGGAAGTGACTCCTTTTCCAGACTTTGCAATTAACCTCTCCAATCTATCTAATAGACCATCAAAATGCAATGGTGTTCTAGTGGAGCTAGAGCAATTGAAGAGGTGACTGGCCTCAAACATGGCTTAAGTCAATTCCACCATCTTGGCACAAAGTTTTGTTTGTTCGAGCTCTAGGTTCGCTCTAGGGTAACACTTTTCATGATCTGTTACATTTGGGCCTTCTTGGATTCTGGCCTGATATGCTCTAAGCATCATATCTATGTCCTCGAGAGTGGGATCTACGAAGATTGATCCTACTCGGGGTGGTGGGTGGGTTACGTGTGGTGGATTAGAAGGTTGGAGAACGGAAGGTGATGGGGATGGTAGTGGGGGTGATGTGTGAGAGTGCATTTGAGATGTGATTTCTATGATTTTGGCTTTGGTCTCTCACAGACTTTCCTCAAGTTCGCTCATCTTCCTTGCCCATTGCCTTTTCATACATTCATGACTTTCTCTCCAAGCTCTTCTCCTCTTCTTATTATGACTCTTGGTCTCTCTAACCTCCGAATTCTTTCCTTGGCCTAAGTCTTGGTTTTGCTTAAATGCCTGAGCTCTCATGATAACTTGCACTGGGGCCGTGGATGTCACACTTCCTGTGGAGTCTACCACTAATCCAATAACGTTGATAGGAGCAATTTTTGGCATATTGGTGGGGTTCTTGGGACACTCTCGTAACAAGTGCTCCTTCCCACAATTGGGACAAAAGCCTTGAATTGTCACAGATTGGGTTTGTGTAGGTGCAGGTAGAGGGCAATCACGAATGAGGTGGTCTCCCTGACATCGGAAGCATGGCCCTCTAGGAAATGGAGGTCATCTACCTAGGCTGAGGTATAGAGTTGGGGTTTGCGTACATGACATTTGCATATTTTGGTTCCCAACTAGACTCATTCGGTTCTTCATAATAGTATGACTCATTATGCTCGGGTGATTGCATGTAGTAAGCGTGTGGGCTATCAATATGGGTAGAGTCAAAACTATGATCAATTGGGTCACTTTTTGAAAGCAATGGTGATATTGGCACTAAGGCTCTATTCAAATTTTCTTCTACCGTGGCATACTTCACTGGGATCATGTTGGCTGGAGGAGGGGGTTGCTGCACTAGGACTGGTTGAGGTCTTTGCTGCCCTTGATAGGGTGGTTGATAGGGTTGCTGGGGCCTACCATACTGCTGTTGTGGCTACTGGTTCTGATATTTTCCTTACTGTGGATAAGTATGAGGATAATTTTGTCTCACTCCTTGTTTGTTATATGGGTAGTCTTGTGCAGTGTGGTTGGTGTATCGCCTTTCTATGGTGCAGTATTGGATGTTAGGGTTCACTTGGGGTTGAGCCATGATAGGGCACACATTAGTCATATGGTCTCCTCCATAGGTGTAGCATCGTTTTCCTAGGGTAAATCTAGGAATTTGCTTGCTAGAGATGCCTAATTTCTGAGCTACCTTTTCTGCTAGATCCTCAATTGATGTGGATTGTGAGGAAGTGATGCTAGTAGAACTATCTGAATCTTTATAGATCTTTGAGAGCTCTAATTCCTCCCCTAGATTATCCTCAATGTCTATGCACATGCATACACACTCTTCTATGGATCTAGGGTCCTTCAAGTACATGTATGATCTCAATTTGGTACTTAACAATCCGTCTAGAAATAAGGCCACTTGTTTGGCTGGAGTGGGTAACTCTGGAGTAGGGCATCTCTCTAGGTATTGCCTAAACCTTCTTCCTGTGAGCCTCATTGTCTCTTGAGGTGTTTGCTTGAAGTTGTATATTAGGGAGGATGTGTTATGCCTAATACCAATCGTGGAAAAGTCAGTGATCAATGCTTCAAGAAGTTGATCTATATTTCTGAATTGACCTTGGTGAAGCAGTTGATACCAAGTCAATGCGGTGTCTTGAGAGTTAGGCCAAAAGCATTGTATTGAGTGAACATGTATTCAACTTTCTCAGCTCTCAATACTTGCCTAAGCTCTGCTACATGGTCATACGGGTCTCCTGTGCCATCGAAGCAATTCTTCATGGATTTAACCAATTGCCTTAAGGTTCTCGTGTGTTCCCTAGGCCTTGGCAGAGGGAACTCGTCTGCATTTCTTAGATTCCTTGGGTCCCTCTGTCTCTCCCTGTCCATCCTATCCGTCTCAATCCTCATTCTTTCTCTTCCCAGAGGGTTAGCTAAGCTCACCTCGGGTCTATCTCTACTCCTTTCTCTTTGAGTCCCATGAGCCTGTGATGTTCCAGCTCCTTGATGACCATAAGACACAGTGGATCGAGGTTGGTGAAAAACAAATTCACCCTTCCAAGTGTATGCATGTCTTCCATGTTTTGAGACCACAAAGATCCTCTCCGAAGCATCATCCAAGTAGGTCACTTTGCCTGGGCTATCAGGATCTTTGAATTCATAGATGGTAAGTGCTCCCACTTCGTTAGGCTTCTCCGGCTTATACCTCCAAAAAGCCTCATCCGTCTCTCGATTCATGAGAAAATCTATGCTCATATTGTCTTGGGAAACCCACTCTGGATTGATTATTCTTGTTAGAACCAATTTGCCTCGAGGGGTTTTTGGCTCTTTTCCTAAGTTCCCTTGCTCTATGTCACCTATTTTAGGTTTAGAGATTATGTTGCCAAATTCATCCGTCCTTTCTGGTTGGCTCATGACCACATACATTGTTCCTTCTTTATCTATGTAGGAACCATTTTCAAACTTGACTATAGGGTGTTCTAGTCCAAAGGGCTGACCCGGGTTTTTAATTTGGACAACAGATCTTCTCAGACCCTCCTCATAGATGCGTGCACCTAAGCGATTGGTCCTGATATACTCTAATTCAGTCCTATAGGGACCCTTGATTTTTTCTAGGTATGTCACTCCTGAGCTACCCATAGGTCTCTCCATGCTGTAAGACATCTCCCAATCACTAGTTTCTGAGTCCAAAGCGTAGGGGTAATCACTCAACTGCTGGGCCTAAGATCTGGCTATATGGTTGACACTATCCTCAGATGGTATCCCTAGTCAATCAGGACAACTAATCGCACTTAACCTATGCTAAGAATGGACTGAGGCGGTTGAGAGAGGTTCCAACCTCAAGTCGCTCCTCATTGCTATGCTTGTCTGCTCAGGAAGCACATTCCCAAGCATGCTCACACTGGCACTTGCTTTGATTTCTCCAAAATCTCTCTATGATCCTGTAAAAGTTCCAAGTTTAGCTCAAGTTTTTACCTTTAATTGACAAAAAATTTGATACAGACACTTTTAAAGACCCTTTTTCCCCCTTTTGTATTGCCAAAAACTTTTCTCTAGAGCTCCCTTGGTGTACCTACCCCTCAAAGGGTCAACTTCAAAATATCCTATCTAAAAATCAACACAGTATTCTTATAAAAAACAATTAAGGGCATGTAGTATTTACCACGAGCTTCCCGACAAGCCCTAGAGCTCAAAAAATGGATTTCATATGAAAACGTTATGACAGTTCAGGGTTCAAGGGGTTAAAACAGATAGTAAGGACCTTTCAAGAGTTAAGTGCATTCTCCTAAGGCCTTTGTAAGTGTATGAGTAATTGAGTATGCAGATATGCCCAAAATTAAGCCTAAATTTTCATAAAAAATTACCCCTTTATTTTTTGCCAAAAATTACCTGGCTATCGCGATAGATAGTGTTGGTCGCGATAGACACTGGCTGTCACGTGGGTCAGTCTGTTGCGATAGACGATGTCTGTCGTGATAGATCGGGTCTATCGTGGGGTCTTGTCTGTCATGATAGACGGGTGTCTGTCGCGATAGACTGAGTCTGTCGTCTATTGTGGGTCTATCTCTCATGATAGACGGGTGTCTATCGCGATGAGAGGGGCATTAAGGAAATGGCCTCTAACACTTCCTCGATGCTCAACTCATAAACAAAGAATGGAATTGAAGATGAGGGACACCAGGCTCTTATAAAATCACTCACATGAAAAACACACAGCACTGCCAAAGCAGGGGTGGTCCGCGCCGCTTTGTCACACAAATACAATGGCACTCTTAGGGTGGGGGTGATCCACGCTGCCCTATTAGTACACTTAAACACAATCAACACAAAGGTACTCTTAAGGCATGGGTGATCCGCATCACCCTCTTAGTACCAACACACAAACATTACACAAGTACTCTTAAGGCAGGGGTTGTCCACACCGCCCTCTTAGTACCAACACAGAAAATGCAAAACACTCACAAGAAAGAGATTCTAAATGACAAGAGGAGCCAAGTGATACCACAATCTTCAATGGGTTTTGGCAATGATGGAGAAGAGGGAAGGAATATGGAAGGAGTAGGAAATTAGAGAAGAAGAGAGGGTGTATTGGAGAGAATAAGCAAGGGTTCATGGTAATGGAAATGGAAGGAATTGGAGAAATGAACTTGATTGAAATAGAAAATATTACAAAGACATGGGGGACTTACAAATTAGGAGCTTGTATTGCTCTCTCAATACAATGACATAGGGTAGACTCCTCTGCCTAGTTTTGGAGTGCCCTCTTTACCCACAGCGTGTACCTGCATACAACTCTTCTTGTTTTGAGGGCACCCAAGGGGGTCCTTTTATAGGTCTTTTGGGAAGATATTTGGAGATGATATTACTAAGGAGAATCTTCTAGATGTGACACTTGTGTGGTGGAAAATACAATATTGACAAAATCCTAGAAGATTTTTGGCCATTCTAAGGTGTTCATCTTATCCCATATGGTCATATCTTTGTTTTTTTCATGAAAAATCATAAAAATACTATAAATAGCACCCTTATTTTGTGGGAATGAGCCTCATATCCGAGTTTGGGCGTTTGGAATATTTTATGCTTGATTTTGGGCCCAAAAAGTCAATCACAAGTGTCCCATTTGTCAAGAATCTTTGTGTAGGACTCAAAAGTCTATGGTGGGGCTTGAGTCTTTGAAAAGTTTTTTGGACTCTTTCAAAAGGGAGAGTGTGTCAAGCTCAAGTATTTGAATTTTATAAAACTACTTGTCCCACTCCATATTTGACTTGGGATTTGATTCTACCATTCACTTTAGGTAAGGGTAGCTACTTTACTAGGGTGGGGCCCACCTTATTCTTGGATTTTTATTTCCTTCAAATACATATATTTATGGTTTCCTTGAAGGTTTGGAAAAATACAAATACTATAGGGGTACATATCTATACATAAGGTATTATTAAGGAGGGGTTTCAAAAAATATTTCCTCATACTTAGCCCTCCCCTTGGCTAGAGGCATTCATGTCTCTAGCCTTCAAAGAGTTTGTTGATGCTCCAAGGTGGGTCATCTTCTTGTACTACTGATATGTATTTCTCCCTTGATTGTTCCAGTTGTCCATTGCTTTCTTCTATCCTTTGTCAGTATTTCTTTAACCTCCATTGTTGAAGCTCAAATTCAAGGACAAAGCATGGAAGCACATCAAAAGGTGGACACACAAGGAAAGGGAGCAAGTAGGGAGCTCCAAGAAGTGTATGTCAAATTTTCACAAGAATCCCCTACAAAAATAGTGATTTTCATCACTAAAAACCATTGTAAATACCATTATCTATTTTTATAACTCCATTTTGTTCAAGCCGAGGAGTCCTTGAGCTTGAGGAGTATTAGAACTATCATCCTACCAATTGTCATAATTTTTAGACTCCGTTTGAGCCCTCAAATAAGCCCTGGAACCTAATTTTTAACTAGGCCGGACACTAGGTCTGGACAGGGCCAAAACTAGTCAAAAAACTATAAAAGGAGCTAGAGAGCTCATTTTTGAGGTTAGCTTGTTAGAGAATGGAGCTTTTGTAAGAGAACTCATTTGCAATCGAAGCTTTCCATTGTTCCTCTCTTTGATCTTACCTTGTGCGCGTGTGTGTATGTGTGTGCATGTTTGTGTGCTTTCACTCACGCACTTGTGCCTTCACTTGCTCGTGGTCTTCATACCGGTCCTCACATCTCCACGGATTGACAAGTAAAGGAGGTGGTGTTTACGCTTGAGCTACACCAAATTTTGGTGCCGTTGCCGGGGAGAGAGCTTCGAGGACGAGCGTTGTGATGGTAAGATCGTAGATTTGCAACGTTGGAAGGTAAAAAAACTGTCATTTTTGTTCATTTTCTGATTTTTCTTCTTCATCTTCTTCATCATCATCATCTCCACCATCTTCCATCTTCTTCTTCATAGAACTTTCTTGTTTTTTAGTGCATTTTCACCATTTTCATACCATTATTGTGTGGGAAGGAGTTAGGAGGTGCAAGGGAGAGCAAGCGCTGTGTTTTTTCATGATTTTTTTCTCATATGGAGCTCGCCATTGCCGGCACTCAGAAATTTGAATTTTCCGCCAAAAAACGCGATTCTGTGATGAAAATCGCGATTCTGTGAAAATTCAAATTTTTTTGAAAAATCACGATTTTCTGTTTTCCCGCCTAAAAGTTGGCTGAAAGAATCACGATTCCGCGGTCATTCTTAGAATCGCGATTCTGTGATTGTGCTCAAAATTGTGATTCTCAAAAATCACGATTTTCAGCCAAACCACGATTCTGTGAAAACACGATTTTGTGAAAAGGCGATTCTGTGAAAACACGATTCTTTGTTCAAAATCGCGATTCTCTGAAAACACGATTCTCTGCCCAAAATCGTGATTCTTACAAATCACGATTTTCAGCCAAAAACACGATGCTGTGAGAACACGATTCTCTAAAACACGATTTTGTGAAAACACAATTCTCTGAGACAAAATCACGATTTTCATGTAAAAAAACACGATTTTGTGAAAAACACGATTCTCTGCTCAAAATCGCGATTTTCAAAAACACGATTCTCTGCTCAAAATCGCAATTTTCAAAAACACGACTCTGTGATTGTGCTCAAAATCGCGATTCTCACAAATCACGATTTTCAGCCAAAAAATACGATTCTGAGAATCACGATGTTGTGAAAACACGATTCTGTGAACCACGATTCTATGGTTGTGCTCAAGATCGCGATTCTCACAAATCATGATTTTCAGCCAAAAACACGATTTTGTGAATCACGATTCTCTGAGACAACATCGCGATTTTCAAAAACACGATTCTGTGCTCAAAATTGCGATTTTTTAAAACATGATTCTGTGCTCAACATCGCGATTTTCAAAAACACGATTCTGTGCTCAATATCGCGATTTTCAAAAACACGATTTTATGCTCAATATCGCGATTTTCAAAAACACGATTTTGTGCTCAAAATCGCGATTCTCTGATTTCACAAAATCGCGATTCTCTTGATTTCACAACATCGCGATTTTCTCTAAAAGGTCCTGTTTGCCTGTTTTGACCCCCAGGAGCCTGATTTGACATAACTTTTTCATCCAAAGTCCATTTTTTGAGCTCTATAGCTCATTGGAAAGCTCGTTTCAAATCCTACACGATCTCAACTATTTTGTTCAAGAATAACGTGTTGATTTAGAGATAGGATAATTTGAAGTTGACCCTCAAGTGGGACTAGGGAACCAAGGGGGCTCCAAAGAATTTTGAACCATACCAAAGGGAAAATTTGGACTCTTGACTAAAGCTTATGAACCTGAGATCTGGTAGACACTTAGGCAAGGATAAACAAAGCATTAGATCTTCTGAGGCTAGTGTCAACCATACATCCAAGTCTTGGGCACAACAACTAAGTGGTCATCTTTTACTAAGTTCAGACACAAGTGATTTAGAAATGTCTTTTAGCATGGGAAAACCTGCAGGTGGCTCAGGGACTGCCCATCTACAAACACCAGAAGGTCCCTATAAGACACAGTTGGAATATATTCGGACCAACCGATTAGGTGCTCGCATCTATGAGGATGGCCTGAGGCGATCAGTGGTCCAACTCAAAAATCCAGATCAATCCTTTGGACTTGAACACCCGGTGGTCAAGTTCGAAGAGGGTTCATACATTGATAAGGAAGGAACCATGTATGTGGTTACCAACCAACCAGGTAGGACCAATGAGTTTGGAAATATCATTCATGAGAATGAGATAGGAGACCTAGAACAAGGAAATGTAGGACAAGGACCCCAGACTCCTAGAGGCAATTCAGTTTTGACCAGAGTGATCACTCCGGACTGGATCCCTCAAGACAACAAAAACATAGAACTATTTTTGAATAGAGAAACAGAGGAAGCCTTTTGGAGATTCAAGCTAGATCAACCTAGCCAATTGGGCATAGTTATCATCTATGAATTCAAAGATCTTGAGATACCAGGCAAAGTTGTCTACCTGGATAACACATCAGAGAAGATATTCTTGGTAACAGAACATGATAGACATGCATATACTTGGAAGAATGAATTGATTTTCCCTCCACCAAGATCCAATGTTTCCCATGGCCTCCAAGGAGTAGGATCATCCCAAGCTCATGAAGCCCAGAGAGAAAGAACTAGAGAGAGACCTGAGGTAAGTTTTGCACACACGATGGGCAGAAATAGAGTAGGATTTGAAAATGAAAGACCTGAAAGAGAGAGACATCAAGCACATAGGCAACAAAGAGATGAACATGATTTTCCATTGCCTAGACCCCGAGAGCACCCAAGAACCCTTAGACCCACTCAAGTGATCAAGGCAATGAAGAATTATTTTGACGGGTCAGGAGATCCTTATGATCATGTGGCTGAGTTCAAACAAGTGTTAAGAGCTGAACAGGTTGAGGATTTGTTCACCCAGTACGAGGCATTTGGTCTGACTCTTAAGGGCACTGCCTTAGCTTGGTTTCAACCACTGAGTAGTCGCAATTATCGCGACATAGAAAACTGCTAGACGAATTCATTGTAGAATTTTCCAAGAGTGGTATCATGCATAACACATCATCCTTGATCCACAGTTTCAAGCAGACACCCCAAGAAACAGTGCGACTAGCAGGTAGAAGGTTCAGACAGTACCTAGAAAGATGCCCTACTCCAGAGTTACCCACACCAGCCAAACAAGTGGCTTTGTTCTTAGATGGCTTACTGAGCACAAAGTTAAGATCATATGTGTACTTGAAAGAGCCTAGATCCATAGAAGAGTGTGTGCGGACGTGCATTGACATAGAAGATAACTTGGGTGAGGAGTTAGGATTGTCCAAACTCTATAAGGACTCTGATAGTTCTACTAGTCATACTTCAAAAATCTCCACGGAAATAGAGGAGATAGCTGAGCAAGTTGCCAAGAAATTGGGAGTCCAAAATAAACAAGCACAAAGAGTCACTCCATTGAATCGGTGTTATACTTGCGGAGGTGACCACATGGCTAGAACATGAGAGAAAGGAATGCTCCATATTGCACTATTGAGAGAAAATACACAAACCACACGACTCAAGATTGTCCCTACAAAAGGCAGGCTGTTAGGCAAACTTATCAACAACCTTACCAACCAGGTAGGTATCAAAACCAATACCAACAGCCATATTATAGACCACAACAACAATATCAGGCACAATATAGGCCACAGCCAGTCTTGGGAAACCAACCACCAGCTCTTGCCAATGTGATTCCAGTCAAATATGCTGTGGGAGAAGAAAATCCAAATAGAGCATTGGTGCTACTAAACCCATTGATACCAGATAATGACTCTCATGCTCATAGTTCAGACTACTCCCATGAAGGTAGTCCACATGCTTATTACACAGAGTCACCTGAACATAGTGAGATTTACTCGTATCAATATGAGGCACCACCTATGGAGCAACATTGGGAGCCAGAATACTCCAATGTCATGTACACAAATCCTAGCCCTATGCCCCAATTGAGACAAATGAGACCACAAGCCCCTAGAGGATCTTGTTTCAGATGTCAAGGTGACCATTTCATTCGTGACTGTCCCCACCCACCATCTCCGAGTCAAGGACAGGCTATCATAATATAGGCTTTTTATCCTGATTGTGGCAAAGACCATCTCCCTAGAGATTGTCCAAGAAACCCCTCCAGTGCACCCAAGATTACACCCATTAATGTGGTAGGCTTAGTGGCAGATTCAAGTTCAAGTAGTAGCAATGTGGCTCCTATACAAGCTGTCACTAGAGCACAAGCCTTAAAACAGGATAAACCAGCAGAATAATCAGAGTCGAGTGAATCAGGAGAGCCTAGTAAGAGGAAAACAAGAACATGGAAGGATACCAGAGAGAAGGCCAATCGCAAGTGGAATAAAAAGTTATCGGAACTAGAAGAAAGCTTAAAAGAAGCGAAAACAAAAATAGAAGACATTGCATCTCAAAGCCCCTCGCATGCCGAAACTCCATCCACTCCACCTCATCCCACCCCACCTCCCATTGTAAATAGACCGCAACCATGGTCTGTTCTTGCAGATCCAACCCTAGAAGGCTTGGACATGATGTTCAAGGCCTACCAGGATCGACTTCAAGAAGGGCCTACAGCTGGAAACCTAGCCAAGAGTTACCCTAGAGCAGATTTAGAGATTGAACGGATGAAAATGTGCATGAAAATGGTAGAACAAGCTCAAGCTATACTCGAGACTAGTCAAAAGTTCAATCAGACAAACTCTGTCAAACCGGATTTACATTTTCAAGGCTTACTAGAAAGATTAGAGCAATTGGTAAACAAACCACAAGTTTCTTTACCTCCACAGGCTCAACCAGTTATTGAAAGACGAAGCTCACCACCAATGGGAGCTTATGTTCCTAATTCCACAGATGCTGGAATACCTCCTTCAATTCAACAGTACTCTCAAGAGTTCTTGCGGGAAATACAAGAAGAGAAATGGGCCAAGGAGAAGGTTAATTCCCCTCCTATTCCTGAGATTGATGATCTGTCAAACCGGATTTGCATTTCCAAGGCTTACTAGAAAGATTAGAGCAATTGGTAAACAAACTACAAGTTTCTTTACCTCCACAGGCTCAACCAGTTATTGAAAGAGGAAGCTCACCACCAATGGGAGCTTATGTTCCTAATTCCATAGATGCTGGAATACCTCCTTCAATTCAACAATACTCTCAAGAGTTCTTGCGGGAAATACAAGAAGAGAAATGGGCCAAGGAGAAGGGTAATTCCCCTCCTATTCCTGAGATTGATGAAGATTGATGATCTTCATCAGTGCCTCAATACCCTAGAAGAACTGCTTCAATTTCCAGGTCCATGGGAATCTGAATCTCTCCAGATTAGAGCTCCCACAATACTGGTAAGAAATGAGGACTCAGTGGTTCCAAGGAACACTGATGTCGTAAAGAACACTAAGGTTCAGTGTCACCTCACTGTAGAAGAGCTGCTCAAAGCAAAACCTGAGCTATGGAATCATGTGAAAGATCAGGTTCCAGAACTTGAGTCCAATATGCCAAAAATAGGCTCTAAGCAAAAAGTACCAGAGATACCTCTAGACAAAATAGGGGACATGTGTGAGGGTGAAGAAGGTAATACTTATCTTCCAATCACCTACCAAGGTTACACAACCAAAGCAATCATAGATTCAGGTGCTGGTGTTGCTATTGCGACCACCTCCTTGTGGAAGCAATGGGGCAAGCCCACATTAAGACC
The DNA here is from genome assembly GCA_020310875.1 of Ceratopteris richardii. NCBI lineage: Eukaryota > Viridiplantae > Streptophyta > Polypodiopsida > Polypodiales > Pteridaceae > Ceratopteris > Ceratopteris richardii. The sequence goes on from CM035425.1 coordinate 53,073,413, forward strand.
AACTAGAATGAAGCTTCAAATGGCTGATGGTCATTTTGAAAGACCTCTAGGATTGCTAGAAGGGATAACTCTAACCACTTGTGGTGTGGAGTTTGAACATACATTTGCTATATGTGACTTTGAGAAAAATAATGTCTATGAGATGATCCTAGGAAGACCCTTCCTACGACAATTGCAAATAGTACAGGATTGGGGAACTAACTCCTTGTACTTACAACACTTAGGGGTCACCACCAAGGTCAATTTGAAGGATTACACCTTCAGAGATGTACCACCCCTACAGTGGATTTCTATCCACAAAGCGAAAGAAGATTCCATCTCTGTGCATTCTGAAAGTTCACCTGATCCATCATGGCTGCATGAAGATACTCAATTGTGGATGTGCAAGGTCGTAGAGGAAGAGGAAAAACGTTTAAAGGAAAGAGAAGAATGAACTTCGCTAGGAGATAGACCAATTAAAGACCCAGCCTATACACCGATGATCTTTCCAGATGAGGAATTTGAGCCTCATGGCTGGCTAGAAATCTTAGCCACCATGGACATTGCTGTCAATGAAGAACAATGGACACCTCATTGTGATGAGGAGGGTTATGATATCTCAGTGTTCATGTGTCAGCCCTTGCTAGAAGAATGTGACCCTAGTGATGTCATAGAAGAAGAAGAGAATGACGATGATATAGAGTCCATTGTGATGGATAGTTGCTTTAACTCAGAGCAGCACTATCTAGAAGATATAGGAGTGTTCACCCAAAAAGAAGAAGAACCTCTCACAAGTATTAAAACGGTAAATTCAAAGGATGGAAGTGAGAGCAGTCAAAAGAAAAAGAAAAGAAAAGAAGTAAAACCAGAAGAAGAGGAATCATTGTTCGAAGTACCAGAAAACTTCAAGAAATCTGAAGTTGATGACCGCAAAATTTTGGTACGCTTGCCTAAGAGAGAGGCCATCATAGGAGAATCATATGATAATAAAGAAAAGACCAAGAAAATTGTAGTGACCATCGAAGAGAACGAAGAGAGATGCACATATATAGGAGATGACCTAAGTGAAAGAGAAGAAATGGAGCTCGTAGCTCTATTAAGGGAATATAGGGATGTGTTTGCATGACACTATATAGACTTGAAAGGGGTAGATCCAAGAATTTGTTCTCATACTATCCCCATGACTGCTGATGCCAAGCCCACCAAACAGAAGCCCTACACATATAATGATACATATGCAGCCAAAATAAAAGAAGAAATTGATAGGCTGATTGAAGCTGGATTCATCTATGAGATTGAGCATACAGAATGGGTGTCCCCCATTGTAGTGGTACCCAAGAAGAACGGAAAGTTGCGAGTGTGTATTAACCTTAAATAAGTTAATGCTACTACGATTAGAGATAGTTATCCACTTCCAATCACAGAACACCTATTGGAGCGTGTTGCAGGCAAGGAAGTTTATAGCTTCCTTGATGGATTTTCAGGTTACAATCAAGTAGCCATTGCCCCAGAAGATCAACACAAAACAGCTTTTGCTATAGAGTGGGGAATCTTTGCATTTCGTGTGATGCCATTTGGGCTCACCAATGCACCTGCAACATTCCAAAGGCTCATGTGTCATGACTTCAAAGAGTTCTTGCGAAAGAGCTTAGAAGTATATGTGGATGATTTATGTGCTCATTCCCAAGAAAGAAGATTTCACATCCCTGAACTCAGACAAATCTTTAACAAGTGTAGAGAATATCGAGTGTGTCTGAACCCAGAAAAGTGTGTGTTCATGGTGCGTCAAGGTAAAATCTTAGGTCATATTGTTTCTAAGAATGGAATCTCAACAGATGAAGATAAGGTTCGAGCCATAGCAGAGCTGCCACGGCCAAGGAATGTTAAAGAGGTACAAGCCTTTATGGGCCATTGTGGATATTACCGTAGGTTTATCCACATGTATGCAATCATAGCTAGACCCCTTTATGCCTTGTTGTCTAATTTTGAGTGGAACGACGAATGCGAGAATTCTTTCAATGAACTGAAGAAACGTTTGTGCACAGCACCAATACTGACCACTCCTGATTGGAATAAACCATTCCATGTCCATGTGGATGCATCCAATCATGCCATAGGATGTGTGCTAGCACAACCCACAGGTGAAGGGAATTTAGATTTGCCCATAGCATATGCTAGTAGACAACTAAACCCAGCCGAAAGAAATTATACCACAACCGAGCGAGAAAGGTTAGGCATGGTATATGCTGTGAAGAAGTTTAGACACTATTTATTGGCCAACAAGTTCAAGTTTTTCACTGATCATCAAGCTTTGTTATATTTGGTCAATAAACCTTGCAATACTGGACGCTTAGTAAGATGGTTCCTCTTACTAATGGAGTATGACTTTGAAGTTGTTGTCAGGAAAGGTAGAACCCACCTTCAGGCAGATCATCTTTCTCGCATCACTTCAAGAGAGTCACCGCAAGGAGTGTCTGACGAATTACCTGATGCTTATCTGTTCAATTTAGAAGTTGTTCCTAAATGGGCAAATAAGTTGGTACCAGTCCTAACCTTCGGCCCTGCAAATAAGAATGTGAAAACATCACAAGAAGAAATTGTAAAATCACAAAAATATCACATATTAGCAGGAAGCATGTACAAACAAGATACTGAGGGTGTATTAGCTTGTTGTGTTGCGGACGATGAACATAGTAGTTGGTTGCAACAAGCCCATGAAGGAATGCTAGGAAATCACTATTCTAAACAACGAACATTGCAGAATTTGAAACATTTAGGAGTGTATTGGCCTAGCATGGACAAAGCAATACATGAGTGGATCAAGAATTGTCCAATGTGCAGAGAGAGACCACCAGTGGAGCATGCGACCCTTTATCAAGTATCATTAATTCCATATTGGAGTGCTCCATTGGTAGAGTTTATGAGATCGGGAAGATTACCCAAAGAGGCCAGTCTAGCAAGAAGACGAAGCATGGAGCAAGAGGCTCAAGGCTATGCCTTAGTAGGAGAGAACCTATACCGAAGAGGCAAAGATGGTTACTTAAGACTGTGCTAAGTTCTTATTCGAGAATGTGTTCACGAGATATGGACTACCGGTAGAGTTGGTGAGCGATAGAGGCACACACTTCTTGAATGAAGTCAGACTACGGCTAAGTTCTTATTCGAGAATGTGTTCACGAGATATGGACTACCAGTAGAGTTGGTGAGCGATAGAGGCACACACTTCTTGAATGAAGTCATTGAAAATCTTCTCCAAGAATTCTTGGTGATACATAAGAAGTCTGCCCCCCACAAGCTAACGGACAAGCCGAGAGTACCAATAAGATCCTTTGTAACGTATTGACAAAATTGGTAAATAATAAACGCTATGATTGGGACAAACAACTTCATCATGCTGTTTGGGCTTATCGAGTTGCCTACAAAACGGTACTCAATGCCACCCCATTTCAGATGGTCTTTGGACAGAATGCGGTGCTACCACTAGATTTCTTAATCCCTGCTTTAAAAGTAGCACAAGAGCATGAGTGGAATGGACATGAATTGTCATCTAGGATCTTTGATCTAGAATGCTTAGGTGAGACAAGGCTACGAGCGGCTACAGGCATCTACGCTGCAAAGAAAAGGCAAAAGGCATACTTCGATGCACACATTAAGGATAAGGGACTGAAAGAGGGAGATCTAGTGTTGGTTTACACACTAAAACAACATTCCCGTAAGTTGGAAAAACGAGGATATGGACCCATGATCATTAACAGAATTTCCACTAGCGGCGCGGTTCAATTGGCTACTTTAGAAGGTGATATCTTGCCAAACTATATTAGTGGTTGTAGAGTCAAGTTATATCAAGAACCTCTTACAGAGGAAATGCTAATGAGACTCAACACTGCTAAGAAACGAAAAGAAGAAGAGTTAAGAGTGAGAGAAGAAGCACAGGCAGAGGCCAGAGAGAGTATTAGGCGAAATAAGTTAAGGCGATTAGGCCTAGATGTCAACTCAAAAGCCCCAAAATATCACATGGATATGTGCCAAAAGTCAGGCATAGCGACTTCTCAAGTCATTTACTGAAGACCCTTTGTGACCATAGAGATAGGACAAGGGAAGGGTGCAAGGACGGTGAAAGCATTGATTGACTCAGGTGCAGCAAGTAGTGTAGTTAGACTTTCCTACTGCCAAGACTTGCAGTTGAACATCAATCCCATAGAAGCTTATCTCATAGGATTGGGAGGTGTGGAAACCCCTTGTTTGGGCGAGGTGGAACTTCCCATCTACCTTCAAGATGTTCCAATGAAAGTCAAAGCGCTAGTATGTCAAGATGAGAACCTTACAAAACCACTTGTCTTGGGTCAAGATTGGATCTATGACCATGCAGTTAACTTAAACCTAAGAAGTCAAATTCTTCAAGTTTGGGTACATGAACAATGCATTACATTAGAATTAGAGAACTGCATGCTCCTAGATCATGGCACCACACACTCTCTTAGTTCTTCCAAGACTAATCTTATGAAAGAAGATGTTGTATGTGTCAAAAGCTCTATGATGCAGAAGGAGTCAATCGTGGAAGACCAGGTTCGAAGGCGGGTGGATCTTTCTTCTTCTCCAAAGAATCAAGTAGCCACAGTAGTGAGTCCACCACACAAGCAAACACAACCGTTCACGACAACTGCTACATCAAATAGAAAGACACCATTCGATAAGAAAGCAGTTCCAAGCATGAAGCAGATATGGGTACGCAAAGGAGAGCAACCACCAACCTTGCCCCCATAAAGCCCATCCAGGCAAGCCAGCCAGGCCAGAAGACGAAGGAAGCAGCTCGGACAAGCTCAATCACAAGGTATCCAACAAGTTTGGGTGCCTAAGAAGTTAGCTGCAGGGCGAAAGGACTCAACAAAGAAGCCAAAAAGAGAAAAGGGTAAGAACCACGTACAGAGACCAAAGGAAGTTCAAATCAGCTCTTCAACATTAGTAGGAAGACATGCAAAAAGGATATGGGTTTGGAAGCCAAAAGTACAAGTAGCCTCCACCGAACCGAAGCGCCAACCACACTGGATACCACAGTTCAGAAAGCATCCAAACAGGAAGACGCCTGAAGTGACCTCTACAGTGCCAAATGATGTTCTAAAATGGACTCCAATAAGGAGGATTACATCGGTTCAAGACTCAATGGATACCTCCACCAAGGTCGGCATCAACCTCCGCAAATAACATTGAAAGCCTCGAACGAGCGACAACCATGTGCTCCTTGCACAACCCTGTCTTTTGCACCATTCAGGTCATGCATTTCCAAAGTATGCATTAATATAGGGCCACATTACACGGCCGTGCATAGACACACTTGAATCCTAAGCACAAGAGCACAGTGACATATGTCAAATATTTCTATTGCTACTAACTTTTGTGTTCTTGTTTTGTGATATCTTTTCCCTCAAAAAAAAAAAAAAAAAAAGAGAGGAAGCACTTGTTCCCAGGTTTGGCTCATGAAACATGAATGAGTCATGCTTGGTTAAAGGTGGAACTGTTGATTACTGGGCATTTATCAGTTTGGATAGAAGTGTGTCTTGGCTAGCAGATGATATAATTGCTGCCTTATCTCATAGATGTCAAGAACTTGGCATGAACATGGCATCTACAACTATGATTTTCTCTTACCTTGGTAGGAATGAAGAGCTTGAAGGTCCGCAACTTGAGTGATGCTTAACTACTTCATGTACGAGAGCATCCAAGGAGACATCTGCAAAGGGTAGTTCTGGAGGAGAAGACTCCTACGTATGGTGAGCTAAAGAGAATATGTGAAACTCAGCTTGGTGTAGTTACCCAATGTTGTTTGCCAAGGAATATAAAGAAATTCAATTCTCAGTATTTGGCAAATGTTGCTTTGAAAAGAGGAGAGAGGATCAACCACTCAAAAGATCTCATCAGTGGACCATCAACATGGACATTCATCAACAATGTTCCATCCCAAAGGCCGAGTGTTCAACCTTCTCCATGGTAAGTATCTTTACTCTGGCAACACCATAACCATGATAGCCTAGGAAACCTCTTCGTTGGCATACCCTTGAGCACTTAGCTCAAGACCCCCATTTTTGCACCATACTTCTTCCGATGCATTTTCCACGTAAGCATGCATAGGGCTACATTACAAGGCCGTGCACAAGGAACATATGTTCCTCAACCCATGCACGAACACACTTACCCATCACTCAATATGGGTTATGAGTACTTGGCATGACTACTATGAACATCAACTGTGGAAGATCTAGAAAACATCAACGGAGACTCACAACGACACAGTCATGCTGGAATCCAAGGAAGAAGCACATACCAAGAGACTACAACTTGCAAAGACTCGCAGTGATAGATGAAGAACCAGACACATCTGGAAGTCAGACGACTTTTGTTCATACAAAAGGGACACTCCCTCTCAAGGCACTACTTGGAACAACCACTACAACAAAGGTCTGTCAGGGACGATAGACTCGAGAGGGGGGGGAGTATTGAAGCTCAAAGTCAAGGACAAAGCATGGAAGCACATCAAAAGGTGGACACACAAGGAAAGGGAGCAAGTAGGGAGCTCCAAGAAGTGTATGTCAAATTTTCAGAAGAATCCCCTACAAAAATAATGATTTTCATAACTAAAAACCATTGTAAATACCATTATCTATTTTTATAACTCCATTTTGCTCAAGCCGAGGAGTCCTTGAGCTTGAGGAGTATTAGAACTATCATCCTACCAATTGTCATAATTTTTAGACTCCGTTTGAGCCCTCAAATAAGCCCAGGAACCTAATTTTTAACTAGGCCGGACACTAGGTCTGGACAGGGCCAAAACTAGTCAAAAAACTATAAAAGGAGCTAGAGAGCTCATTTTTGAGGTTAGCTTGTTAGAGAATAGAGCTTTTGTAAGAGAACTCATTTGCAATCGAAGCTTTCCATTGTTCCTCTCTTTGATCTTACCTTGTGCGCGTGTGTGTATGTGTGTGCATGTTTGTGTGCTTTCACTCACGCACTTGTGCCTTCACTTGCTCGTGGTCTTCATACCGGTCCTCACGTCTCCGCGGATTGACAAGTAAAGGAGGTGGTGCTTACGCTTGAGCTACATCCATCCATTGACCTTCATCTTGTGTAGCTTCCCTGACATATCCATGAGTTGATAGCTTCCATTCTTGAACTTTGTCTTGATCAAAAATGGTCCTTCCTATCGTGGTTGGAACTTTGTATCATGCCTGTTATCAAAACGATTATCATACCTTAAAACAAGAGTTCTTTCTGTTAGCCCTTTATCCTTTAGTTGTTTGTTGAATTCCTCCCTTCTTTTCTCTGCTTGATTGATGTAATGTTCCACTACAAGCTCCCTTTTCATACTCAAGTGTTGTAGATCTATAAGCCTCTTTTGAATGACTTCTTCTTCACTTTCTGCACTTTCTTTTAGCAGTACACGAAGACTTGGGATTTCCACTTCTATTAGTAATAAGGCTTCTTGTCTGTACACTAAATGAAAAGGAGTGAATCCTAAGGATGCCTTGTAGGATGTGCGATATGCCCATAATGCTGCAGTGAGGTGCCGGTTCCATTCCTTAAGATGCTTCTTTACCTGCTTACTAATGATTTTACAAAGAATTCCATTGGTCTTTTCAACACGACCATTACATTGAGGATAATAGGGTGTGGAGTATCTGTGCCTTATGTTTAATCTAATCAATAGATCATTCAAAACAGCTGATCTAAAACCTGGACCATGATCAGACACTATCTCTAAAGGTATCCCAAATCTACAACATATGAAATCATAAATGAACTTCCCAATATCTTGTGCGGTTGTCCTTTTTGTGCTAGCTGCTTCTGTCCATCTAGTCATGTAGTCCACTGCCACAATGGTGTACTCCTTCCCTGAGCTTGTCCTTGGTAGGGGTCCAATTGCATCGATTCCCCATTTCTTGAATGGCCCATAAGATATGACTGGTGTCCTTGGTTCATACAGAAGCCTCTTATTCCGTGTAATCTGACATTTATTGCATGTTCTACACCAATATTGAACATCTTTATGAAGTGTAGGCCATGTATACCCTGGTTGAAGTACTCTCCTTATCGTTATCTCATGTGAGAAGTGTCCTCCACATGCATGATCATGACATGATTCCAGAATGCTCTTTATTTCATCTGATATGGGGATCCTTCTAAGGATAAGATCCTTACCTTTCTCATAGAGATGATCTCCTATGAGTTGGTACTGTAGAGCCTTCTTCGCTAATCTATGCCTTTGTACCTTGTTTAGGTGATTGGGTGCTTCTCCAATTTCTAGAAACTCAATGATATCTTGTAATCCTTCTTGACCTACAAATCTGTTGTCTCCCAGCTTCATGGATGCTATGAACCCATCAAATTGCTCATTTGCTAATGCATCTGCTTCCTTATTTTTGGTCCTTGGTACATGACATATTTGAGTGTTATCAAATTGTTTCAATAACACTCTTACCTTTTTCACCCATTCAAACAAATTTGGGCTTTTGCAACACCAAACATTTTGTAATTGCTTAATTATCAACATTGAGTCTCCTTTGATGATCAACCTTTTGATACCATGTTGAACACATTCATGCAAGTCCTCACATAGTGCTGCATATTCTGCTTCATTATTTGAATGAGCATTAGGAAGAGCTATACCTTTCTTGAAGATGAGCTGTTTGTTTTGTTCATATATCAGAAATCCTCTTGTTGCTTTGTCGACCTGCTTCTTATATGCACCATCAAAAAATACAGTATGTGCATCTTCAATATCTTCTTCATGCAAGGTTGCTCCCCTCTCCCTCTCATTGGATATTTTCCTCTCTCACTTCTTGTAGGTGAGTATGTCTGCAAGACTGGCTCTTGTGCTTTCCTCTACTACAAAAGTATAGTTGTATTCTTGAAGTTCAAGAACCCATTTAGCTATTCTAGATGAGATGCTCATATGTTGTACCACATATGGAAAAGCATGATCTGTTGTAAGAATAATGAAAGGCCTAGCAAGAAGGTAAGATCAAAACTTCCTTACTCCAAACATAAGTGCATACATGAGTTTCTCTGCATCTGTGTATCTCTTCTCATTTTCTTTCATTACCTTGCTAGCAAAATAAATAGGACGCATGTGAGATATCTTTGTATCGTTCTGGAGTAAGACCACTCCAATTGCTTCTTCACCTGCACTTGGACACACATAGAAAGTCTCCCCCATATTTGGTGGCATCAATGTGGGTAGAGTGCTGAGTACTCTTTTGATTTCTTCAAAACATTCATTATGGATATCCTCCCATGCAAAGACACTATCTTGTGCAAGCTTTTGTAATGGAGATATGATTTCAGACAGAAGGTGGATGAATCGTGACATGTAGCGTACCTTTTGTACAAAAGTGAGGGTCTGATTTGTTGTTGTTGGAGGAGGTAGAGTCAATAATGCTTCCACTTTGGATGGATCAACTTGAATCCCCTTTTTTGATATGAGATGTCCAAGAAGAACTACTTCTTTCTCAGCAATATGACATTTATCAAGATTCAATTGACCCCCAAGATCATACAATCTTTTTAAACCTTCTTCAACTTTTTGACAATGCATGGCTCTAGTGCTATATATGCAAAAGTCATCCATGTACACCCTTATTGATGATCCAAAGAATGGTTGAAAAACATAGTTCATAAACCTTTGAAATGTTGCAGGTGCATTGGTTAGGCCAAAAGGCATTACCTAATAAGCAAAGCATCCCCATGGCGTAATGAATGTGGTCTTCCTTTGGTCCTCCTCAGCTATCCGGATTTGAAAGTATCCTGAGTATCCATCACATACAGTGCACCTTTCATGACCTGCCACTTCATTTAGAATCTCATCTTGGAAGGGTAGTGGAAAATGATCTCTCTTTGTTGTTGCATTTAAGGGTTTATAGTCTACACACACCCTCCATTTACCATTCTTCTTTGGGGTAACTGCTACTGGAGACACCCATTCTGAATTTGATATAGGGTAAATGAAACCAACCTTTATGAGTCTATTTACCTCATTTAATAGAGCCTCTTGTTGAAGAGTTCGGATCCTTCTGAGCTTTTGCGCCACTGGCTTTGCTTCTGGCTTGATGTCGATATGATGTTGAATAGCAGTTACACCTTGTATCTCATTATAATCTTTAATGAATAATTTGGGGTACCTTTTGAGCATGTTGATGTATGTGGTCCTTTCTTTTGAGGTGAGATCTTCCGCTACCATCTTTTGGAGATCCTCTTCAGGCATGGAGTCCTCACTTTGTGGTTGTTGTAGATCATCCTCTTTGCCTCCATCTTCCTTTCCTTGAAAGATCACGCCCATGACTTCGAGTGTTGATGAATCATTCTCAGTTGTGGATTCCTCACTACTAGAATCACTATCATAACAAGAACTCTCTTCATCTACTATTGTTTCATACCTATGATCTTCCTTCTTTTGGTCCTTCAAATCATAGGTAACTGACTTTGTTATATCATTTGGTTTGAGAACTAGAAGGCCAAAACCCCATTTCTGATCTGCTTTTACTGCCATTAACCATGGACGTCCTAATATGATAGGGTAGCCCTCCCCCTTGGTTGCAATGACATACATATCCAAAGCAACCTCTATATCACATACCGTGATTCTTAAATTTTCAATTACACCAACACATTTAACAACACTATTATTTGCCATTTTAGCTTGATATGCAGATGGTCCTGTTACATCCAAGCCTAACCAATGCATTGTTTTTTCTTTCATCACACACATCTGTGCTCCGCCATCCACGTATACATTTGAAACTCTTCTTCCTTTCACATACTCATCCACTATGGGTACCACATCATCACATGCATTGGCTCTTATAAGGTTAAGTTCCTTGTTTTTAGCCCTCCTAGTGCTTACTAGCTTGGACCATTCCCTCCTAGTTTTTGAAGATAGTTGGAGTAATTGTGGCCAAGTGATATTTGGTTTCTGTGTGGATATATCCTCAATTAGGTCATAAGGTTCGATGCCCTTACCTAGAGGAAAGTCTTCCATTGTGATCTTCCTTCTCGACCTTCTCTTTCTTTTACCGGCTTCACCTTCTCCAACTCTACCTTTCTTCATTTATGTACCCATGCTTGAATCTTCATCTTGAGATCGGTCTCTCTCTTGCACCCTTGTTCTCTTGATTGGCATCGTATCCATGGTCTCTTGTTCCTCGGTCAGCTCCAAAACATTCACTTGCCTTTGATCAACTTGAGCCATTGGGAGAGGTGGAATATTTGCTTGTTGTTGTTGTTGTTGTTCCTATGCATATTGTGGTGGCCTCCTGACAGGATACATATCACCTGGATTCCTACGAGGGTGAGGGCAATTGTACATACCATGACCACATTCGTTGCACTTGTAGCATATAAACTCTTGTGCTTGTCGTCGTTGTCCTCGATTTTGTTCCCTTTGTGGTCTGTCTTGTTGGCTCCTCACCAAGTTGAGTGTTAGTTGTTCCAGCTGTTGTGTGAGCTTCTGCAAAATATCTTGTTGTGAAGTTCCTTCATTCTCTGCTTGTGTAGCTGGTACAGTGGGAACAATATCCATATGCTCTAGTTTTTCCACCTTTGAAGACTGAAACTTCAATTTCCTGCACTTTACTCTTGCTACCTCTAAAGCTTCTTCGAAGGTCCTTGGAAATTGTGACTCCACCTTTTGTTTCAAAGAAGGGAATAGTCCCGAGATAAACCTATCCCTTCTTAGAAATTATGGAGCTACTTCATTTGCTCCTAGACTAGCTTCCCAATTATTCCAAATACATTGAAATTTTGACTCATAGTTTGAGAAATCTTCAAGATTTACTTACCTTAACGAGAGCAATTGTTGCCACAATCCTTCAGGTGTCTCCCTTTTCCCATATCTCGCAAGGAATGCTGCATGCACTGCTTCCCAACTTCCTGTTTCGTCATTCGAAAGATTGTTGTACCACGTTCTAGCTTCCTCCTTCAGGATCAGCGGGAAGGACCTAAGCTTGACTGTTTCTTGATCTCTTCCAGAGATAAGGTATGCCATCTCCAAGTTTTCAAGAAATTCCCCAGCATCTTCATTGAGTCGTCCATAGAAATGCGGGAAGATTGATGCCATTGTGATCTTGAAGGTGGATTTCTTACAAAAGAATAAAGATATAGACGTCGAAGCTCAAAGTGTACTCTAAAATTGGGAAGATGAATGGCTCAGGAGATGCAAGGATTTCTCCTAAACGTTCAGCTCCGAAGTGATACACTATGCGTTGCTGAAACAAAATCTTCCTACTGTATGTGATGTGGATGGAGAGAAGGGGTCTTGGTTGATAGGGTTCGTTGGGACGGATGGGACGGTTTTGGTTATTGGGGATTTGAAAATTCATTAACTTGAGATCCTCAGTGGGGGCACCAGGTTATGAGAGGGGCGTTAAGGAAATGGCCTCTAACACTTCCTCGATGCTCAACTCATAAACAAAGAATGGAATTGAAGATGAGGGACACCAGGCTCCTATAAAATCACTCACATGAAAAACACACAGCACTGCTAAGCAGGGGTGGTCCGCGTCGCTTTGTCACACAAATACAATGGCACTCTTAGGGTGCGGGTGATCCACACTGCCCTATTAGTACACTTAAACACAATCAACACAAAGGTACTCTTAAGGCATGGGTGATCCGCATCGCCCTCTTAGTACCAACACACAAACATTATGCAAGTACTCTTAAGGCAGGGGTTGTCCACACTGCCCTCTTAGTACCAACACAGAAAATGCAAAACACTCACAAGAAAGAGATTCTCAATGACAAGAGGAGCCAAGTGATACCACAATATTCAATGGGTTTTGGGAATGATGGAGAAGAGGGAAGGAATATGGAAGGAGTAGGAAATGAGAGAAGAAGAGAGGGTGTATTGGATAGAATAAGCAAGGGTTCAGGGTAATGGAAATGGAAGGAATTGGAGAAATGAACTTGATTGAAATAGAAAATATTAAAAAGACATGGGGGACTTACAAATTAGGAGCTTGTATAGCTCTCTCAATACAATGACATAGGGTAGACTCCTCCTCCTAGGTTTGGAGTGCGCAGTACACCCATAGCGTGTACCTGCATACAACTCTTCTTGTTTTGAGGGCACCCAAGGGGGTCCTTTTATAGGTCTTTTGGGAAGATATTTGGAGATGATATTATTTGGGAGAATCTTCTAGATGTGACACTTGTGTGGTGGAAAATACAATATTGAAAAAATCCTAGAAGATTTTTGGCCATTCTAAGGTGTTCATCTTATCCCATATGGTCATATCTTTGTTTTTTTCATGAAAAATCATAAAAATACTGTAAATAGCACCCTTATTTCGTGGGAATGAGCCTCATATCCGAGTTTGGGCGTTTGGAATATTTTATGCTTGATTTTGGGCCCAAAAAGTCAATCACAAGTGTCCCATTTGTCAAGAATCTTTGTGTAGGACTCAAAAGTCTATGGTGGGGCTTGAGTCTTTGACAAGTTTTTTGGACTCTTTCAAAAGGGAGAGTGGGTCAAGCTTAAGTATTTGAATTTTATAAAACTACTTGTCCCACTCCATAGTTAACTTGGGATTTAATTCTACCATTCACTGTAGGTAAGGGTAGCTACTTTACTAGGGTGGGACCCACCTTATTCTTGGATTTTTATTTCCTTCAAATACATATATTTATGGTATCCTTGAAGGTTTGGAAAAATACAAATACTATAGGGGTACATATCTATACATAAGGTATTATTAAGGAGTGTTTTCAAAAAATATTTCCTCAGCGATAGACGGGGTCTGTCATGGGGTCCTGTCTGTCATGATAGATGGGTGTTTGTCATGATAGAGTGAGTCTGTCGTCTGTCGTGGATCTGTCCATCGCGATAGACGGGTGTCTGTCACGATAGATGGGTGTCTGTCACGATAGACGGGTGTCTGTCGCAATAGATGAGGTTTATCATATGTTGTGGTTTTGGTATATCACGATAGATGGTGTCTGTCGCGATAGACGCTATTTATCATCTGTCGTGGTTTTGGTCTGTCACGATAGATAGTGTCTGTCGCAATAGATGCTATTTATCATCTGTCATGGTTTTGGTCTGTGGCATATTTATCACGGGAGTCTGTCTGTCGCGATAGACAGGTGTCTATCGCGATAAATGGCCTCTGTCATGGGGTGCTGTCTGTCGTGATAGACGGTGTCTGTCGTGACATACACTGTCTGTCGTGATAGACGGTGTCTGTCATGATGGATTGAAAAAATGCAAATTTTTTTGAAACTTCTAGTGATTTGGAGTGCTCTAATGGTGTAGGTTATCGTGCCAAGCATGCATTAAAAAAATACTAAGTTTCTCTATCTGTCTCGATAGACAGAGATCATCGTCTCGGGACCTGTGCAGAGTTCTTTCTGTCATACTTGCACAAGCTACTGGAGATGGTGGTACAACTAAAACCTGTAGCAAAAGCTCAAAAACACACAAAACAATGCACACACAAGCTCTCTCTCGCTCTCTCTCACAAGTGAAATGAGGGAAATGAGGTGGGGAGGGGAATATGACCAAAAAACTGAAAGTTTTGTGAAGATGGAGATGGAAGTGGGAGATGGTGAGGATGATGATGGTGATGCAAAAACAAGAAAAAATGAAGAAAAATAAGGAAAAGAAAGGATATTACCTATGACTCCAATGTCTCAACTCTACATCTTACCATCACACGCTCGTCCTCGAAGCTCTCTCCCCGGCAATGGCACCAAATTTGCTGTCACTCTAGCACAATGGCAAGTACCAACATGAGGAGATCCACCTCATAATTGTCAATCCGTGGAGACATGAGGGCTAGTATGAAGACTATGAGCAAGTGATGGCACAAGTGTGTGAGTGAGAAGCACACAAACATGCACACACATACACACACATACGCGCACACAAGGCAAGAACAAGGAGAGGAACAATGGAGTTCTTTGCATTAGTAAAAAAGTCTCTTACATAAGCTCAAATCACTAACAATCTAACCTCAAAAATGAGCTCTCTAGCTCTTTTTATAGTTTTTTGACTAGCTTTGGCCTTGTCCAGACCTAGTGTTCGACCTAGTTAAAAATTAGGTTCTAGAGCCTATTTGAGGGCTCAGACGGAGTCTAAAAATTATCAAAATTGGTATGTAGCTAATTCTAATACTCCTCAAGCTCGAGGACTCCTCGGCTTGAACAAAATGGACTCTCTTCTACCAAAAAAGAGATTCATAATGTTTGTGTAGTGATGAAAATCACTTGAGTTGGAATAGTTCATGGAAAAAAATGATTCGGCCTTGTTACCGGATTGTGCATGACTGCTCCTTTGTGCTGGTATGCTCTTCTTTTTGCTTGTATCCCAACAAGAGGTTTCTTTTCTCATGACTTTTATAAATGCCTATAAAGATAATGAGTCACTTATCTTTATGTTATTCACTATACATTATATGCTATGCTACAAGCTTCTTCTTCTTCCTCATGGTGTTTGTGAGCTTTTGGAGTACTCAAATTCCAACCATTGATATCAAACTAGGTTGCCACTTTCTTTAGGGGATTGTTCTAGTCACACTCTTAGAATAAAGAAAAATTGGTGAGCACACTCAAGGTCATTAGCAATTCAAAATAACTTTTGTATGTGGCATCAAATTTTTTATTTGAGCTTGTGACCTTTGAACACACTATCACAATGACTGCATAGGCAATTTCCTCCTTTTATGCCAAACATATGTACATTTTTTTATTAGCAACTACAAGCTTCTCAAAGTTTGCTACATGGTTATTAAATCTCAGTAGGGTATTTCTATTAAACATCTTTGAGAAAAAAATCAATTTTCTCCATCAGGGTGTAGTTACTACCCAAGGCTAAAAGCAATAATGTATTTTTTATGTTGGCTATTGAGGATACATTTGATGGTTCTAACTACCCATTGTGGTCATACATGATGCAACATGTATTGGTATAGCCATAATAGGTCATATATCTTTGTACATTCTCTTGGTAATACATTCAATATTGTGTGTTGTGCTCCAAGCTTCTTCTTCTTCCTTGTGCTGTTTGCATGCTTCCGCAGAGCTCAAACTCCAACAATTGGTATCAGAACAGGTCATCGCTTCATTTAGGGCATCATTGATTCCCCTCTGGTCATAGTCTCAAAAATACACAAGATTTTCTTAGCATACTTAGGGACATTAGGAGTTCAAAATAGCTTCACTATGTGGTGCATACACAGGGCAAATAGGAGTTCAAAAGAGCTTCGCCCTATAGTGTCAAAATTGCTATTTGAGCTCGTTTCGACCTCTAAATGCACTATCACAATGCTTGTGTAGGCAATTTCATCTTTTTGTTTGAAAGATATATTTAGGTTTTGGTTTGCCTATATAAGCGCCTCGAAGTTTGCTACACATTTAGTAGAACTCGATTGGGTAGTTCTATTCAACTTTTTGAGATACAATCATTGTATCTTATCTTTGTACATTCTAGTGGTAATACATTCAATATTGTGTGTTGTGATCCAAGCTTCTTCTTCTTCCTCATGCTGTTCGCGTGCTTCTATAGACCTCAAACTCCAACAATTGGTATCAGAGCAGGTTATCGCTTCATCTAGGGCATTGTCATCACCCCTCCGATAATAGTCTCAAAATCGCATGAAATTTGGTGAGCATACTCAAGGTGATTAGGATCTAAAATCATGGTCTCAACTTGTTTCGGCCTTCAAACGCACTATTGCAGCACTTGTGCAGGCTATTTCATATATAGGTTTTGGTTCGCCAATATACGCATCTCCAAGTTTGCTACATGTTTAGCAGAACTTGATAGGGTACTTCTATTCAACCTTTTGAAATACAATCAATTTTCTATATCAAGGTATTTTACTCAGTGGCCATGGCTGAAAGGAATGATGTATTCCATATGTTGGCTATTGAGGATAAGCTGGATGGTACGAATTACCCATTATGGGCTTATCTGATGCATCATGTATTAGTCGCAAAAGGATTGTGGAATATTATGCAGGGTGTTGAAAAACATCCTATTTCACCTGCAAAGGAATGAGGCTCGTGAAGCTTACCTCTAAAAATAGTTGGAGAGTGAGCACATGGATGAAGGTGATTCTATGGAAGGTTTTCTGACAAAGATCAAAGACTTGAAGGAATAGTTGATCTCTGCTAATGAAGTTATATGAGATAACTCACTTGTGCAAGCCATTCTGAATGGTCTTCTTGATTCATATGAGATTTTTGCTTCTACTCTTCATTTGATGATGAAAGGAAATCCAAATGCCTTGACATTTGAGAGTTAGTATTTGTTCTATCGTAGGAAGATCATTCTAGGCAGAACAGGTCCATTATGCATGTTGCAGATCAAACTTTCTTGGCTAGTCAGAAGGGCAAAGGTACCTATTTCTATAACTAGATGGTGCTATCTTGCTAGCCTCAATTCCTCACATGCATAAGAAAAATGTTCATGTGCATTGATCCATACACACCTTCTTCCTCCCATTCCTCATCTATCATTAGGCCGAGTATTTCTTTGATATGTGGATTGAACTGGTGGCATAGAAAACTATTGAGCAATGAGATTCACTAGAGGGCAACTTGAGGCACCATATAACTTGGGTTATGTTTGGCATGGGCATAAGATTTGCATTTCACAAGCATCAAAATTTTTCTTTCCAAATTGTTTGCATTTTCATATTATATAAAACACAAAAAAGAAAGTTACATATTATGTTTACATTAAAAAATTAACAAAAAGATTGTTTTTTCCAAGTTTGTATGACTATAAGGTCTGGTTACCTATAACATTGGCACAAAACGTGAATGATTTAATCACCCAAAAAAAGGAAACTTAAAACAAAATTAGAAGAAGTTATCAAGAATCTAAGGACTCAAGCAGACATTGCATACAAACATAAAATGGAGAACCTCTTTAAGAATATCAGTATTGAGAAATAGGGGGATAAGTTAGTGCAATCGATTATTAGCAAGAAAGGAAAGTTTATGGGATTTAATGTGACCAAGTATCTTCATACCTATGAGGAATTAGCTCAACTAAATTACTATCAATCCTCTGGTTCGTTCTATCACAGACTTACTATCCATACTCAGGTTAATACTTTCTCAGTACGTAGCGCCGGGGTTATTCATTACCGTAACACAGACTTCATTACCATAACTTAATGGAATGGGCTAACCGCAAGTTAATGTAATCAAACAAAGACGAAAACACAGTACTACTCAGATTTCTCAAACACAACACCACGACAACTCTACAGAACGTAATCGCCCAAACAAACAGTCTGGCGATTCTACTGGTCGTCGCCGAAGCATCCTTTCATTAATTTATAAACAGCTACATCAGTTCGCAATGACCTTTCGGTTCATGCGGAATACGAAAAGTAGAGAATTACAATATGCCAATCCGGCGGCTTACACTGGCACACACGGTGGACTTGAACCCGCAATGATACAAAACTTAGGGCTCTTCTACTATACCCCGAATATACATGGTTCGGGTTAACTTAAAGGTTCTGGCAATTTTCTGCTTCAGGCTATCCAACATTTTCTTTAAAGTGTCTGGTTCGACTAACTGTGCGTCAGTACGAACAGAACTGGCGGCAATTACTTGAGTCATCAAAATGTCAGCTTGTGTCTGCAAAAAGGCCTTCTGCAGGTAAAAATCATTTGCCAGTGCCGCATCCCGGCTCAATTTCATGTCTTCGATCCGTTTATCTATTCGGGATAGATGTTCTGCTTGAATACCTAACTGTTTCTCTCTTCTTTCCAGTTCCTGAGCCTGATATTGAATTGTCCGGTAATATGCATCTCTTTCTTTTCTGATCCCTGCTATCTCCTTCTGCAGTTGATTGGTTGAGTTCATCTGAATTTTAAGAGTAGCATTTGCTTCAAACAAATTGGCATTTGCTCTCTGGAGTTCTTCATTAGTCCGTTTAGCTAAATCCGCCATCTCCTGTCCTCGCTGTACAACTTCATCAAGCTATACTCGCGTTTCTTCCAATAAATTTCCAAGTGCAACACGAGCATCTTCTCTATCCTGGGCTAACTGTTTTGACTGGAGGATTTCTGCATTCTGCATTAGCAGCACTTATAACTCATCTTTGGCTTGTATCTCAGCTAACGCAACATCTCTTTGGCTGATCAACGATTCTTGTTTAGCAAGTCGAGCCTGGAGCTGTTGAAGCTGTACGTGTAAAGCATGGTTTTCTGCTTTTATTGCATCCGCTTCTTCTTGCAATGGAATAATATCTGCTTCCAATACATCCACTTTGTGTTGTAATTCGTGGCGGATATTGTCAGTAACTTCCTTCATCTGCTTTGGTAGTTGCTGCGACAGTTGGATTAACATATGACCCATGGATGCTAACTCGATAAACATAGGAATTGGAGGAAACAGGAGAGGAGGAAGTGGTTGGGATGAAGAAGCTGACAAGAGGTGATGGGAAGAGGGTGGAGAATAATCAGGGGAAGAAGAAGAAGTAGCAGGTTCTTCAGGGACAATGGGCTTGACAGGTGCAATGGAATCGACCGGAGGCATGGGTGGAGGAGTGGGTAGAAGAGTGTTGGGTACTAACACTATTCAGGTAAGTTGTTGCGTAGTCGCTTCAGTTTGGGCAACTGCAGAATCTACTGCCGCAATCAATTCCTTGAAAATTTCTGCAACAATAACTTGCGCATCTTCTTGCACATCTTGTTTGGACTGTTGCTGAGAATTTTCCCGAGAAGAGCTTTCCGTAGTATTGGTAGAAGATGCACTGTGGTCTTGTTGCCGGATGGGAGAAGATTGGGTGGACGAATCGAGGTGAATCGAGTTTGTAGTATCATGGAAAATCTCTTCTTCATGCCCGACGGTCGAACCTTCAGAGGGGCTTATCCGTCTTCGCTTCCGGTGAAGAAGCTGAAAGAGGTCTTCATCATCATCTTCTGTATCTTTGAGCACTTGGGCAGATTCTTCATGGTACAAAATTGGAGCTCTTGGCGGAGGTTGCACGTCTTGAATGGCGGGGAACAGGAAGGTAAGGATATGCGGAAGACGAGAACGTGGAAGATCTCCCTTGTTAACATGCTTAATAACCGTAATGCATTCACGGTGAATGCGCCAGAAATAATAGGAAGCAAAATTAACAGGCTCCCAAGAAGCCATGTCAATCATCGAGTAGAACGGGCGTGAAATCCTGTAAGTGCGTTTTTGTAGATTCAATATGGCCACTAAGAATTGCAAAGTGGTTCGTTCAAGATCAGGGCGACACAAGATGGCATACTCATTCGATGAGTGCCTTGGGAATAATTCCATCATGGTAGCTACCCGAAGGAGAGGAACATTCTCTCGTCCTTCTAGAGGGAGGCGGAAAGCAGCAGCGAATGATGCGAATGTGATTACTACACGAGACGGTAAACATAGGATCAGCCAACTCTGCTTCGTAGCAGGTGTGGCGGCTATGGCAGCAATGATCTGGGCGTAATACGGATGACACTCCACTGAATGCCAAGGCAATTCAGCAAAGTTTGACAAACCTCGGATACGCAAGAATTCACTCACATCCTGAGGGAGTCCGTCACGGAAGGTAGCAAAATTTGCTAAAGATTCCATGATGTGTACGCGGAAACACAAAGACACGAATACATAGTGATCACAGAAAACACAAAGCACACAGAGCACAATAGCGATTAACAGCTAAAAGAAGAAGATTAAGTAGATACTCGGTAACGGGAGGTGATCGAAAATGTTAATCATCGCATGGTGTTCAGATGAGAACCTTCATAACTATGGCGTGCATGCATGTGCAGATCGATAATACATGGCGGCTTTTAATCATAATTAGATATCAAAATGAGGATATTTACAGGCTTATTCAACTAACACGCAAAATTAAAAAGAAAGTAAATAACACAAAGAACACGTCAGCGAGAATCAGGTGCTTGGTGATACGGCCGCAACTTTGAACCATTGATTACTTTAGGAAGAGAAATTCCGGTCAAGGTAGTCAACCAAAAAGTAGTTGGTCCCACTTGTTCACTAATTCGGTAAGGACCGAACCACCGTAATTTGAATTTTCCAGCCGCACGATTTGATTTTGCATTATAAAACAGCACAAGTTGCCCCACCGTAAAAACTGGAGTTTTGAGATACTGATCATGAGTACGTGCTTGTCGCAACTGCATTTCTTGAAGGACCAACAAACTTTCCCAGCGATGTTCATCTAAATCTCTGAGTGCTTCCAAGCGAAAAGGCAAAGAGTCTTCGGGTAACAATTTTTGAGTTATGGCCACACATAGGCTTGGCACTACAATTTCCATTGGCGCAATTGCTTCCAGCCCATAAGCAAGCCTGAAAGGGGTCATTCTGGTTGCAACTTTGTATGTAGTCCGGTATGCCCATAAGACTGCTGGTAGTAACTGATCCCATCTTTCTGGTGATTCCACAACCAATTTGCGCAGCATACTTAACAAGGTCTTATTAGTGCTTTCCGCCAATCCATTGGCACGAGGATAGTACGGTGAACTGAATTTATGCAGAATCTGAAAAGTGTGTGTGAGCACTCGCATTAAATTATTAGCAAAGTGTGTTCCTTGGGCTGTCACAAGCTCCAGAGGTAATCCATAACGCGGGAAAACGTCCTTCATCAGACATTTTGCCACCGAAACAGCTGTGGCGGACCGTAAGGCCCAAGCTTCTGCCCACTTGGTAGCATAATCTGTACATGTCAGAATGTAGCGATTGTTGCTAAGGATTGCTGGAGGTGTGATTGGTCCAATAAAATCAAGACCCCATTTCTGAAAAGGTTCCAAAGGTAATACAGGTTGTAGAGGAAAGAAGTGACGTTGTAAAGGCTGTCCAGATCGCTGACAAGTGCCACACTGCTGCACAAAATGAGTCACATCTTTATACATGGTAGGCCACCAAAGCCCACTTTGCAGAATTTTTTGGTGTGTAAGATCTGTGGCAAAATGTCCACCGGAGGGTATTGAATGTGCCATAGCAATAACCGAGTTTACTTCATGTGGGGGAATAGAGCGAAGTAAGACACCAGTATGATCCATGTAGTACAACTGTCCTACAATCAATCGGAATCTACAACTGTAAACTGCAATTTTCCAACGCATAGCAGGAGAAGTTTGAGGAGGAAGACATCCATCAATAAGAAAGGTTAATAACTAATCATAGTAGGTAGGTGGCACAGGAGGTTCTGCAGATTCTTCACTAGTCATTTCAGTAACGTAAATTGCTAGTGTGGTGTCATCAACGCCCACCGGAGCTTCACCGGAATCCAACCGAGAGAGAAAATCTGCTAATGCATGTGCAGTGCCGGGTCAATGAATTACTTCATAATCAAACTCTTGTAACAATAGAACCCAACCCGCCAAGCGACCAACTAAATGTTGCTGCCGGACCAGATATACAAGTGCAGCATGATCCACATGAAAGGTGAATTTTCGGCCTAACAAATAATGCCAGAATTTCTTTACAGAATACACTAAACCGAGACATTCTCTTTCAGTCACTGAATAATTCCTTTCAGTAGGAGCAAGTCGACGACTTCCATAGTAGACAGGCCGAAACCATTTGTCCGTTTGCTGCATTAAAACACTTCCAATTGCTATGTCTGAGGCATCGACGAAGACGTGGAACGGGCGTTCCCAATCCGGGGGTTGCAGAATTGGTGCCTGAGTCAATAATTCTTTTAAACGGTCGAAGGAAGTTTGACATTCTGGAGTCCAGTCGAACTGTCGTGGAGTGCTCGTCATGAGCCGATTAAGTGGTGTGGCGAGATGAGCTAACCACCGTAAATGGCGACCATGCCACCGAATCTGTCCCAGGAATCACATAACTTCTTTTGGTGTGGTAGGCACAGGTGCTTCCAACACGGCTGCAACTTTATCTGGATCGACTTGTATTCCTTGTGCAAATATAATGTGGCCAAGGAGTTTGCCACAGGTGACCGCAAAAACAGATTTTCTCAGGTTCAGGCAGAGGCAGTATTCACGACATTTCTCAAAACAACACCGTAAATGATACAGGTGTGCCACAATCTTGCCGAATAAGGAGAAGTCATCTAAGTATACTTGCATAAAAGAAGTGAGGTAGGGTGAAAAGATTTCCTGCATACAACATTGGAAGGTGCTGGGAGGATTCCTTAACCCAAACCACATGACCGTACAAGCAAAAACACCCCAGTTGGTAATGAAAGTAGTTTTCGATATGTCTTGTTCAGCCATTCTGACCTGGTTATAACCACTGTAGCCATCCAAAAAGGAGTACATCTCATGTCCAACCACTCTGTCCAGCATTGTGTCAAGAAAGGGAAGAGGAAATGGATCAGGCACCGTGGCTGCATTTAGTTTTCGGTAATCCACACAGATTCGGAGCTGCTTATTTTTCTTAGGAACAATAACAATCGGTGATATCCATTCAACGTGTTCTATTGGTACTATGAATCCCACCTTCAATAACCTATCGAGCTCTACTTTGACCTGTGCTGCATAGTTGGGATTCATACGGTAACTGGATTATTTAATTGGCTTCGCTTCCGGCTTGAGCACGACCTGATGTTGATAGATGCGAGGGTCAAGTCCTTTCATATCGCGGTAATCCCAGGAAAAAACATCAAAAAACTCACGAAGAAGCTGGATCAAGTGAAATGCCTCGGACAATCCTGCCTTTATCTTGACAGGCCGCGGGTTCACTTCATCTCCCAAATTATAGGTCACTAACTAGTCTTGCGGGACATAAAATTGACAAGGTTTCCCCAAGTCATCAGCTGATTGTAAAAGTTGATGTAGAGTAGCTCCATCCGTAGCAACATCATCATCTACATCTGTATCTATGGTCACGGGAACAACCGTACAGGCTGCCGGACTCCAGTTATCTGCTATAGCTTGAAGATCTATAGTACCCAAAGAGATCAGATCTTTATTATTCTTCAAAAATACGTCTTCTTCGTCATCGGATAAGCCATCCAACATGTGGACCGGCTCTGCTACATAAGGTCTGGCATATAGTTCATAGGGCTGAATAGCATCCAGTTTGACAACATATTTACGGTGGTTGTCTTTGAAAGTCAGTTCATGTGCTGACCAATCCTGTATGACTTTAGCCTGTTTCAACCATGGTCGACTGAAAAGGAGATTATAGTCAAGACTGGACTCCGGTAATTCTAAGACTACGAAAGTCATCTTAAATGTGGTACCCTACAAAGTAATGGGGATATTCCTTACGAGGCCACCGGATGGACTCGAGATTGATCTTCCATTCTGACAAAGAATTGAACAGGTTTGATTTGGGTCCACCCTAACTTCTTGCAGAGAGCCGCAGTTGCTATGTTCACACCGGAACCAGCATCGATTAACACTTGCATAATCTTGTGATTTTTATGCCAGACAGTGATCAAAGGGACAGAATGATCCACCATAGAATCAGCTTCCGGTTGTATTGCTACAGTCGCCTGGGTACTGGGAGATCTGGGGCTAACCTATTGTTGAAACTGCTGCCTAACTCCTGGCACTAAAGCGAGTAGCAGTCCCAAGGGAAGTGTAATGGAGGCCTTAGAGAGAATATCCCATACCTGATCTGCTGGAATTGTACTCTTCCCCGATTCTGATGATGATTCTCCTATTACTAG
The DNA here is from genome assembly GCA_020310875.1 of Ceratopteris richardii. Lineage (NCBI taxonomy): Eukaryota > Viridiplantae > Streptophyta > Polypodiopsida > Polypodiales > Pteridaceae > Ceratopteris > Ceratopteris richardii. The sequence continues at coordinate 53,098,021 of CM035425.1, forward strand.
GGTACAATCTTGTTCATGTGCTCCCACCTTTGGCAGGGGAACCTGTGTCACTGGAACTGGATCAGGGAACATCGTAGGCTCTTTGGTGGTCCATTGGCTAGCTTTGTTATACATTCTCTGTTGTTCACGGATGCCAGGTTCAAACACTTCCGCTGCTGGTTGCAACTGCTTACCAAATCATGTCTGGACCACTGCTGCTTGAGTTTCCACTGGTGAAATATAGACCATATTGGTCATTGGGTTTTGACGCTCTTTCTTTCGTTGGTCGTATTTGACTGCATCCTTGCAGAATCTCCGGATGTGGCCAAGTTCACCGCAAAAGTGACATCGAGGTGGTGGCAGAGAAGTATTCTTTGCTGATGTACTGGCCTGCCATCGATTTGCATTGAAGTTGGTATTCCGCTGTCCCCGATAATTCCTGTATCCTTGTGACTGATTGTTTTGCATCTGCGGCGGCACGTAGTGAGTGGCTGGCTGCCCTGGTTCCTGTATGATAACATTCACAGCTGCTTGTCCCTGCACTTTGGCGTTATACGCACAATTTTCGGTGGAATGTCCGGTGGTATTGCAGATAGCACAATACATCTGATTAAGGGCACAGATAGCACTGGTGTGCCCAGAATTTTTGCACTTAGTGCAGTACATCTGTATAGCCGGATCCTCTGCAACATTTCTACTGGCTTTCAACCACTCCAAGTCTTCGGTGAATCCCCCAACCTTATGCTCTATTTGCAGGGCCATCGCTATAACAGCATCTAGTGTCATAGCTCCCACACAGCGAATGATCATGATTTGTTTAAGCTGTGGGGTCAAACCATTAATGAACCCTTGGGTCATGACATCATCCAGTAAATTAGCATGTGCCGGAGGCAATTATCTTAAATGAGTTCTAAATAATGTGGCATATTCCTGAACTGTTTGGTGTGGCTTCTGTCTATTGTTCTGCAAGTAATCAAAAATTTTGGCAGGGTTCTTCTTCAGCCGGAACCTCTGCAAAAACACATCCCTTACTGCCTCATAGGTACCGAAATGGTTGATATCATACTCTGTTAACCACCTCGCTGCTTGATTGACTAATGTAGACTGGAATATGATGGCCTTGTATGCCGGATCGGGTGGATGGTTTAGCACTGCATAACTTATTTCAAAGGTGCGTACATGGGCATCAGGATCGTCACCTGGAAATCCTCCGAACTTGGTGTATGTTACTCCTGTTGGAACTGGTCGAAGTGGAAGTGGCTGTTGTTGTTGCTGTTGTTGTTGTTGTTGTTGTTGTTGCTATTGTTGTCCACTCATGGTGCTAGTAGTGGTACTGTTACTATCTCCTGAGTTCTGAGGAGGTGTTTCTAGTCCTTCGGATTCTGTATGATTAGACTCCTCACCTTCCGGCTTGAAAATAGCGTTCAACCTCTTACGGATCTCCAATTCGAATAGCCTATCCTCTTCTTTGGTATCAAACGTAGGCACACTTACCCCGAACAATGGTGTTCGGAATGAAGATTCACCAGGAAGTATCACACTGTCACCGGAAAATTGTAAATTTCCTGCAACTGGGACCAAACTTTCATAGGAATTAGTCGAACTTTCCCCAAACCAGGGTATTCTTTCACCAGCAATGGTCTCTCTGGATAACACACCTCTATCCTCAGAGAGGTTCGAATCCTGAAGTTACTGTTTTGAATATATAAAAACTATTTTGAATTTCTCTCTTAAAGTTTTTGCAAAAGACTTGGATTGGATGCATATTGGAAAGAACAAATGAGATGAAGTATTGAAACAATTTTTCTATGTCAAATGCAAAAATATGGGCATATTTCCATGACTTGTGCTCTAAATCAAATATACTATGCTATTTGGTAATGTTCCACCATTCCATAGATAACTGCCCTTATAACAAAAAAAAACAGAGTAGATTGGATGTCAATGCACTAATCCAAGAACGAAGAGCAATGACCAGTGGTTACATTCCTCCACATTAATGTAATATCGGGTACCAAGCAGCCACAATTTTTAGCCAAATTATGTCCCTCTCAGATGGAGCCAGGGAAATCCAACCCTTATGGGCAGAGCTTACCACCTGGTGGTCATTTTTGCGGGGAACTAGGCCACACACGATGACACTACAAGGATGCTTAAGACTATGATAAAAATGGATCACATTATTTTGGCAGAAGGAATTCAAGTCAAGCCTGAGAAGCTTAGTGTAGTTTTATAGACTCCCCCTCCATGCACACCAAAGAATTACTCCATTTTTTAGGCCAAATCCGGTGGCACGATCACCATTTACAATGGCTCACACGTTGTCCAACCCTTAAAGTGACACACTGTGGTCGATCTCTATGATTTTGACCGGAGTGATGAATGTCAATATAGTTTCAACTGCCTCAAAGCATTGTTAACTCAAATGAGGTACCCATTTGTAGTTGTTAAATTGGGAAATTCCATTCCACATTTTTGTTGATGCCTCTGATATTGCAATAAGTAATGTTTTGATGCAATATATCAGGAAAAATGGTACCACCCATTTTACTATGCTAGTCGACGATTGGCACCACATGAGCGTAATAACTCTGTGATTGAACATGAATTTCTAGGACTTTTCTACTCTATAAAGAAATTTGGTCATTATTTACTCGGGCAAAAATTCACCTTTCACATTGAACATTTGACATTGACCTATCTGGTCAAGCAACAAACCCTCGGTGGTAGATCGTCCAGATGGGTCTTACTTTTATAGGAGTTTGACTTTGATATCATCCACTGACTGGGCTCCTCACATGAGATTGTTGATTTATTATCATGATTAGATAACAATGAACCTGCTCAAGGCATTAACAATGCTCCTTCGACTATCTACACTATGCATCATATTGAACATACTATTCCCTTGATTTCACCCAAAATTACAATAATCTATTACTTACATTCTTAATCACTGGAGTAGCGCTAGACCATTTACCTTCTATCACCCAAAAAGGTTTGGTGCTATATAGTAGACACATTTTGTTAATAATTGGATAATTATACTACTATGACCCCTCTAGTGTCTAGCCATGCTGCATGCCAACTCATGAAGTAGAACCGGTCATGCAATCGGCTAGGGAGCAGGCTGAAACACAGTCAAAGCCTTCCAAATATCGTCAATTCAGAGAAGTGTCACGATTATCTATCTTGTAACTCTATATTTTTGAAGAACTTCAATCAATATATTTTGTATTCTCTATTTAGTGCAAGTGTAGAATCACGTCTGTTTGAGTAAATTTGGTGTGAAATAGTATTCTATCGCAGCATAAAAGTGTTGAAGTTGAAGTATGTTTGCAAGTATTTTTCTCTGTGTGTGAAGATCAATATTGAGATTGAATTTCTAGAAGTTTGTAGAGTGTGTAACTAGTTATGTGTTCCTGAACCAAAACACATTTGGTGATCCTACTGCATTTGCTAAAGAAGCAAGAGATGCATGAAAGGATGAAGAGAAAGATTTAGTAAAGTTTATTATACAAGAGCACAAGCAAAAGCAGCTAATATGGAGTCATCTTTTGAATTTTACGATTGGTACGAAGCACAAGAGGAATCTAACCTAGAAACTAAAGAGGGGGAAGGAGGAACAGGTGCAACTGAGACTAGGCTAGTGGGTAGTATACTAGGAGTGATATTCCTAACAGAAGCAACTGTAGGAGTTAAAACATGATTCCATTTCGACCCACTTGTAGGGATGACCGGTCAAAGAACTAGGCATACACCTCAGCCACAACCAATGGTGCAACCACCTCCAAATCCCAAGGTTAAAGAAGCCCATTTTAGAGGAGGTTCTAAAGAGGATGTTGACTGTCATGTTGCTCAATTTGTGATAAAGTAGACAAAAAATGGATATCCAACCATATATGGTGATGCAATCAAACTTTAGAAATTTGCAGCTACATTGGAAGGAAGAGCAATGAACTGGTAATTGCTTGTTTCCTTACATATGATGCATTAAAAACAACATTTTTACAAAGATTTAGGAAAGAAAGAACTCCCTCTAATGTGTTGAGGAAGTTGAGAGCAATTAGACAAAGGAACATGTTAGTAGAACAATATGCTCAGAAATTTTGAACTTTAATGGAAAGATTATAGGGCAACGAGAGACCTACCAATGAGGTGTTGGTGGGTTACTTCCTAAAAGGATTAAGGAGCAGCATTAGGAATGCAGTTGCAAGTGACTCTAGTTCAAATGTTGAATCGGATTCAAAAAAGTAGTCAGAGAAAGGTAGGACTGATTTTGAATCGGACAATGAGGATGAAGAGGTTGTGGTGAGAAGGCACCGCAAACATAAAGCTAAGCAAGGTAAAGAGGAAGCTTTGATTAGTAAATTAAAAAAACATGGATACTCTATAATTGCTCCAAAGGAGAAAAGGTTTTGTGAAATTTGTGATAAAGATGGGCATACAACAAGTCAGTGTTGGTATAATCCCAAACATCAAGGACAAAGTTCAAGGTAGGACAATAGAAATAATAATGAAGTTGCAGCAAATCAAGCCATTTCAAGGACATGGTGGTTTTCAGAGGCAACATCAAGGAAGACCTCCATGGAGAGATTAGGCCAACCAACAAGGCAATTATCAGGATAATCAACAAGGGAGGCAATAGCGCAAACCATCGACAGTGATGCCATGTGGATATTGTTCTGCACGAGACCATTGGATTGTGCCTGATTGTCCTTTACGGGTTAAGCACAAAGAAGAAAGGGGTATATCAGTGGTTCGTTATAGTCAGAATAGCCAGCAATGGTAGCAACAGCAATAGGACCAACAAGCTGCTTAAGCGAATGTTGTCATAATAGATTTATCAAATCAAGAATGTTGTAATGATTTAGGTGCAAGTACATCAAGAAGTCTACATGAGGACCATGAAAATCAGTGGTATTGTGATTGTAAGCAATGTGGTAAAGTCAAGAATGTGGATGTCTTGGCAGCTACAAGGTCCAAGAACAAAGGTCCTATTGATTGGCAAGAGCAAAGACAGATAAGGGACCAAGTTCAAAAACAGATCCAACAAGATCAACAGAAGCAAGTACAATTTCAGATTTTATCTCAAGAAGAGGAGGATGCAACATGCCTATAGAAAACAAAGAAGGGGGAGAAGATCAAGACGAAGCAAGAGTTAGACAATGATTGGTTCAAGGTAATAATTGACTCTCCTTTGCAATTGTCCTTAGATCAATTATTGTCTTTGGTACCAAATTTTAGAGAGAAATTGCTCAAGAAGCTAGTTGGACAACAGTCAGAGCAAGCAGGTATGCAGGTACCTTCAACATCGGCTAATCATATTGATCCCACTGATGTGGATTTTGTTGTGCCAGTAATTCAGGCACAATATAAACAAAGGTGATTTGATGAGGTTTTGTTAGATGGTGGATCAAGAGTCAACATATTACTTGAGCACATTTTTAAAGAAATGGGGAATGTGGCTTTGGCTGTAGCACCTTTTCAGGTAAAGATGGCAGATCAAACTAGAGTCCAACCTTTGGGCATTCTAAAGCAGCAACAAATCACAATTGTAAGGATGTGATTCATGGTAAATTTTGTGGTAATTAGAATGTCCGAGTCTACTTACCCGTATGAAATGTTGTTAGGTAGACCTTGGTTCAGGTTGGCTAAAGTTAAGCAAGATTGGGGATTGAATGTGTTTGTGATCACAACGGCAAAAAGTAGGTCATCATACCAATTAAAGGTAGAAGAAACATGTCGTTAACAGAGAAACCATTGATGGCTCAGACCATTAGTTTAGCCAATGAGATTGAAGAAGATGAAGAGGAGGAATTTCTGAAGGCAAACCCAATAGTAGTACCAGTCTTGGAAGTAGATGTGGAAGGTGTTTTATCAAAGGATGAGGATTTGTTGGAGAAGACAAGTGAATAAGCTCTAGGTGACACATTGGAGGGCATATAGCTGAGACGGATGTTTGAGCAAAATCTAGAAATTCTGACTCAACAAAAACTGGTGCAACAAGAAAAAGAGGTAATTAGTTTGGTTGAAAGGATATATGAACAAAAATATGCAAGTTTTGGAAGGGTAAAAGAGGATGAACTTCAGGAGGTTAATTTAGGAACGGATGCTGAACCAAAGATGGTTAGAGTAAGCAAAGAATTAGAAGGCTAGTTCTTGGAAGATTTGATTTGTTTGTTGAAGGAGTACATCGATGTATTTGTTTGGGACTACTCATAGATGAGAGGAGTAGACCCAGATCTACATCAACATAGGATAAATTTAAAGAAAGATGCAGTTTCAATTGTGCAACAAAGATATCAGATGAATCCTAATTTTGCTAAACAGGTTAAGGAAGAAACTCATAAGTTATTGGCAGTAAGATTTATCAAACCAGTTAATCAGGTCACATGGTTGTCTCCTGTTATAGTGGTTCCTAAAAAGAATGGGAAGTTGAGAATTTGTGTGGATTACAGAAAATTAAATGAAACAACGATTACGGATCCCTTCCCTATGCCATTTTGTGATGCAATATTGGATGCAGCAACTGGACATGAGATGTATAGGTTTTTTGGATGGATTTTTCAGTTATAATCAAATTAGTGTTGCTGAGGAGGATCAACACAAAACTGCATTCATTATAGAATTTGGTGCTTATGTGTTCAAAGTCATGAGTTTTGGATTGAAGAATGGACCACCTACATTCAATTGTGTGGCACATAAAGTGTTTGAACCTTATTTGCAGGATTTCATGCAAGTCTTTGTGGATGAGTTTTCAGCATTTGGGAAAAAGGTACAACACCTACTGCATCTGAAAGCTTGTTTTGACAGATGCAAGAAATTCAGGATGGTGCTCAATCCATTCAAGAGTGTAATTGTTGTGGAGAGTGGCATCTTATTATGCCATGTTATTTCTCAAGAGGGAATGGCTATTGATGTTAAAAAGATTGAAGCCATTAGGACAACAAAAGCCCCGACAAATGTGAAAGAAGTAATGAGGTTTGTTGGGCAAATCAAGTGGCATGCTAGATATTTGAGGTACTTGGCTAATATTTCATTACCTTTGACTCATTTAACAAAGAAAGATGTTTCATTTCTATGGGTTGAAGCTCAAGAAAAAGCATTTCAGTTATTGAAGAAGATGGTTTCAGTAGCACCAATTTTATAGCTACTAGATTGGTCTTTGCCATTTCATATATTTTTTGATGCATCAAATGTAGTAGTTGGAGTAGTGTTGATGCAGCAGAAAGAAAAAGGATGGTATAGACCAGTGTATTATGCTAGTAGGGTGTCGTGTACAACCGAAAGAAATTATCCGATGACTGAAAGAGAAGCATTAGCAATGGTATATGTTCTTAATAAATTTAGACATTATTTATTGGGCAATAAAGTGATCTTTCATGTTGATCACTAAGATTTAGTATATTTGATCAAAAACCTATTATTAACAGGACGATTGGCAAGGTGGATGCTTCTATTATAGGAATTTGATTTTGTCAGTATGCATACTCTAGGTAAAGAACATGCAATGGTAGATTACTTCAACATATTGGAGTCAGACAAAGCACCAATAGGTGTCAATCATGAGTTTCCAGATGTGGAGTTATTCAATGCACAAATTTCTGATTTTGATTCTTGGTATGACCAATTATTAGTGTTTTTAATTGATGGAGCATTACCTCAATATTTTACACCTGATCAAAGGTAGAAGATTGCTCTTAAAAGTAGACCATATTTGGTTATAGTTGGTGCATTGTATAAGAAAGGGGTGGATCAGGTCATTTTAGGAGGTGTACTAGATTTTGAACAATCAGCTGTGTTATAGGAAGCACATTCAGGTGCAGCAAGAGGACATTTGTCAGGTGATATTACCGAAAAAAAGGTTTTACGAGCAGGATTGTGGTGGCCTACTATATTAAAGGATGCTCATGAGTTTGCTAAAAGATGGGTGATTTGTCAAAAATAGGGCAACCAAATAATCTAGATCAAATTTTCTAATAATCTTGTTTTACCATCATATCCATTTTAGAAATGGGAGATGTTGGGCCTATATTACTCAACATGGTAATAGATATATTTTAGTAGCTACGGATTATTGCACAAAGAGGGTAGAAGCAGTAGCACTCAAGGACAATAAGGCAACAAGTGCTGCAAAGTTCCTCTACCACAACATCATGACCAAGTTTGGTTGTCCAGTTGAGTTAGTAAGTGATAGAGGAGCTCATTTCCTTAATGAAGTAATTTTCGAATTAACAAGAACTCATCTGATCATGCATAAAAAGTCTACAAATTATCATATGCAAGAAAATGGTCAAGCGAAAAGTACCAACAAAACTTTGTTGCATATTCTTAAAAATTTAGTGCATGATAATAACAAAAATTTGGATTTGTTGCTTGATTTAGCATTATGGCCGTTTCGAATAGCTTTCGAGGTGACAACAAGTATGATACCATTCAGATTGGTTTATGGCTTGGAAGCAGTAGTTCCAATGGAGTTTGTGGTTCCTAGTTTGCGAGTCACAACAAAAAAGATGTCTTCTAAAGTATCAGTCAAACATAGGAGTAAGTATCTTCTTTACTTGGAGGAGGATCACTTAGTTAGTGCATACATAACAGAGATAAGTCAAAGGAGATAGGCTTGGGTCAATATGAATGTGAAATTCAAGATATTTTAGGTTGGAGATTCAGTGATGGTGTACAATTCTAGATTAGGGCCACATCTAGGAAAAATTATCTTGAGATATAAAGGTCAATATCAGATTGTGCAGGACCTAGGACAAGGAACCTTTTTACTAGCTGATGTGTTTGGCACGAGAATGGAAAAGCCAATCAATTGATTTCATTTGAAGAAATTTCAAGGGAAGCCGCTGTATATAGATTGGTTGTCGTTTAATCTCATGCAGGTGATGTGTAATTTAGAAAATCAGAATGGCATCATTGGTGATCACAGAAGTAAGAAGTCATATTTCTCTACATTTTTTTCAATGGTTCTATGTTATCTGGAAAAATGTTGGTTTAATAGTACTTTAAGTACATTCTTAAGGGTACATGGGTCTGCAAAAGTGGATTTGAGGTTAAGGGTAGTACTATTTAAAGTTTAGTCAATCAGATCTTACTTGGTCAGATTTTACTATATCGGATTTTGGTTAATCGAATTCTACTCAATCAAATGTTGGTATGTTATTATTCAGACAGATTCTGTTGGTTCTGAATTCCCTTAGTCAGAACTTCTTCACTCAAAAATTGTTGGGTTGATGTTTGTACGTGTACTTGGTGCTCTACTCAAGTATTTGTTGTTCGACATTTGTTCATGGGAGAAGAGAAGCATAAAAATATTTTAGTTGTTGCATTGATTTGTGGGAAAAATTTAAATCATTTGTTGAAAGTTTCGCTCAAAAGCATGCATTATGGAAAGGTGGTGGAGTTTGTGCAAATTATAGTATCGTACAATTTTTGGATTTTGGCTTTGGATTGGTACAATTCAATCGTGCATTTCAAACGTGCAGGGTTATGCACCAAAGGAAGACAATTAGTTTAGCCTCTGTGATTCCAAGCACAAACATAGCAAACATGAGGAGTGGAGCATGAAGAAGAGAAGTGCTTGCTTGCAAAGAAGATTCTTCTACTGAAGAGAGTAATAGCTTGTTCCAAGAGGAAGAGGATGATGTGTAAACTCTGACATCAGCCAGTAAGTTGTCCTAGTCACAGATGGAGCCTTTTGCAGATTTCAAGATAGAAATTGATATACCTACATCTTTGCATAATATCTGGTTAGAACACATTTCCTTGTTTGAGTTTTCATCGTTACCGGGGGCGAGCTGGAAGTTGAATTACTATGCTAGAAGTCAGATGTATATCATCAAGAAGACGAAAGGACAGTTGTCTCCTCAGGTGAAATTTTCTCCTGAACTAATTGCTGCAGTCTTTAAAGTACCATTATTAAAAGAGCAGGTGGTGCCTAAGTGTGCTGAGGAAGAAATGAAGAAAGAATTTGGCCCTAGGGAGGGAGGTAGACAATATTATATGTTAAATAATGTATCCTATATGCAAAGAGAGCAATTGAAGTGGTATCTTGAGAGTTTGTGCTTCATTGTCAAATATGATTACATGTCCAAAGATAATTATGTAGCATTAAGTTGGGCAAAAAAAGGGGGAGCTGTTAGTTGGGATCATTGGATATTTGAATGGATGTACAGTGAGGTATTTGCTTCAAATAAATGCAAGACATAGGCTAATAGCAGGTTGGCAGCCTATTTTGCGGCAATTTTCCAATTTGTGTAGCAGGTCGAGAGAAATGAGGTGATTTGGCACACAACATAGGATCAATAGATCGATTCTTTAAGGATTCAAAAGAAGGACCATGGTGGTATTAAAGAGAAAGACCAATTGGACGACACATATAATGACTTATTAAAAGCTAGTTATAAGCTAGAGGAAATCGATTAAGTGGTACATACATTGTAGAGCAAATCTTCTAAAGGGGTAAGTTTTAATGAAACACCGTTTAATGTAGAAGAAGAGATAGGACAACCAAAGGTGGCAGGTCGAAGTTTTAAATTTTCAAAGAAGCATAGGTTGGAACCTATATTACAAACTGTGGTGGACAAAAAATTGGTACAATAGGTGTCTCAAGTTAATGCTGAACCAAGTACAAAAGTGGAAAAAATGCAGCAGAAGTTGGACGCAGTGTGTAAATTTATATTAAAGCAAGATGGTTGTTAAAAGATCAGTAGCTACTCACTAATTCTTAAACTCAGAGGAATAACCAGGTACTCAAGGCTCAAGTTCAGAGTTTATAGGAGAAGTTACAAAAGACAATACAAAAGCATGAAGAGATACTGTCTTCTTTTCATCAGCAGTAGGTAGTAGAAGTATTGAAGGTTAAGAAGTCTCTTCAAGAATTCGATAATTGGATAAAGAGGATGAAACATATGGTAGAAATAGAAATAAAAAAATTAGCTGAATTGAATATAACATTACATGCAGATAATGAAATGTTGAGATCGAGAATTAAACCTTTATTGGTTCTGGAGAAGCAAATGTTAGAAAATGAGGAACTAGAGATGGATGCAATGTTAATGATAGAGATGGATATGATGATCATAAAGTAGCAGATGCAAAAGTTTATGTAGGACTTGTGGACAAGATTGAAAGAGAGATTCCAAGCACTGATTAATTATCCTCATGATTAGATGAAAGATGGCTTTATATCAGTACAAGAGAGTCAGTTGATGAAAATGATTAAACAACATGAAGCTGAGAAGCAAGTATTATTACAATAGGTTGCAGAGCTGAAAGAGCAGATTGTTCAACATAATTTGGATAAAGAGCTGGATGTCTTGGTTCAGAAGTAGGAAATAGTTGCATTAAAGAAGATGGTAGAGCAAGAAGATATGCAGGTTGAAGATCAAGTTCAAGAATGTGTAGAAGAAGTTCAGCATAAAGATGACAACAGAGAGCTTAGTATTGTAGTCTATGATCATGGGATCTTAGATTCGGATCTGATTTTTAGGAAAAATCCTCCACCGGGTAGTGCCAGGTGTTGACAAGAGAGAAAATGTAGAAACAAGTGCTAAGTTAGATGTTGAAGTTGCTGACTTGGAATGTTATTGACTCGAAATTGTGCTGAGTCCATATTTTACTCACTCAAAAATTTAATAAACAGTTACAAATTAGTTAGTCCTTCATGTCGCATGATTTTTGGTCGTTGTTTTTTGGGTTGCACGAGTATCTAAGGGGAAGAAGAAGCATCTTTCGAGAAGATCGAGAGAAGAGAGAAGAGGAAGAGCCTAGATAAAGTCGAAAAGACTCTGTTTACATAAGGGAGCAGGCTGAAACACACTCGAAGCCTTCCAATATTATCAATTCAGAGAAGTGTTGTGATTATCTATCTTGTAACTTTGCATTTTCAAAGAACTTCAATCAATATATTTTGTATTCTCTATTCAGCACAAGTGTAGAATCATGTTTGTCTAAGTAAATTTGGTGTGAAACAGTATTCTGGCGCAGCATAGAAGTGCTAAAGTTGAAATATGTTTGCAAGTATTTTTCTCTATGTGTGAAGATCAGTGCTGAGATTGAATTTCTAGAAGTTTGCACAGTGTGTAAGTAGTTATGTGTTCCTGAACCAAAACAACAAATAGCTATCCCAATCTATGTGCCTCTTATAAACATATGCTCTCAATATGTCCTATAGTATTTGATTGAACCTCTTGATCTGACCATATGTCTATAAATGGTCACCACTACTCATTTTCAATGACTCTTTCAATTTATCAAATCCAACTTCCAAAAGTTTCCTAAGAATCTAACATCCCTATCCAAAACTATGGATGTCAACAACCCATGCAATATGAAGATATGTTGGACAAATAGCTCCACTACCTATGGAGCTTCTACCATCTTCTGCATGGGTATGAAGTGAGCAACCTTGCTCAATCTATCTACCACTACTAGGATAGCATCCTGTTTCCTTTGGGTCTACGGTAACCCTACTATGAAGTCCATGGATATACTATCCCAATTGTGCTCTAAAATCTCTAAAGGATGTAAAAGACCTAGTGTCTTAACCCTTCTTGCTTTGTTGACTTGACACATGAAGCATTTTTGAACATATGTGTGGATATCATTGGATAATCCAACTACCAAAATGTTCTGTAACAAGTTGAATGGTCTTGTCAACACAAGGATGATCTACATAAGGAACATCATGGTTATCATACATGAATTTCCTCTTAAATCTCAAGAATCTGGTATCCTTTCCTTTCCATTTAACTATTCCATTCTCCATTGAGAAATCGAAATACAGAATTGACTTGTTTTCTTTACTAGGAAAAAAATAGCTAAAACTCCCTCATCTCCTATAATAGAGTCATCACTGATGGTTCTAATGATTTGTAATAAGTGTGGATCTTCCACCTATGCTTCCTTTATTTCTTGAAGCAATGAGCTTTCTAGAACTATAAAGTTCATTTGATACACTATCCGTGATAATGTATCAATGAAAACATTCTCTCTACCTCTTCTATATAGGATTTCCATGTGAAACTCCTCCATGAGCTCAACCCAACGGGCTTGTCTGCCTTGAAGATCTAGGTGACTACAGAAGTACTTGATTGTGTGGTGATTTTTGTATACCTTAAACTTTTCACCATAAAGATAGTGTCTCTAGATTTTAAGAGCATGTACTAGTGCATACAACTTGTGTTCTTGCAGTGGCCAATTACGCTATGCGCTACTCAACTTTTGCTTTCAAAAGCTATTGGTATGCCATCTTGGCTCAAAATTGCTCCTATGGCTATGCCCATAGCATTTGCCTCCAAGTCAAATGCTTTATGTGGATCTACCACTTTGAGCATTGAAGCCTCTGAAACAACTTGCTTCAGAGTATCAAAACTTTATCATCGTTCTTGCTTCCATGCAAAGGGTACTTTGCCTTGAAGAAAATTCTTAATAGGTGTTATTATTGACAAATAAGACGGAATGAATTTCCAATAGAAATTGAAAAGTCCTAAAAATGATTGTAGTTGCCCCTCATCTTGAGGAGTAGGCCATGGTAGAATGAGTGAGACCTTCTTGGGATCCATATGAATCCCATCGGTTGATACCACATACCCTAAATACTCTATTTTTAGAAGAAACAATTGAGTCTTATCTAGATTTACAAACAATTGATTTTCTAAATTTATTTAGTACTTATATTAAGTGACTTTAATGCTCATGTACAAACCTTTGATACACCAACAAGTCATCTACGAAATCCACAACAAATTTTCCGATAAATGGATGTAAAATACCATTGATTAACATCATGAAAGAAGTAAGTGCATTAGTCAAACCAAGTGGCATAAATAACTACTCATAATGCCCAAAACGGGTTTTGAGAGTGTTTTTCTAAACATTTTTCTCCTTTAATATAACCTAGTGGTAGCCACTTTTCAAATCTACCTTATTGTATATAACCACTTCATCTAGAGTATCAAGGAGATGATCTACCTTGGGCATGGGATACCTATGGTTGATGGTAATCTTATTGAGTGCTCTGTGATTGATGCACATACTATAGAATCCATCTTTCTTCTTCACTAGAAGAATTGTTGCTGCAAAGGTCAAATAGGTAGGTCCGATAAGCCTTTTCTCCATATACTCATCCATGACCTTGCATACTTCATTTTCCTCTTGCAAGCTCATTTGAAATGGTGATCAAGGGGTCAAGCTCGCTTCTAGTACCAATTTGATTCTACACTCACTATTCTTGCAAGAAGGTAAACTCATTCTTGTGTTGAATCTTCATTGCCTTGGTGGATGAATAATACAATCTCTCCCAGGTTTCCCAAGCCTTCTTGGACATGTCCAAGACTTGTATATGCCTTGCCATGCTATTGCTTATATGTTTGCATAGAATGAATATGACTCTTATATCCCTTTCTATCCATTCATTAAGTACTTTGACTTGTCAAAGTGGTGGATCATATACATGAGGCATTGGCTTTGTGCTACTCACTAATTCCCACAATCCTTTGCCCATAAGGTAGTTGTTAACTCTAAATTTTCATGGCTAATTTTTGCTTTTCTATAACTTCTCTATATTTGCATTATACTATGTCATATTAAGCTGTAATGTGATCCTTTAGCCTCTTCTCAAGTTTATGCGTGCTTTAGAAGGTGTGGATGTTATTGTTTGACAACTTCTCTCTTGCTAGCCTTTGACCAGTTGAGGTCTTGATTGATGTATCCTCGGACCCCCCTTTTGATGTCTTCTTGGGTTGATAAATCCTCCTTTTTCTCCCACAAGTTGTCTTGATCCCTCCAAGTCTTCAATGTGTTGTCTAATGATGTCTCCATGCCTCCAAAATTCTTTGATACCACTTATAGAGGATGATTCTAACTCTACAATGCAGCTATGTAGATGGCTCCCTTCCACTAGGCCCACACACAATAATATATGTTCACTATTCTTGACATTTCTCTTGAACTATTTCAAGATTCAAAATGAAACTTTAGAGACCTAAAGAAAACATTGAGCCCTATCCAAAAAGTTTTGAATAAAAGAAAATAGATGTTCCAGCTATGAGAAGCATCTGCTTCAAGATAGGTTTTGCAACACCCTTTGCCTATGTGTAGATATACATACACAAAATTGGCAATTTCTCACAATTCACTTAGTAAAAAAGCTTGTGACTCTAGCACACTTTGGGGCAGTATATGGAGACCAAATGATGTTTGAGCTCAACAAAAACAAGGGGAGTGATATATCCAACAATGAAGTGTAATATGGTACAAGTAGAATTTTGAAAGCATAACTACACCTCTAGATCTCCTTTGTGCCGGAGTAATGTTGGGATCTTGAAGGTCCACCGGTTGTGGATCATCTCCAATAACTAAACTCCATATCTTTACCTTTAAGGTAATTTGTCATTCTATACCTCCAAGACTGAAAATTATCTTTATCTAACTTCTCAACTTGTCCTCCTAAATCAACCATTGAAGACTTCCAAGTTTGAAGTTTATCTCAGTTATGTTCTGGCGCTCTGTCTTGACTTTACGAAGCTCCCCCTTGATTTGTAGATTTTCCTTTACTTTACTTCAGTTGAAATGCTTTGCTTCTTCAAACTCGAATGCTCTGATAGCAATTGTTGGAGAACTCCTCTCGTATTCGCAGCGAAAAGTGTAGAAGACCTTCTTAGGATCAAGACTTTTACCTACAACTGAGCCTTAAAATGAAAACTGGTATCAACTGAAGAACGCAATGAAGTTGAGACTTTGGTCACTCAAATTAGACACTAATAGCTTTCAAATGAGCTATCAAACACTCAATTTTGAGTAGTTTTGATTTGGAAATTCTTTGCCTCAAAATAGGCTGCCTATCTACTCAGTTAGGTTGAAAACTGGACTTCACTAAAACCTGAATAAATCTCCATTTTTCATTTTTGTATTTTCCTTCTATTTGAAGAAAATCCTTTTTGCAAAATATATATGATCTCGCTTCTTTATTTTTAACACTCTATACTATTGTAAAATCTTTGGGTGCATTGCTTATGCACATATACCCTCTCAGATTAGAGGAAAGCTTGATCCAAAAGCTGAAAGGTGTATATTCACTGGCTATGATCAAAATCAGAAAGGATATAGGTTGTACAATCCCACCAACAAAGGATTCATAGTTAGTAGGGATGTGGTGTTTTATGAAAATAATTCCTGGTTTGAAGATGATTGCAGGAAAATAAAGCTACCCTATGACTTGGAAAATGATTTTCCAACTTTGACTCAAGAAGAATCACAAATATCAAAAGATGTCAACTCTGAATATGAAGAACAGATTGACCTCAAGGCTTAGAAGTCCAAGGCCAAAACAAAATTCAAACAATTGGAAGACATTCTAGAGTCATCCAATCAAGCACTTAGAAGATCTCAAAGGGAGAGTAAGAAACCCATAAGGTATGGCTATGACACATCACTGGTCACCAAGCATTCTATATACATGAGTAAAGATTCTATGTCAGAGGATCCTTCTTCATCTAAATAAGCAAATCAGAAGGAAGAAGGGAGAGAAGCTATGCAGAAGGAAATTGAAGCACTTCAGGAGAACAATACTTGATATTTGATCCCCAAGAAACCAAGCATGAAGGTAATAGGATCCAGGTGGATTTACAAAGTAAAGAAGAATTTAGGTGGTTCAATAAACAGGTATAAAGCAAGGCTAGTAGTTTGATCAAACCCATGGAGTGGATTATGAGGAGACCTTCTCACCTATGGTTAAGATGCCAATAGTGAGGGTATTAGTAAGTATTTCTGCTTCAAAGAATTGGAACTTGTATCAGTTAGATATTAAAAATGCATTCCTTAATGGATGGATCTCTCAAGAAGTCTACATGGCTCAACCACTAGGATATGAAGACAAGGACAAACAAGCACTTTATGGTTTAAAGCAAGCTCCTAGAGCTTGGAACCATAAGCTTGTCACATATTTGCAGGACCAATGTTTTGTTGTTCGCAAAGTAGATTCTTCTTTGTTCATTAAGAAGGCAAACTTAGAAGTTATTTATCTATGTGTTTATGTGGATGGCATTATTATTACAAGGAATGATGCCAATGGCATCAAGCAAATCAAAACTCAGATGATGGAAGAGTCTAAAATCAATGACCTTGGTTTGTTAACAGACTTTCTTGGATTAGAACTTGTTGTTGGCAGTAGCCAGAGGCATTGAAGACACAGAAGCATGTGAAGACAGAGCATAACAAAGAAGCAGGGAGGCAGTCGAATCATTTTTTCAAACAAATATGTTTCAAAATACTTTTCAAAAACCTCCAACAGTGATTTTCATCACTATTGTAACATATGTAACATAGAAAAACCCGTTTAGTAACTTGTAGCTCCATTTTGTGCAAGCCGAGGAGTCCTCGAGCTTGAGGAGCTTAGGTAGAACGAGCCTACCAATTTTGGTTATTTTTAGACACCGTTTACCCTTTCAAATAGGACCTAGAACCTATTTTTTAACTATGCCGGTCACTAGATGTGAAACCGATCAAAACTAATCTAGAATCTATAAAAAGAGCTAGAGAGCTCATTTTTGAGGTTGGTTAGTGTGAGCTTAGAGCTATTTTGAGCTTGTAATTGAGATCTTGAGTAATAGAGTCTACTTCCTACCTTCCATTGTGTCTTGCTTGTCTCCTACATGTGTGTGTGTGTATGTGTGTGTGCATCTCTATGCTTCTCACCTTCACTCTCACTTCATCTCACATTCACGATCTTCATATCACTCCTATCTCTTCCGCGGATTGACATTAAGGAGGTGGAGCTTCTTAACGTGGTTCTCACCATTGTGCTAGAGCAACACCAAATTTGGCGTCGTTGTCGGGGATTGGGTCTAGGACGAATGTGTGATGGTAAGAGTATAGCAAGAGGTGGCATTGGAAGGTAAAAATTTCAGTTTTTGTTGTTGTTTTTCATAATTTTTTGGTGTTTTTCATCTCCCCTACACTCCTTCTTCACCATCGCATCATCATCTTCCACTCCAAAAAAATCAAAAATTTCACCATATCCACCCATTCTCCTCATTTCCCCTCATTTGTGCATGCGAGAGAGAGAGCTTTTGTGCTTGTGTGTACTTTTGTGTTTTTGAGTTTTCTTGCAGGTACAGAGCTCTTGAACATCAGAAAAGCTTCCAAAAGGTAAGAAATGTACTATCTGTTAGAAATTGCCGACTGTGTCAGACCATCGGATGGTCTGGAAAACTCGGAATTTGAGGTAGGCGACCACAACAACGTGTAGGCGATCCTTGCACACATAGGAATCCACATTTGCTTTTTGAAAATTTGCATTTTGGTGGACCATCGTGATTGGCTCATGCCATCGCGATTGTGTCACACCATCGCGATTGACTCATGCCATCGCGACAGCTCGGCTGGACCATCGCAATGATCTCATGCCATCGCGACGGTTCATTTGAACCATCGCGACAGTCCCTGAGCATCGTGACGATCTCGTCGACCCCACGCCATCACGATTGGCCTATGCCATCGCGACGACCCACTTGCCACGTGGCATTCAGACCATCACGACGATATCCCTTAGACCATCGTGATGCTTCAAAATCGAATGATCGCGATTGGCTCATGCCATCACGTCTTGTGACCATCGCAATGGTCTCACGCCATCGCGACCGTTGCGTTGACTGTTGACGCATGCCATCGCGATTGCTCACCAATCAGACCATCATGATGCTTCATCCAGACCATCACGATTGTTCACTTTAGACCATCACAATGCCTCGCACCTTCGGACCATCACGATTGTACCATGCCATCGCGACGATTCACCTAAGCCATCGCGACGGTCCCAGACTATTGTGATTGTCCCAGACCATCGCGATTGTCCACCCCTAACGCAATTTTTAGGGTTTGATTTTTTTGGAAAAATTTGGGGATATTTTTAGCAAATTTTTGGGTGACTAAGCCCATAGGAGACCCCTTAGCTCATAGTTGAAGAAAAACCTGTTTGACAATTTTTACCCCCGAGTGCCTGACCGCTCATATCTTTTTCATCTGACATTCGTTTTTTGAGCTTTATAGCTTGTTAGAAAGCTCTTTACGAGTACTACGTGATCTCAACTATTCTTTTTTAAGAAGACGTTGATTTGTAGATAAGATAATTTGAGGTTGACCTAGAGTGGGACTAGAAAACCAAGGGGGGCATTAAAAATTTTGGGCAAAGGAAGAACCCTAAAAGGTACATAAATTCAAGTGCTTGAGCGTCCATTTAAGAAGTGGCCTAAACATTGGATTTTTACAGGTCTAGCAAGGGCAATCAAGGGAAAGCAAAGCAAGGACTGTGAAGAACGTAGGGTTTGGGAAGTGCGACTTCTTGGGCATCAGAGCACTCAAAGCAGCTGACTCGAGGTTGGAAGAATACTCAACCCCCTCAGTCAATTACTAGCTTAGGCTAAATGATAACATTGTGGATTAAATACGATAGGAACACCTCAAGTTCAAGAGACTGAATTCTTCAAGTTCAAGACTAAAGTAAAGGTGTGCGATACGAAAACCTAAAGGAAAGAACCTAAGTCTGATGGAATGCCGAACTTAAAAGTATAACGGAAAGTCGATTCCTGACGAATGCATTAAAGACAAGACAAACATTTAAAGGAATTCAAAAAGAAACAAGAAAATCAATAACAAGGAACCATTGACGATCAGAGAGTGCTGCGAAGAAAATTCATGAACCTTAGATCGAGCAAGCATATAGGTAAGTCAGACCAAGGAAGCCTTATATCATCAGAAGCAATTGTAGGAACTACTGCACGATCGTGGGCACAACAATTGAATAATAGTTATCCCTACAAGTTGAGCTCAGATACTAGCGAATCGGAAATGGCTTTTAGCACAGAAAGACCAAAAGGAGGGTCAAACGTAGCATATTTGGAAAGACCTGAAGGACCCTATAGAACTCAGTTAGAATTTCTCCGAACCAACCGCTTAGGTGCTCGCATCTATGAGGATGGTTTGCGAAGGCAAGTGGTGCAAATGCACAACCTTGATCAACCCATCGGATTGGAATGTCCAGTGGTGAAATTTCTAGAAGAACCTAGAACACTTAGAGGGAAATCTGTACTAACAAGAGTACTAATTCCAGAGTGGATCCCTCAGTATAACAGAAGCATAGAGCTGTTTGTGAATAAAGAAACTGATGAAGCATTTTGGAGGTACAGACTGGAACAACCTAGTGAGGTAGGCTCCATCATGATATATGAATTCAAGGACCTAGATACACCTGGAAAGGTTATCTACCTAGATGAAACTTCAGAAAGAGTATTTGTGGTCCCAGATCATGCGAGAAATACCTACACATGGAGAGGTGGTTTAGTATTCCCTCCATCTCGAACAATTGGAAACACAAGCCATCAGGGTGTTGGAACATCCTCAGCCCATGGCACGCAAAGAGAGAAGAATAAAGAGAGATCAGAAGTAAGTTTCACTCATCCCTTAGGAAGAGATAGAACCACCATAGACACGGACAGAGTGGAAAGACAAAGGGAACCTAGAATACCAAGTGGTAGAGATGATTTTCTTCTACCTAGACCACGTGAACATGCAAGAATATTGAGACCCACTCAGTTAGTAAAATCCATGAAAATCTACTTTGATGGGACAGGAGATCCCTATGATCATGTTGCGGAATTTAAGCAAGTGCTACGAGCAAGGAAAGTAGAAGACATGTTCATGCAGTATAATGCATTTGGACTAACGTTAAAGAACACCACTTTAACTTGGTTCCAACCATTGCAACAAAGGCAATTTAGAGATATCCATCACTTTTTAGAGTCATTCATCACAGAATTCTCTAAAAGTGGAATCAGACATGATACATCTTTGTTGATTCATAGCTTCAAACAGACCCCTCAAGAAACAGTTAGACTTGTAGGATGTAGGTTTTGACAGTATGTGGAGAGATGCCCAATGCAAGAGCTACCCTCATAGTCCAAGCAAGTGTCATTGTTTTTAGATGGCCTGTTGAGCTCCAAGCTATGCTCCTATGTATACTTGAAGGAACCGAGAACGTTAGAGCAGTGTGTGAGAATTTACATAGACATTGAAGACAATTTAGGAGATGAGTTGGAACTCTCAAAGGTCTATAAAGACTCAGATTGTTCATCTCTAGCATCTTCAAAACTGTCTAGCTCAATAGAAGACCTAGTAGAAAAAGTGGCCTAGAAACTAGGAGTTTCTAATAAACAGATGCCTAGGTTGACAACAAACAAGCGTTGTTACACCTGTGGTGGTGATCATATGGCAAATGTGTGCCCCAATGCAACACAACTACAAGCCAACCCTAGTGGCTAGTACTGTACGATTGAGAGATGATACACGAATCATACAGCTCAAGACTGCCCATACAACAAACAGGCAGTGAGATAGAGCTACCCGCAAGCATACGCACAGCCAGGTAGGTACCAAGTTCAATATAATACTCAGCCTCATTACTATAGGTCTCCTTAGAACTATCCTTATCAGGCTCAACAGAGACCTCAACCTATTTTAGCTTAGTAGCCACCCCCACCAACGAATGTCATCTCAGTCAAATATGCTGCTATAGAGGAGAACCTGAGTAGGGCTTTAGTGCCTTCATCACCCCTAATCGCAGAAAGTGATCCCAATTCCAACAGTTTTGACTCTACTCATGTAGATAGTCCGCCCGTATATTACACAGAGTCTCCAGAACACGTGGAAACATACCAATACGATAGTCCACCATTGGAACCTAGTTGGGAGCCCGATTATGCTAATGTGATGTATACGAACCCTAATCCATGACCCCAATTTAGATAGCAAAGACCACAGGGCCCTAGAGGACCATGCTTTAGGTGCCAAAGGATTGTCCACATCCTCCAATAGCAGGACAATCACAATACTATAGCATACAAGGCTTTTGTGTCGATTGTGGTAAAGAACATATCATCAAGGACTGTCCTAAGAACCTTGCTAATGCTTCAAATGTGACACCCATCAACGTGATAGGAATTGTGCACAATGCAGATGGATCCAACCCTACATACATGCCTATCCAAGCTATAACAAGAGCCTAGGCGCTCTTACAGAATCAACAGCTTAATCCTGAGAAAATAGCTGAGACTAGTGAAGTTGGAGAGTCTAGAAATAAAAAGGTGAAATCTTGGAAAGACTCTAGAGAAAGGATTTAGAGAAAATGGAGTAAAAAGATAACTGAGGTGGAAGGAAGTTTAAAGGAATCGGGAGCCAAAATTCTAGAATTGACTTCTGAAGAACTGAATCAGGAGAACCAACTCAAAAATCAGGATTAGTTCTAGCGGAACCCATACCAAAAAACCTAGACATGATGTTTCGTGCATATCAGGCTAGACTAAAAGAAGGACCCCAGATAGCGGAAATGAGTAAGAACTACCCACGAGCAGATCTAGAAATTGAGAGAACAAAACTTTGCATGAAGATGGTAGAATTAGCACAAACAATGTTCGAAGCCTCTCGTTATCTCAATTGGAGTAACATGGCAAAACCTGAATTACACTTTCAAGGACATTGGAGAGGTTAGAATACTTGATCGAAAGCAAAGAGAAAAAGAATCTACATAGGAACCCTATTGTCTCAGAGAACCAAGAAAAGAATAGACCATCCCTGTCTCAAGTACCAATACAGAGAGTGAAGACAACCTGTCTTCCATACATAGATATTCACATGAATCTATTGGAGAAATACAAGAAGAGAAGTGGAGAAAAGAACAAGGAACCCATCCTCCTATTCAAGAAATAGATTACTTGCAGGAGCAATTTCCCCAAGACATCCCCTCTATCTATGATGATGTGGAGGAAGAGCAACTGAGTGAACACACAGGTTTTGAATCCAATTCTTTGCAAGAATTACCTCAGTTCACAGGAGCTTGGGAAGCCAAGTCTATTAGCATGAGAGCACCCACTATAATAGTGAGGAATGAAGAATCAGTAATCCCTAGAAACACGGAAGTGATCAAGAATACCAAAGTACAATGTAATCTCACTCTAGAGGAATTCTTGAAGGTTAAACCAGAACTATGGAAACATGTAGCAAATCAATTCCCTGAGCTTGCTACTACTCCCTCACAGATAGGAACACACAAGAAGGTACTAGAGATACCCGTAGATAGAATCAAAGATGTAAGCGAAGGAGAGGAAGGTAACACTTATCTTCCCATAACCCATCAGGGCTACACCACTAAAGCCATCTTAGATTCAGGAGCCGGAGTAGCCATTGCTACCACCGCTTTATGGAAATTTTGGGGTAAGCCAGCATTAAGACCTACCAGGATGAAGCTACAAATGGCTAATGGACACATAGAGAAACCATTAGGCTTACTAGAAGGCATTTCTCTCACTACTTGTGGTGTAGAGTTTGAGCATACTTTTGCCATTTTTGATTTTGGGAAAAATCATGCTTATGAGATGATTTTAGGATGACCATTCATGCGTCAGTTGCAAATCGTACAAGATTGGGGAGCTAACTCTTTGTACTTGCAACATTTAGGAGTGACTACTAAAGTCAATCTTAAAGACTATTCACATCGAGACATACCCCCAATACAATGGAATACCATCCATAAGACACAAGAAGAAACAGAATCACTACACTCATTGGAGTCAGACCCCTCATGGTTGCATGAGGATACTCATTTGTGGATGTGTAAGGTAGTAAAACAAGAGGAAGAACGGTTACAAGCTAGAACTTTAGGTTCAGAAAAACATCCACGAACCCTTCAAGACCTAGCCTACGCACCTGTAGTATTTCTAGACGAGGAATTTGAGCCTCATGGTTGGCCAGAAATATTAGCAACAATGGATGTAGCCATCAATGAAAAACAATGGACACCCGAGTGTGATGAGGATGGCTATGACATTTCAATCTTTACAATAGAGCCAATCATGTGTGATTCAATTATAGAAGAATGTGAACCAAGCACTGATGCATTCGAGGATGCAAGTGCCTTTGATCTAGAGTCAATTATTATGGATCCACCCTTTGCATCAGATGAAGAGTATTTCTACAAAGTACAAACTCATCCTCAGAGACACGAAGAAATTATGAATGATGTGAGGTTAACCACTCAAGTGACTGCCAAAAGTGAAGGTAAGAAAAGAAAGAAGAAAGAAACCATGTTAGAAGCAGAAGAATCTTTGTTTGAGGTTCCCAAGAACTTCAAGAAGTATGAGATAGGGGATAGAAGAATCATGGTACGAATGCCTAACAAAAAAGCTAATGTTGGAGAAGTATATGATAATCCAGAGAAAACCAAAAAAAATAATAGTTGCCATAGAAGGAGAAGAAGAAAAATGTACATACATAGGGCATGATTTGACGGATGAAGAAGAAGAAGAATTAGTTGCTCTATTGCGGGAATATAGAGATGTGTTTGCATGGAGTTACAAAGACTTGAAAGGAGTAGATCCAGATATATGTTCCCATAGAATCCATATGACTCCAGATGCAAAACCTATGAAACAAAAACCATACACGTACAATGATAACTACGTTGCGAAGATTAAAGAAGAAATAGATTGTTTGATAGAAGCTGGATTCATTTACGAAATTGAGCATACCGAATGGGTATCCCCCATTGTGGTCGTGCCCAAGAAGAATGGAAAATTGTGTGTGTGTATTAACCTTAAAAAAGTCAATGCTGCCACAATTAGAGACAATTATCCTCTTCCTATCACAGAACACATATTGGAAAGAGTTGCGGGCAAGGAAGTTTATAGATTTCTTGATGGATTTTCAGGCTATAATCAAGTAGCCATTGCTCCAGAAGATGAACACAAGACGGCTTTTGCCACAGAATGGGGCTATTTGCATTTCATGTGATGCCATTTGGCTTAACAAATGCACCCGCCACTTTCCAGTGACTTATGTGTCATGTTTTTAAGGAATTCTTATGCAAGAGTTTGGAAGTCTATGTCGATGATTTATGTGCACATTCTAATATGAGGAAAACTCATATCCCAGAATTAAGGCAAGTATTTGACA
Source organism: Ceratopteris richardii (assembly GCA_020310875.1). NCBI lineage: Eukaryota > Viridiplantae > Streptophyta > Polypodiopsida > Polypodiales > Pteridaceae > Ceratopteris > Ceratopteris richardii. The sequence goes on from CM035425.1 coordinate 53,123,008, forward strand.
AATGTTGATAATATCAGGTTTTCTTGAACCTAGAAAAGTGCGTTTTCATGGTCAGACAAGGCAAAATTCTAGGACACATTGTGTCAAAGAATGGAATCTCTACGGATGAAGAGAAGGTGAAAGTAATTGCAGATCTACCTAGGCCGAATAACGTAAAAGAAGTACAGGCATTTATGGGACATTGTGGTTATTACAGACGATTCATACACATGTATGCAATCATAGCCAAACCATTGTGCTCTCTTTTGACCAAGTTTGAATGGACAGATGAGTGTGAGAATTCATTCAATGAACTTAAACAACGTTTGTGCTCAGCACCTATATTGACAACCCCGGATTCGAGCAAGCCATTCCATGTACATGTGGATGCATCTAACTACGCCATAGGATGTGTGTTAGCACAACCCACGAATGAAGGTAATATAGATCTCCCATAGCTTACGCGAGCAGATAGTTGAATGCAGCAGAAAGAAATTACACCACTATGAAACGAGAAGGATTAGGAATGATCTACGCAGTAAAGAAATTCAGGCATTATTTTTTGGCGAATAAGTTCAAGTTCTTCATAGATCATCAAGCATTATTGTACTTAGTCAATAAGCCTTGTAACAAGGGAAGATTGATACATTGGTTTCTATTACTCATGGAGTACGACTTTGAAGTAGTAGTCAGGAAAGGAAAGACACACCTTAGAGCTGACCACCTTTCAAGATTAACCACAGGAGAAGCTCCTCAAGGAATAGCAGATGAGTTACCAGATGCATATTTGTTTAACCTTGAGATAGTACCAGAATGGGCTAAGCCTATTGTCCCTATTCTCACATATGGACCCAAGAATCCTAGGATAAGGATCAAGGAAGGAGAAATTACCAAGTCTCAAAGATATCAAATAATACCAGGAAATATATATAAACAAGATAAACAAAAGATTCTTGCTTATTGTGTAGATGAATCAGAACATGCGAATTGGTTGCAATTAGCACACGTAGGTGCATTAAAGCAACATCATTCGAAACATCGTACATTGCAGACTCTGCATAGACTAGGAGTCTATTGGCCTTCTATGGAAGCAGACGTCTACAAGTTGTGCAAAGAATGCCTTGTTTGTTGTGAAAAACCACCACTAGAACATGCCACATTATATCATGTATCTCTCACACCAGAATGGAGTGAACCTTTAGTGACGTACTTGAGGACGAAAACATTCCCTCAAGGAATGATCTTAGCACGACAACGAAGTCTCGAGTAGGAAGCTCAAGACTATTCACTTATTGGCAATAATTTATACAAACGAGGACGAGAGATGTACTTAAGACAATGTGTTCATGAAAGCAATTATTTGAGCGTACTAGAGACTGCACACCAAGGTGTTGCAGGAGGTCATTTTGGCCCCGATAGAGTAATCAAAGCCATCCTCTTTGCAGGATTATGGTGGCCCACTCTTCACATGGACACACATACCTATGTTAAGAGATGTGATGTGTGCCAAAGAACTTAGTTTCCTACTCGCAGAGATGAAATGCCATTGAAACCCATGATGGGAGGACGTGCATTTTCTAAGTGGGGTATAGACTTTGTAGGACCCATTAACCCCCCTGCAAAAGGTACACATGCAGAATACATTATCGTTGCGATGGATTATCTTACCAAATGGGTAGAGGCCAAGGCCACAAAAAAGAATGATGCACACATGACTGCAAAATTCTTATTTGAAAATGTCTTTACAAGATATGGACTGCCTATCGAGTTAGTGAGCGATCGAGAAACTCACTTTTTAAACCAAGTCATTGAATATTTGTTACAGGATTTTATGGTGATTCACAAGAAATTCGCACCATATCATCCTCAGGCCAATGGTCAGGTAGAAAGTACTAACAAGATCCTTTGTAACGTACTGACAAAACTCGTGAACAACAAACGTTCAGATTGGGACAAACAGTTACACCACGATGTTTGGGCATATCGAGTGGCCTACAAGACTGCACTCAATGCAACTCCCTTTCAAATGGTTTTTGGTCAGAATGTTGTGCTTCCTTTGGACTTCTTGATACTGACCCTTAAGGTTGCATAAGAACATCAATGGACCGGCCATAAATTATCATCGAGAATAATGGACTTGGAACGATTAGGAGAAACCAGGCAGAAAGTAGCAATAGGTATATATGCAGCAAAGAAATGACAGAAATCCTATTTTGATGCACATGTGAAAGATAAAGTCTTAAAAGAAGGAGATTTAGTCCTAGTATATACACTAAAACAACATGCACGGAAGTTAGAAAAGCGAGGTTATGGACCTATGATCATTAATAGACTCTCAACAAGTGGAGTAGTACAATTAGCCACCCTAGAAGGAGACATAATGCCTAATACATTAGTGGCTGTAGAGTCAAGCTTTATCAAGAACCTCTTACTGAGGATATGCTTAGAAGACTCACATTGGCAAAGAAGCATAAGGAGGAAGAAAATAGAATACAAGCTGAAGCTCAGGCAGAAGCTATACAACGCATTAAGTGCATGAAGCTAAGAAGACAAGGAGTAGGGAGAGAACATTATAACCATCTGGAAACAACACCCAAATATCCCATGGCCATGTGTCAAGTAAAGTCAAGTACTCATCCTAACATAGTGGACAAGAGACCATTCATTATAGTCAGGCTAGAGCATGGCAACCTTTGCCAAGAGCTTAGGGCTTTAATTGACTCAGGTGCTGCGACTAGTGTGATTAGATGGTCCCACTATAAGGACTTAGGAATAGAAATGTGGCCAATTGAGGCATACCTCATAGGGCTAGAAGGCATGGAAACCCCTTGCATGGGTGAGATGGACCTTCCTATCCTCATACACGATGTGACCATGACAACGAAGCTACTAGTGTGCCATGATGATGACCTGATAGAACCCCTAATCCTTGGCCAAGATTGGCTATACGATCACTCCGTGGACCTAAATCTTAGACAAGGCTCCTTGTAGATTGGAACCTTAGATCAGCATCGAGTGATACCACTTGACTTCCCTAACAACACTCCGCTTGAGGTACGTAACCCTAGACCCTATGAAACGCTTACGACGGAGAACCGGAAGATATTTGGCCAAATCCCTTAGCTAAGCACGCTCCCTCCAAAGTCAACCCATGAGAGCTTGTCGATGGATAGGGTCCAGACAAAAGGATGTCAGGAGACTTTCCATTGGTCTTCCAGCAGCGGACAAATGGGGACCATTGCAGGTCAGGTGGGGTACATCAGCGGTCAGGTGGACTGCATCAGTAGCCACATGGGCAAAACACCCTGCAGTGCCCATCCTTCTACACTTACTATAGACTGGCCTAGATTTTTTATACAAAACGATGCACTTCCTAATGGGCAGGTTTCGGAAGTGTTGGACCTCCCTTCTTTTGCAAAGTAGTGTCCATCAGACCTCTCAACCTCAACCACAAAGGAGTCAACCATGACGAAGGAACCTAGATCGATGACAATATCAGACAACACAAGTAGGAAAGTAGTATCAGTATCACAAAGCAAGAGAAACGAGAGAAATATGGGTGCCAAAAGGACAGAAACCACCGGCAGATCTCACCAATGCGGACAATGACAAGAAGAAGTTACGATAGAATCAGAAGCAGTATCCAAAGCATTTTCGACCTTCTTCTATGAGTACGAACATTCGACAGATTTGGATTGCCAAGAAGTACCTTATGAATCAACCCACACCCACGCAGATTTGGGTACCCAAGTAGTGTATTATAGCTCAGCACTCAAGCCATGTAATATATGCCCCTCAGAAATCTCTTCAACCCTCCATACCACCACACCCAATATCATCTTTTGTCCCTCAACAGAAACATATCACCCGCTCAGAAACTCTTAGGAAAAGGATACCGAAACGTATCCAGATGTCTCCTCATGTACCGATGTCTAACATTTCTCCCACCCCGACTAAACAAGACCCTTGTAATAATTCACCCACACCTAAACCTTGTACAAATCCACACACTATAACCCAACATCACTTGTAATAACATCTCATCAAGAAATGTATGCATCATCTGAAGAATGTAGGTGTTTAGAGACCTGCATTAGTTTTGCAACAATCATTCCATAAACCACATCACAACACATGGCTACACGGGTTAGACATCGGTTATTGAAAGGCATTGCGGTCTCACTTTCATGGGATCATGATTAATTTCCATACTAATGTGCTAATCTTTTGTAGCAGATCTGCTACACACTCGCATCATTCATCATGCAGGCAGAACGACCATCTGAAGTTGGCCCCAGCATACCTATGGCCAATATTGGTGAACTAATCATAGAGCCCCATCCGACGGCACATCCACCAGAATTTCAAAGCTTTCTAGGACCCATGCCAATTGATGATCCTCCTAGAGGATATACTGAAAAAATTCATCGTAATTCCCATTGGTTTCAAGGTCTAGCAGGATCGTTGGCAAATGCATATTTTATCTTTGAGGCCAATTTGACTTTTGATAACCATACATGGGGCAAGTGCGAATTTTTCTCAAGAGAGTTTGAAGCCCTACAAAACACAGAAGACTTGAAGCATGTTTGCGCGAGAGCTAGCTTCACTCAATACTTTAGTGATCCACTATCTAAACCAGATTTCTATAGATGCTACTACTTAGTAACAACTTTGGGAGCTTCGGAGAACAAGGATTTGTCGGGCACCTTCATTTTATCGTCCTTGGTAAATGATCCGCCATTTAAGAAATTTTACCTTTCTAAAGATTTGATTAGAGCTGCAATCAAGATACATGGAACGCATACTTCGACAGAGCGAGAGAGGTTGATTCCAGAGCCAATGAAACATGGAGATGTCATCAAGTGGGAAGATATTTCAACAATCACACCTGAGCTCTCTAAACCATTAAGGATATGTATGCAACATTTCGCATTCCCCGCTCAGGATCTATTCACCATGCCCCACAAATGCATTTGGTTTGGACTATATTTGTCTTGTATTGGACCCCAGACAATTGATCTTGCAAGCTTGGTCATTGATCAGTTATACTTAGCACAACATAGATGGGAAAGAAAAAAGGTAATCCATGGATGTTGTGCTCTCGCAAAAAGCTATCCGAGGAAGAAAGCTAAGCGCTTATAGAACAAGAACTTGTCACAGGAGGCTTTGAAGAAGCATACATCAAAGGCTTCAGAGAACTAGTTAAGTCGGTAGGCACTGTTGCTCTAGCACAATGGTGAGAACCACGTTAAGAAGCTTCACCTCCTTAATTGTCAATCCGCGGAAGAGATAGGAGTGATATGAATCGTGAATGTGAGATGAAGTGAGAGTGAAGGTGAGAAGCATAGAAATGCACACACACATACACACACACTACGAAGAGACAAGCAAGACACAATGGAAGGTGGGAGATTAGCTCTATTACTCAAGAACACTATTACAAACTCAAAAGAACTCTAAGCTCACACTAGCCAACCTCAAAAATGAGCTCTCTAGCTCTTTTTATAGTTTCTAGACTAGTTTTGACCGGTTTCACATCTAGTGACCGGCATAGTTAAAAATTAGGTCCTAGATGCTATTTGGAAGGGTAAACGGTGTCTAAAAATAACGAAAATTGATACGCTTGTTCTACCTAAGCTCCTCAAGCTCGAGGACTCCTCGGCTTGCACAAAATGGAGCTATCGATTACAAAATGGGGTTTTCTATGTTACATATGTTACACTAGTGATAAAAATCATTGTTGGAGGTTTTTGGAAAGTATTTGAAAACATAATTCTTTGAAAAAAGATTTGACTGGCTCCCTGCTCCGTCGTTACATGCTTCCGCGTCTTCTATGCCTCTAGCTGCTTCCAACACCCCCCTCCCTCTCGCTTCTGTCGTCCCTGACAGAACCTTGTTGTGAGGTCTACCGGATATAGTTCTGTAGGAGGTCTTGAGCGAGGGTGTGCTCGGAGATACGAATGCCTCGGGCCAGGTCGGCCTCGAGTTTCTCCCAGTCGATTGGTTGCGGTTCTTCCGGTGGCGGGAGCTGATAGTGTGTGGAATAGACCATTCGTTCACAGGCAAATAATTGTAATAAATGTGTAGGCCTGCTTATGAATACCTCTGAATGGTATTCCCAGAAGCCGGTTGTGAACATCTCTTCGAACGTCTGCTTGTAGCACGCCGGTAGGTACTTTATTCTGTAGTGCCAGACATAACACACCCGTAGCGATGGCGTTGTACTCATATCATATATCAGGTCAAAATTGCCATGCTCAAAGCCCGGGGTGTTGACATGGGGTGCCTTGACGCGTCGGAAGACTTTAAAAATCATTTGTATCATGTCAAAGATTTTGACAGTCATATGCGCCGCTATATCGTCCATATGCTTTAATCGAGGGAGCCAGTGGCGAATTGTAGCCATCATGTAGCCAACAGTTGGTAACTCAATGGGTGGCTTAAAATAGGGGTAATTCAACCAGTCTTGGCACTGCTTATTGTTTTGTACCTTAATAGCAAAGGCAGTCCAGGAGCGGCGTCGTGGCACTGGTCCCCAACACGGGTTATACTTCAAATGCAAAGGTGCCTTTACCCATGTACTCATCATTTCTGGATACTTCTGTAGTAAATCTTTGCGCCACTCTGGTTGATAGATCACTCCTTGCTGCGCATCAAGTGGTAGATCGACCTCCTCGAATTGAGTCGCATGCGATGGTTTTTTACCTGTCTCTTTCTCAATGGCTAACTGGTATTCAGCCATTAACATAAAATACGGTTTATACTGTAGCTCGTGCCTAGATATGTAGCATCGCAGGGCCAAATGAGCAAAGAATGGAGACTGTAAAATCCGTTCTTCTATCATCGCCATGGCATGTAATTGTGCCTCTACTCTAGCTGAGTGCGTTGTTCCAAGTTCCTCAATAGTCTTCATCCACGCGGGGGTCAGAAGTTCGTACGTCATCTGACCTTCGGCCGTGACGCGTCCGCCTGGGATGGGTTGTGGCTCCTATGCCTCTTCAAACGTTTCCTCCACCGGAATGGTGACCGTTTCCTCCTCAGCTGGAAGCTCAGGTGGGGAATCTGGCCTTGGTGGTGCTTCATATACTGCGATCCTTGATTCAAGGTTTGATACCTGGGCCCTTAATGCGTTGAGCTCCTCTAAGACGTCAGGAGAGGGTTCCACAGGTGCTGGTATGTCTTGGTGTGCCGGTTCTCGTAACTGGAGTGATTTGTGATCTTCTTTGAGTTTCTGTAACTCCTCGTTCATGCGGTCGTATTCATCTAGTAATCTTACATGATCGTCTAGCAGCATCCTCATCGAGTCTAAAGGAATGGCTTTGAACTTGCTAGGACTGAGTGGTTGGTCTGGGTGGTCGAGCGCTGCTTCTAAGTTTTCTCGGTTCTGATCCTGTAAGCGTTGGTTTTCTTCCTTGGCGGCTGCTAGGTGTCTTCGTAGTAAGCCCATGTCTCGTGTTAGCGTTGCATTGCGGACTGTCTGGGATCTTAATAAGTTATCCAGGTCAGCAGTGGCTTCCTTGGTCTTTTCTTCGCTTTCTAGTTCCAATTTGTGATAAGCCTCGCGTAATTCTTGGTAGCGGGTGTTCAGAGAGGCATTCTCAATAGACAATAAATTAAGCTGCGACTGTAAGTCATTGGTTGTCCTCTGCAGCTGCTGATAATTATCACCAAGAGATGTGAACTCATCTCTTACTTGCGTCATACACATGAACATCTGTCGGAATGCATTATCTACAGTGGGTGATAGTATTAATGGGGTGCTAAATGAAGATGGAGTGGGTGTAGATGCAACAGGAACGGGGAATGGGGGTGGGAAAGTGGATGATGTAGTGATTGTTGAAAATTGTGATGTGCCTAAAAATGTTGGTGCCGTGAGTGAAGTGAGTGATGGTGCAGTGGGTGGTAAGATGTCCATGTCAGTGGACGTATCTAGTGCGGTGACCGTGAATATGGGTGTGATCGTGGGTACTCGTGCTGGTGTAAATACGGGATTTACAAAGGTTGAGGGGTAATTTACAGGGGGGCTGGCTGGAGCAGCTTGGTAGAAAGGGGAAAGAGGGGTTACAGTGGGTCAGGGAGGTGAGACGGGGGCGGTGGGAATGGGAAAAGGGCTCTTGGAGTTGTGGGGAAAGATGGGAAAGATGGATGGAGGAATGGGTTGAATGGAAAGGTGGATGTGTGAGGGGGTAGACTAGGTCTAATGGGTGCGTGAATTGTGGGGTTAGTGGTCGGAAAGACGATTTCTTCTATGCCACCAACGATAGAAGATGACAGTCGGGGGGAAGGAGGGTGAATAGGGGAGGCTGGAGGGATGGGCGGTGATGGAGGAGCGGTTGGGGTGGTCGGTACTTCAGTGACTACTGAGGTATGTAGAGTTGTAGCACGGGGTGGGGAATCTACAAAGATGGTTTCTATAGCCAACGAACTCTCGGGGACGAGGCGTGCCTCTCTGGCTTGTTCTGAAGACTGTGCTCCTGTTGGTACACGAATGTATTCGCCGGGCTTTGAAAGTAGTCGTACTCTACGGGGGTCAAACTGTGGTAGTGGCTTTCGTTGCAAGTACCTGAGTGCTTTGTTGGAGCCTACTGATTTGACTAACTCTCTGAATCCTTTGATGTATGCGTCTTCGAATCCGCCTGTGACAAGTTCTTGTTCTATTATTGTTTGACTCTCTTCCTCTGTCAGCTTTTTGCATGCCCAAACTTTTTCCATAGTTCTATACAGCTTCTTGATAGCTAGTGTGTAAGCTGCTGCTTCGTAAGTTTCATCTTCATGGGTACTTGTATCACCATGTGTGTCTGTTTGTTGGCCTTGGCCATCTGTCTGTTCATGCTCTTGGGATTCCTGAGTTCCCTGGCTAGCTTCGTCGTCTCCTTCGTCGTCATCGGTTGCTGTTCTTTCGTCATCAGAGCTGGACACGATCTGTCCTTGTGGCTGATCCCTGGGTGTGGTAGGGTAGCTAGGCCTTTCAAATTCTTGAGAAAACAATTGTCCTTCTGAAAACGGGAACTCATTGGAGAATGCATCAGGCATCTCAAAATCAAAAGTTTGGTCCAGTGGCTCTCCTTGTCCTGCTTCTAAATGGGGTATTGGAAAAGAGAAAGCTTCCGCACCAATAGTGGTGGGAAGTTCAGCTGCTGTGGTGATAGGTTATGTGGTTGTGGCTGCTTGAGGTGCAACAGTACTGGTGGTGCCCTCCAGCGTAACTAGTCTTGATAACCGTATACGAATTGGTGGTACCGTGGGAGTGGCTGCTGTTGGTGACTGCTCTGGAGATGGTTGTGGCGAGGGTGATTCTGGGACTTGTAGGCACGGGATAGTACCTCTCATCCGCTTTCCGGCTCTGCCTTTGCTAGACTTTCTAGCCTTCCTAGTGGTGCCTTTAAATGCTTTCAGTTCCTCACTGGTCATGGCACGCTCAATTGGTAAGTCATACGCCAAGCACATATATATGATCCTGGTGAGGGTGCAGCATCCATTGATTACCTTCTTTCGCTCCCACCTATGTTGTGCCAAATAGAGCTGATCAATTATCCAGCTGGCTAGATCAACCGTTTGAGGTCCAGTACATGCTAAGTATAAACCAAACCAGATTCTCTTGTGGGGCATGGTAAAACGATCCTGAGCTGGGAAAGCAAAGTGCTGCATGCATATCCGTAATGGCTTAGAGAGATCAGGTGTTATAGCAGAAATATCCTCCCACTTAGTAACATCACCACGTTTCATTTGCTCTGGGACTAGCCGTTCTCTCTCTGTCAGAGTGTGCGTTCCATATATTTTCAGAGCTGCGCGAATTAAATCTTTAGACAAATAAAACCTTCTGAATGGAGGATCATTTACCAAGGATGGTAACATGAATGTGCCGGGTAGATCCTTGTTCTCTGAAGCCGTTAAGGTGGTTACCAAGTAAAAACATCTGTAAAAATCAGGTTTAGGCAGAGGGTCACTAAAATATTCTATAAATCTCGCTCGTGCCCAAACGTGCGTTAGATCTTGTGTATTCTGTAGTCCTTCAAATTCTCTTGCAAGGAACTGGTACTTGGTCCATGTGCGAAGATCAAATGCCAAATTGGCCTCAAATATGAAATCAGCGTCTGCTAAGGGTCCTGCTAGGCCTTGAAACCAGTGAGAGTTACGATGAATCTTTTCCGTATATCCTCTAGGAGGATCGTCGATTGGCATGGGTCCTGGAAAACCTTGAAACTCTGGTGGTTGCATCGTCGGATAAGATTCCGCTAGTAATTCTCCAATAGTGGCCATCGGTGCACTGGGGCCAGCTTCTGATGGTCCTGCTTCGGTTTGCATGATGACTGATGAGCTAATGGAAAAGATCTGCTACAAAAGATTAACACATTAGTATGGAAATTAATTATGATCCCATTAAGGTGAGACCGCAATCCCTTTCCATAACCGATGTGTAACCCGTGTAGCCAAGTGTCGTGAAGTGATTGATGCAATGATCTTTTTGCAGAGCTAATGCAGGTCTCTAGACACCTACATGGTTCAGATTATGCCTACAATTCTTGATGAGCTTTTATTATGCATGATGTGGGGTTTAGGTGTACGAATTTATACAAGGTTTGGTTGAGGGTGAATTATTACAAGGGTGGAGTTTAAACGAGGTGGGAGAATTGTTAGATAAGGGGGTACAAGAAGACGTCTGGATACGTTTCGGTATCCATTTCCTAAGAGTCTTTGAGTGGGTGGTGTGTTTCTGCTGAGGGACAAAAAGTGGTATCGGGTTTGGTGGTATTGAAGGATGAAAAGATTTCGGAGGGGTATATATTACATGGCTAGAGGGTTGGTGTTGGCAGTAGCCTTGGTACATCAGGAACTACAAGACGTGAAAGTCAAAGAAGGGAGTCAGAGCGAAGGGACAGCACGAGCAAACAGGGCAGTCAAAGAAGATCTGGCAAGTAGGCCAATATTTTTTCAAGACATTAATGCAAACCAGAGAGATGGACATGCAGGGAAGAAGAGCAAGTAGGGAGCTTGAAGATATGTATGGCAGATCACTAGAAGAAATCCCTACAACAACAGTGATTTTTATCACTAATAATCATTGTAAATCTCATTTCACATTTTTGTAGCTCCATTTTGTGCAAGCCAAGGAGTCCTTGAGCTTGAGGAGCCTTAGAAGTAGTTGCGTACCAATTTTCATAATTTTTAGATCTCGTTTGAGCCCCCAAATAAGCCCTGGAACCTAATTTTTAACTAGGCCGGACACTAGGTCTGGACAGGGCCAAAAGCTAGTCAAAAACTATAAAAGGAGCTAGAGAGCTCATTTTTGGGGTTAGATTGTAATTGAAACGAACTTGTAAGAGCATTTTGAAAGTAATCTAAAAGCTCCATTGATTCTCACTCTTTGTCTTGCCGTGTGTGCGCGTGTGTGTGTATGTGTGTGCATGCTAGTGTGCTTCTCACTCACGCACTTGTGCCGCCACTTGCTCGAGGTCTTCATACCATCCTCACGTCTTCCCGGATTGACATTAAAGGAGGTGCTACTCATCATTGAGCTACACCAAATTTTGGCGCCGTTGCCGGGGATCGAGCTTTGAGGACGAGTGTGTGATGGTAAGACGTAGAGTTGACGCGTTGGAGTTGTAGGTATTTTCTTCACTCTCATCGAATTTCTTTTACTTTCTTCACCATCTTCATCACCATCATCATCATCACCATCTCCCACGTCCATCTCCATCATCGCGAAAATTTCAGTTTTTTGACTATATCCCCATCTCCACCTCATTTCCCTCATTTCACTTGTGAGAGAGAGCGAGAGAGCGAATTTGCATGTGCTGTTTTTTGCATGTTTTGTGAGCATTCTGCAGGTACAGGCCGCATCATCATCCCCAGCACTCTGCGCAGGTACGGAATTCTGAGTAACTGTCTGTGTGTCGCCGAGCTCTGTCAATCGTGACCGACAAAAAAATTGCTCTAATTGCTAAACAAAGTGCATATCCATGACCTACAGGCCAAGGGCTTCCCAAAAATGTGTTTAGTTTTTTGAAATTCCACAGATTTCTGTCAATCGCGATCGACAAACCACGACGGACAGACCTGTCAATCGCGATCGACACGTCAATCGCGACCGACAGCCCACGACGGCTCTGTCAATCGCGACCGACAGACTTTGCGAACGCGTTAGAAGGGCAAATTAGGTCAAATTTTCAAGGCAAAGTGATTGGTCTAAATTGTGATTGAGTGTGGGACAACACTAGGGTATAGTATTGCATCGCGAGGCCGTGCCACAAGCTACTCGAGTATTCCTGTTTGACTGTTAGCTTGTATTGAATCCTGAATTAACTCCCTAAACCCTGAACAGTCATAACTTTTTCATATGAAATCCAATTTTTGAGCTCTTGGGCTTGTTGGAAAGCTCGTGGCATATACTACACGCCCTCAACTGTTTTTTATAAAGATAATGCGTTGATTTTCAGAGAGGTTATTTTGAAGTTGACCATACCCAGGGGGATCAAAGTCAGGGGTCTTTAGAATTATTTTCCTAAAAGTCACAATGCAGATGTGTGTTTGTGTCACATGAATGAAAGTGGTTGGTTTTGTCCTTTGAATATAAGCATTGAGCTAACCGTGGGACTTTTATAGGTTCATTGAGAGCAACTGAGAGCGTACAAGCAAGGTTTCTTTGCAAGCTTGAGAACCGGGTTCTTGAGCACCATAAAGCAAGGGATCAACAAGTAAGGTTGGAATATTCTCAACTCCCTCTGTCATTTCCTAGCTCAAGCTAAGAACGAGTAGAGATAGGAGTAAGCCAGGGCAACGATAGGCAGCTATCAAGTTGAAGACTACCTAAAAACTCAAGTTCAAGTTAAAAACATAATCTCTGTACTGTCGATAACCTAAAGAAAAAGAACCTAACGTGGAACGATCAACCTGAAAGTACGAAGAACATTCAAGTGTTCCTGACGACGTGATATCAGACAAGACCATAAACACAATAATTAACTAAAAAGAATCAAGTGACTGGTACCAATTGATTGGCAACGAGGTTGTACTCGGAAAAAATTGGGATAATCGGTTAGGCATATGAACCTTCGATCAGGACGACACCTAGCCAGGGAGAGACAAAGCCTTAGGTCTTCAGAGGCTAGTGTCAATCATACTGCAAGGTCTTGGGCCCAGCAGTTGAGCCACCACTCATACTACCCTAGCTCTGAGACCAGTGAGTCAGAAATGTCTCAAGGCATGGACAGACCTACGGGAAGTTCAGGAGTGCCTTATTTGTACAGGGTAGAAGGCCCTTACAAAACACAGCTGGAATATCTTAGGACCAACCGACTAGGTGCTAGCATCTATGAGGACGGCCTAGGAAGATCCGTGGTCCAGATTAAAAACCCTGACCAATCCATAGGACTAGAACACCCAGCTGTCAAGTTTGAAAATGGTGCATACCTGGACAAAGAAGGAACTATATATGCTGTCACTAGTCACCCTGATAGGACAGATGACTTCGGGAATGTAATCTCAGAAGCGGATTTAGGTGACCTAGAACAAGGGAACATGGGTGCGGAACCTAGAACCCCTCGAGGTAAATCAGTTCTCACTAGGATTATCACGCCTGAATGGGTCCCCCAAGACAACAAGAGCATAGAGTTGCTCCTCAATCGAGAAACTGATGAAGCCTTTTGGAGGTATAAGTCTAATCAGCCAACAGACATAGGAAATATCATGATCTATGAGCTTAAGGATCCGGATAGCCCAGGCAGAGTGACCTACTTAGACCATGCTTCAGAACGGATCTTCGTGGTGACAGAAAATGATAGGCATGCCTACACTTGGAAGGGTGAATTTATTTTCCCCCAACCGAGATCAAATGTATCCTATGGTCACCCTGGGGCTGGAACTTCCCAAGCTCATGGTACGCAAAGAGACAGAAGTAGAGATAGACCAGAAGTAAGTTTTGCCAACCCAGTGGGCAGAGAAAGAACGAGAATAGAGACGAATAGGGTAGAACCTGAGATGCATAGAGCCCACAGGAACCAAAGAAATGTAGATGGATTCCCTCTGCCGAGGCCTAGAGAGCACACAAGAACTTTGAGACCCACCCAGCTAGTTAAGTCCATGAAGAATTACTTTGACGGCACAGGAGATCCCTATGATCATGTGGCGGAGTTCAAGCAAGTCTTGAGAGCTGAACAAGTGGAGGATCTGTTCACGCAGTACAATGCCTTCGGTCTAACCCTTAGGAACACAGCACTTACGTGGTTTCAGCCATTAGATGAACGCCAGTTCAGGAGCATAGACCAACTCCTAGAGGCATTCATTGTAGAGTTCTCTAAGAGCGGCATAAGACACAATACCTCCTCATTGATCCACAGCTTCAAACAGACCCCCCAAGAGACTGTGAGACTTGCAGGAAGAAGATTTAGACAATATCTTGAAAGGTGCCCTATTTCGGAGCTACCCACATCTGCTAAACAAGTAGCCTTATTCCTTGATGGATTGCTGAGTACGAAATTGAGATCCTATGTGTATCTGAAGGACCCTAGGACTATAGAAGAGTGTGTACGCATGTGCATTGACATTGAAGATAACCTAGGGGAAGAGCTAGAGCTTTCCAAAATCTATAAAGATTCAGATAGCGCATCTAGCCACTCTTCCATGCAATCTACATCAATCGAGGAACTTGCTGAGAAGGTAGCTCAGAAATTAGGTGTGACTAGCAAACAAATTCCAAGGTTTGCTCCTGTAAAAAGGTGTTATACATGCGGTGGTGACCATATGGCGAACGTCTGTCCCATTATGGCTCAACCCCAAGTAAACCCTAGTAGCCAGTACTGCACCATAGAACGGAGATACACCAACCACACCGCGCAAGATTGCCCATACAACAAGCAGACTGTTAGGCAACCCTACCCGCAACCCTACCAACAAGGCAGATACCAAAACCAAAATCCACCACCACAATATGCTAGACCCCAACAAACCTACCAACCACAATATCAGGCCCAACAGAGACCCCAACCGGTACTAGCTCAACAGCCCCCAAACCCCACTAACGTGATTCCAGTAAAGTATGCTGTTGCAGAAGAAAACCTGAATAGGGCCATAGTACCAGTAACCCCATTGATCTCAGAAAGTGACCCAAGTGACCATAGCTTTGATTCTACACATGTCGATAGTCCCCAGGCTTACTACATGCAGTCTCCAGAACATGGTGAGTCTTACTATAGTGAGGAACCAAGTGAACCTAGTTGGGAGTCAGATTACACGAACGTCATGTATGCAAACCCCAACCCCAGGCCTCAACCTAGGCAAGTAAGACCTCCATTCCCAAGAGGACCGTGCTACAGATGCCAAGGAGATCATCTCATTCGTGATTGTCCCTTGCCTCCACCTACACAACCCCAGTCAGTGACTATCCAAGGTTTTTGCCAAGATTGTGGAAAAGAACATCTCTTACGAGATTGTCCTAAGAACCCCAATAATATGCCAAAAATCACTCCTATCAATGTGATCGGTTTGGTTGTAGATCCCTCAGGAAGCGTCACTTCCACTGCACCAGTGCAGGCAGTCACTAGAGCTCAGGCATTACAGCAAAACCAAGAGACAAGCAAGGAAAAGGGCCCAGAGGCTAGTGAAACCGAGAGCGTAACAAAGAAAAGGACTAGAGCATGGAAAGATAGTCGAGAAAGAATGAAACGACAATGGGCCAAAAAGATGAGTGAGCTTGAGGAAAGCATAAGAGAAACCAAAGCGAGGATAACTGAACTCACAGCTCAAACTCCCTCTCACATCACCCCGCCTCTACCACTCCCATCTCCATCCGACTCACCACCTTCCCCACCGCCTCATCAAATCCCACCACCCCCTAGAGTAGGATCATTGTTAGCTGATCCCACTCCTGAAGACTTAGACATGATGCTCAAAGCATATCAGGCCAGAATCCAAGAAGGGCCAAACGTCACGGATCATGCCAAGTGCTATCCTAGAGCTGACCTAGAGATAGAAAGAACCAAACTATGCGCGAAAATGGTCGCATTGGCTCAGACTATGTTTGAAGCCAGTCGCCTTTTCAATTACTCGGGCTCAGCCAAGACGCAATTACACTTGGACGGATTCCTAGAAAAGTTAGAGAGGATAATTGCCAGATCTGACAAGGAAGAAAAAAATCAGGAGAAAGAAAAAGCAAGCAAAAACCTGAGCCATCCCCCATCGGAAGTTTATGCAGCCAATTCCACTAAACCAGACAACTTCCCCTCCTTAGAAAGATTAGAGAGGCTAACTGCACAGCCAGAAAAGGAGCCTATCCCTCAAAAAAAGGGAAGGGCAAGAGAACGGATAAGCCAGCCTCTTCAGGAAGCTCATGTGCCTCCTCAAGGAGCTTATCTTCCTCCCCAAAGGTCACAGGTGCCTCTCTCGAAAGCTTATGTACCTCCACAGGCAACCCACTTTCCTTCCCAGAGAGCGTATGAGCCTGTGCGAAAAAGTAATAGCATAAGTAATCCTCCCCAAGAAGCTTGTGCTTCAGCTATCTATGACAACGAGGAAAGAGCCAACGATAGGATAAGCCCTCCTTCCCAGGTAGCATATGTACCTAATTCTACGGAGCCAGACACTTCTTCTTCTATGAATCGGTTTGCACCAGACTTCCTACGAGAGATTCAAGAAGACAAATGGGATAACGAAAGTGAGGTCGCCCCTCCTTTTGAACTTGTGGACGATGCACACAACCAATTCCCACAAGACATCCCATCCATCTACGGGGAACATGAGAGTACTCAATCTCACGAGAGATTGGACTTTGAATCTAATTCCATACAGGAGCTACCCCACTTCACAGGCCCATGGGAAGCAAAGTCCACGTGTATGAGAACACCCACAGTCATGGTAAGGAACGACGACTCAGTCATACCAAGGAACACGGAGGTAGTAACGAACACCAAGGTGCAGCGCAATCTCACTTTGAAAGAACTGCCTGAGGATAGACTAAACGCGGGGAAATATGCAGCCAGTCGAGTAACTGAAGTTGCAAAACCTCATTCCCGGGTAGGATCCCATAGGACAGTGCCAGAAATTCCCTTGGATAAGATAGGAGACATGTGTGAAGGTGAAGAAGGGAACACCTACCTTCCCATCACCTATCAGGACTACACCACGAAGGCAATTTTGGACTCAGGTGCAGGAGTTGCAATTGCCACCACCTCCTTATGGAAGCGTTGGGGCAAGCCAGCACTCAGGCCGACGAGAATGAAATTGCAGATGGCCGATGGCCACATAGAGAGACCCCTAGGATTGCTAGAAGGAATAACTCTCACCACTTGTGGTGTCGAGTTTGAACATAGTTTTGCTATCTGTGACTTCAATAAAAATCATGCCTATGAGATGATTTTGGGAAGGCCATTTATGCGACAATTGCAAGTGGTACAGGATTGGGGAACCAACTCCTTGTATTTGCAACACTTGGGTGTTACGACCAAAGTCAATCTCAAAGATTATTCTCACAGAGATGTCCCTCCTATCCAATGGAATCCCATCCATAGAGCCAAAGATGACACAGAATCGGTGCATTCCATAGGATCTGGATCCTCATGGATGCATGAAGATACCCACTTATGGATGTGCAAGGTAGCAGTAGAAGAAGAGAAGAGAGAGAAAGCCAGAGAGGTAGGTGCGAACGAAACTCATAGACCCATTCAAGACCCAGCCTATGCACCTGTAGTTTTTCCAGACGAGGAATTTGAACCCCATGGCTGGGCAGAAATTTTAGCAACAATGGACGTAGCCATCAATGAAGAACAATGGACACCTCACTGTGATGAGGATGGCTATGATATCTCAGTCTTCTCCATAGAGCCAATCATGGGAGAGGCAGTTCTAGAAGAATGCGAACCTAGCCCTGATGCATTTGAGGATGCAAGTGACTCCGATCTAGAGTCAATCATTATGGACCCACCATTTGCATCAGATGAAGAATACTTCCATGAAATAGAATTTCAACCCCAGAGGTATGGAGAGGTTACAAATGATATAAGATTAGCAACACATGTGACCCCAAAGGAAGAAGGAAAGAAACGAAAGAAGAGAGAAGCCTCACCGGAAGAAGAAGAATCTTTGTTTGAGGTCCCAGAAAATTTTAAGAAGTATGAGATAGATGACAGGAGAGTCATGATAAGAATGCCTAAACGAGAGGCACAAGTAGGAGAGGCCTATGATAACAAAGAAACTACCAAGAAAATAGTAGTGGCCTTAGAAGAAGGAGAGGAGAGATGCACGTATATAGGCCATGACCTGACAGAAGAAGAAGAGTACGAATTGATTACCTTGCTAAGAGAATACAGAGATGTATTCGCTTGGAGTTACAAGGATTTGAAAGGTGTTGACCCTGATATATGCTCACACACCATTCCCATGACCTCAGATGCTAAACCCTCTAAGCAAAAGCCATATACATATAACGATAACTATGCTGCTAAGATCAAGGAAGAGATAGATAGATTGGTCGAAGCTGGATTTATCTATGAAATTGAGCACACTGAATGGGTATCCCCTATCGTGGTGGTGCCCAAGAAGAATGGCAAACTGCGTGTGTGCATTAACTTGAAAAAGGTTAATGCCGCCACGATTCGAGATAACTATCCGCTTCCCATCACAGAACATCTCTTAGAAAGAGTGGCAGGCAAGGAAGTGTACAGCTTCCTTGATGGATTTTCTGGCTACAATCAAGTAGCCATAGCTCCAGAGGATCAGCATAAGACAGCCTTTGCCACAGAATGGGGCATTTTTGCTTTTAGAGTAATGCCATTTGGGCTTACCAATGCACCAGCCACCTTCCAGAGGCTGATGTGCCATGTGTTTAAGGAGTTCCTGAGGAAGAGTTTAGAAGTCTATGTTGACGATCTCTGTGCTCATTCCAATGTTAGGCAAACCCACATTCCTGAACTCAAACAAATCTTTGACAAATGTAGAGAATATCAAGTCTGCCTGAACCCCGAAAAGTGTGTTTTTATGGTCAGGCAAGGCAAGATCCTAGGACATATCGTGTCAAAGAATGGCATATCTACTGACGAAGAAAAAGTGAGAGCCATAGCGGAGCTACCTAGGCCAAAGAATGTCAAGGAAGTACAAGCTTTCATGGGGCATTGCGGTTATTATCGACGATTTATACACATGTATGCTGTCATTGCAAAGCCCATGTACGGACTATTAACAAACTTTGAGTGGACGGATGAATGTGAGAATTCCTTCCAAGAACTTAAACGAAGATTATGTTCAGCACCAATCTTGACTACACCAGATTGGAATAAGCCATTCCATGTTCATGTGGATGCATCCAATTATGCTATTGGATGTGTGCTTGCGCAACCTACGGGTGAAGGTAATATGGATCTTCCAATTGCCTATGCCAGTAGACAATTGAATGCGGCTGAACGAAATTATACCACTACTGAACGAGAAGGATTAGGCATGGTATATGCAGTTAAAAAGTTTAGACATTATTTGCTTGCAAATAAGTTTAAATTTTTTACGGACCATCAGGCATTGTTGTACCTAGTAAACAAGCCATGCAATACAGGAAGATTAGTGAGATGGTTTCTCTTGCTAATGGAATACGACTTCGAGGTTGTGGTAAGAAAAGGTAGAACCCACTTGAGAGCAGATCATCTCTCTAGGCTCACATCGGGAGAAGCCCCACAAGGAGTGTCAGATGACCTTCCTGATGCTTACTTGTTTAATTTGGAAGTGGTGCCGCAGTGGGCCAAGCCAATAGTACCAGTATTGACATACGGGCCTAATCATCCAGTGGTGAACACACGGAATAGAGAGATAGTAAAAGCCCAAAAATATCACATCATGGCAGGCAGCATGTACAAGCACACAGATCAAGGGATCTTGGCTTGTTGCGTAGAAGAGGATGAGTACGCTAAATGGTTGCAATTAGCACATGTAGGTGCGTTAGAGCAACACCATTCGAAGCAACGAACGTTGCAAACTCTAAAGAGATTCGGAGTGCACTGGCCAACTATGGAAGCGGATGTCCAAAAGTTGTGCAAAGAATGCCCAATCTGTTGCACTAAACCACCTGTGGAACATGCCACTCTCTATCAAGTATCCATTGTGCCAGATTGGAGTGAACCTCTAGTATCATTCTTGCGGACAAACACATTCCCCCCAGACATGACTCTAGCTAGGAAAAGGAGTTTAGAACAAGAAGCCCTGGATTATTCACTCATAGGTGATAATCTATATAAGCGCGGTAAAGATGGTTACTTGAGATTATGTGTCCATGAGAGTGAATATCTTAAGATCTTAGAAACTGCTCACCAAGGTGTAGCAGGAGGACACTTTGGACCAGATCGGGTGATCAAGGCAATATTATTTGCGGGCTTTTGGTGGCCTACACTTCACATGGATGCACATACCTATGTGAAACGGTGTGATATCTGTCAAAGGACTCAGTATCCTATACGCAAAGATGAGATGCCACTGAAACCTATGATGGGTGGACGTGCATTCTCTAAGTGGGGAATAGACTTCATAGGCCCTATTAATCCCCCAGCGAAAGGTTCTCATGCGGAATACATCATTGTGGCAACAGATTATCTCACCAAGTGGGTAGAGGTAAAAGCTACAACCAAGAACGATGCTCAAACAACTGCCAAATTCTTGTTTGAGAATGTATTCACGAGATATGGACTACCCATAGAGCTTGTAAGTGATAGAGGCACTCATTTCTTGAACGAAGTGATTGAAAACCTACTCCAAGAATTCTTGGTAATACACAAGAAGTCTGCCCCTTATCACCCTCAAGCTAATGGTCAAGCTGAGAGCACTAATAAGATTTTGTGCAATGTGCTGACAAAACTAGTGAACTCTAAACGCTCTGACTGGGACAAACAGCTACACCATGCTGTTTGGGCATACCGAGTTGCCTACAAAACGGTACTCCAAGCCACCCCCTTTCAGATGGTATTCGGCCAAAACGTTGTGCTACCCTTGGACTTCCTAATCCCTACATTGAGAGTAGCACAAGAACACGAATGGACAGGTCACGAGCTCTCCTCTAGGATCTTTGACCTTGAACGATTAGGAGAAACAAGACTAAGAGCCGCTGCAGGAATATATGCCGCCAAGAAGAGACAGAAGGCATACTTTGATGCCCACGTGAAGGATAAAGGCTTGAAAGCAGGAGATCTAGTCTTGGTCTATACACTCAAACAACACGCGAGGAAGCTAGAAAAGAGAGGCTACGGACCTATGATCATCAATAGGATCTCCACAAGTGGAGCAGTGCAATTGGCCACATTAGAGGGTGATGTTCTCCCAAATTATATTAGCGGTTGCAGAGTCAAGTTGTATCAGGAACCCCTCACGGAGGAAATGCTTAGCCGACTCAACACTGCTAAGAAACGCAAAGAGGAAGAAAAGAGAATTAGAGAAGAAGCTCAAGCAGAGGCTTTAGAACGCATCAGAAGGATGAAACTACGAAGGCAAGGTAGAGATCAGCCTGGAGCGAATGACTATGCAGACCAAGGATTTCCCATAGCCATGTGTGAAGTTGCAGGAACAAGCTCGAATAGAATAATTGATAGACGTCCTTTCATAACCATAGACTTAGGACAAGGAAAGAGTACAAGGACTGTAAGAGCCTTGATTGACTCAGGTGCTGCCACTAGCGCTGTTAAGTTGTCTTACTGTCAAGAGTTACAGTTAACTGTCCATCCTGTGGAAGCATACCTCATAGGATTGGGAGGCGTGGAAACCCCTTGCATGGGTGAGGTGGAACTTCCCCTCTACATTCACGAGGAGGCAATGACCGTTAAAGTACTAGTGTGTCAAGATGAGGATCTCACTGAACCTCTCGTCTTGGGTCAGGATTGGATCTATGACCAAGCAGTCAATCTAAACCTAAGAAGTGGACTTCTCCAGGTTTGGGTCAATCATAGTCGAGTTACAGTAGAATTAGACAATGGAGCACTCAAGGAACTAGGAAAGGCACAGACTCCTGGTCCTTCCAGGGGTACACATGAAGATGACCATGCTGTTCTTGTCCAAAACTATGTGTTGCAGAGGAATGATATTTGCAAAAAAGGAGCCAAGAATGCAACGGAACTCCCTTCTTTTCCAAAGGCTAGAAGGAGGCAGCAACCCAAGGTGGATCACAGGCAGAAGAAGCAGAGTGCTACCTATGTCCGAGAACAAAAGTACCGGCGCAGCAGAACAGCCCAGAAAATAGACCAGGTATGGGTGCGGAAAGGCGAACGACCGGTGGCACCACCGTCAACTACAGGGGCAAAGCCTCTTATTAGTGACCAACAACACAACGCTAATAAGAAGTTTTTCAGAAATTCTTCTGCTAAAGTAAAATCTATTTGGGTGCCCAAGAAGTCGATGAAGGCAAACCCACAACCAAGACGAATTTGGGTGCCTAAGGCTTGCTTGATGGCACAAGTAGCTACGCTGAGGCCACAACTTAAACAGCACAACGCAGCGACGCATACTGCCAGATTTCACTCGTTCTCGACACTCATGTACACACCAAAACCCAAGAGCGTACATGTAATCAATTGTAAATGGGTCCCAAAAAGGCCTCATCTTCAAACCACGACACTGAGAAGGCTCTGTAGAGACTCTCCGAAACCGAAGGCAAAGCCCACTCACTGCATTTGGCAGCCTAGGGTCTGTAATAAACCCCCCGACCCCAATTTGTAAATTCATAACCCACTTACTAACTGCAATAGTTTCCTAGGACAACACAATCACTAACTACACACACTGTCTTAATGCACTTACTAACCACTAACTCACCATCTACCTTATGTTAATGTTGTAACGAGGACAACAACGGATTTATTTTGTCCATTACAATGTTAACACTTGGTTCTATATTCTCACAGAACCAATCAGCAAACAGGGCCATGGCAGAAGCAGGTACCAGCTCTCAAGCCGGATCTGGTCCCCAGATCGTGGACATAGAAACACTTCTCCTTGAGCCACGTCTCACCGCAAGACCGCAAGAGCTTCAAGAAGTGCATGTGCTCCCCATCCAGGATCCTCCTCAAGGACACACTTCTCAAGTAGGTAAGCATGCGCATTGGTTCAGTGATGTTGCTGGACCACTGGGCGATGGAACCTACTTCTGGGAAGCAGAATTGGAGTTCAATGGCAAATGGGGTCGATACCACTTTTTCACACGCGAATTTGAAAGCTACCAAAATGCCGAAGTCATGAGATCAGTTTGGGTCAAAGCGGGTGTGGAAAGTTACTTCAGGGCCCACATACCAAAGCCGGATTTTTTACGATGTTCATATCTGATCAGTACAATCACGCCAAGCAGGACCAAAGGAGGCGACAGCACCTTTGTGTTGCCATCACTGCTGCCGGGTAATGAGCTTAAAAGGTTCAACTGGACCTCAACCTGGTAAGAGAAGCATTGGGAATGTATGGCATGCACATCCCAACAGAAAAGGAAACCATGGTCCCAGGTCGCATGAAGCACAAGGATCTGAATAAGTTGAAGGATATGGTAGCAATGACACCTACCATTGCGCTTCACCTGCGAACCATCATGCAACACTTTGCGTTTCCCGCCCAAGAACGATTCACAATGCCCCCGAAAAAAATATGGTTCAGTTTATATCTAGCAGAAACCGAAAGCCTGCCCATCAATGTGCCACACTGGATCATAGACCAGATCCACCTAGCGCATCAAAGGTGGAACAAAAAACAGAAGAATGTGCTCCACGGGTGTTGTGCTTTGACCAGAATAATCTATAGATGCTTGGCTTATGACGTGCCTGTTCAGAGGGCACTCGTATGGTCCCGAGTCCAAGAATTCCAAAGAAGACTATCAACAGCAGGTCCCCCATCCAAGAAGATGAGGGGGGGAGTCCAACTACCCTGTGCCCAACCAAGGGGAGCTACCGCTACACCAGAAATCACTCCTCCCCAGACACGACGAGTTAGGCCATTCACGATCCGGCTACCACGACCAAGCACGGAGGGGCCTAATCTGGTGTTTCCACCCATTCCATCCGATTTGGAATTCCCACAGGGATTTACTCTTGAGGACCTCACGGATGAAGAAATTGCCCGATTAATCTATGACTCTAACCTCGAAGCGGAAGCAGCGCGAGCTCAGGAACCACGACCCAAAACAACATCGGCCCCCACCCAACCCCAAGTTGTAGAAGTCGATGTAGATGAACAAGAGGCAGGAGGAGACGAAGAAGAAGCCGACGAAGAACAACAGCAAGAATATGACGAACTCTCCGAGTTAGCAAGTGCCCCAGCATATTCGGCACAAATCAAGAGACTATATCGAACCATGCGACTGGTTCAGGAACAGCATAAGATGTCTCTAGAACAGGGCAAAAGACTCATGAACGACTTGCTAGCGGAGGAAGGTGTGGACGAGTTGTTCATTGAGTCCATGAACCTTCATGCCGACGCCGTGGGACTGGATGAGGCCATTCATGAGGCAGTGGCCTACATCCACAGGTTTGAAAAAAGAGTTCCCGTTCGTCCCAGGAGGTCCGGGAAGCAAATTCACATCAATACATCAGCACCAGGCGAGTCAGCGCAAGCAGAAGAATATCACGAAGCACCGTTGTCACCACCATCCCCACCTCACACTACACAATTCACTCCACCACAGGACACTAGCACCACCACATCCACTACCACTACCATTGTCATGGGCATCCCACTCTCTCCGGGAATCCATTACGGGGGCGTCACCATGCCCACCTTCACCACCCTGTTCACCGATGTCACATCCACTCCACCCACGATTCCCATCTACACCGTCACTCAAACAGTTGACACGATGGAAACCTCACCTGCCACAGCACCACTTCCTCCCCCCATGACACCTTCCTCACCTATACCCCCTCCACCCACATCTCCGCCTACATCCACATCATTCACCTCTCCCATTCCCGCCCCCATTCCCCCTGCATCTTCACCCTTCCCAGCATTATTTAATGTAAATAACATATTCTTAGCATTAAACCAATGTGTATACCAGCTCCAGCATGAGTACAAAGCTTTGGACAACCGGTATCAGAGTCTGGAAACGCACCATCAAAACTTACAAAGACAATTTCTCACTCTACAAACAGAAAATGCAGAACTGAATCAACGCTACACGACGCTTGAGCAGGCTCACCAAACCTTATTGGCGGCCCCCCAACCATCGACAGAATCAGGTGCCAAACAACTAGAAGCTCTGCTCGAGGTATACCAAGCCGATAATCTCAAAGTCCGGCGTAACCTGGCACTTCTCAGAAAACACATGGCGGCCGCCCTAGAAGAAAACAAGAGGTTGCAGCAGCAAAATGAAGCAAATCTAGAAGCAGCAATGGAAGGCTCTCCACACGAAATTGATCCAGAGCAGTTTAAAGCTGTGCCCTCAGAGACAATGAAGACAATCTTGGACAGCTATGCAGATCTATTAGAAGCTCATGATGACTTGGAAAGGGAACGTGATGCGCTGCGCAATCAACTCCAAGAGCAACAGACAGCACCCAAAGTCACAGAAACGACCACGACTTCAGAAGAAGTCATGGCATTGAAAGAGCAGGTGGCCGAATTACAGGCAAGATTACTCACACATGAAAGGCAACCCTCTCCAGTGGTCGAACCTGAACCCGAGGATTTGGTACCCATCGAGGTAGATGAGACGTATGAGGAACCTTATGTTCCTATGCCAATGCCAGGTGGTGAGCAAACCGCAGAAGGAATGGATACGTTAGAAATCGAAGTACCTGAGTGGCTCCAAACACTAGAGAAAACGGCATCAACTCATGAAGATCGAGTGGCAGTTCAGATCCAATCTATGGCAAAGATAGAGGACACTATTATTAAATCAGAATACTTCCGCAGCATGTCCCACCATAGATGGATCGGAACCAATGATGATCAATACGTGCCCTATTGTATACTCCTGGCGGACTACAATGCAGAAATCCAACATAAATGTGGCAAACCTCCAACGTTTGCCACACAATTTGGGCCAGATGACATCCCAGAGAGTGCTAAAAAAGGATCCATTCATCAACCCACTTGGAGGATCCGACTCCTCGAAACCTATCCGGAGATGGTTCGCACCTGGACGAATATGCCTCTTTTTATTAAATATAACCCTTGTTATGTTCCTGTACTCCGCAGACGTACATGGCCAGAGTTTACCATTGCAGTCAAGAATATCAAGGGATGCGCCAAATGGTTAAACTACGTCTATCTAGCACCCCCTCAAGGGCCTCCCACCGTCAATTACATGATCTCCACTATACGGCACTGGAGCCTCCGATTAAAGAATACCCCTGATGTAATGGCCCAGATGTGCATGAAAATTTTTGAGTTAATGCTTATTACATTCAGGACATTCAAGAATATCAAGGACCCACACTTCTCAGGCGTCGGATTCCTTACAGGAAACCAAGATTTAGTGTATGACATGAGCACCACTCCTTCCATAGAGGTGATATACGCTTGGCACGCCAGAATAAAATACCTCCCGGCCTGCTTTAAACAAACATTCGAAGAGATGTTCATAACAGGGTTCTGGGAATACCACTCAGAAATATTTGTACCCAGACCCTCACATCTCCTCCATTTATTTGCTGTGGAGCGAACCATTCACTCAGAGCAGTTACGGGTGCCACATCCAGATGTCCCAGGGCCAGTCAATTGGGATGCATTGCTGACAGATCTAGCAAGGGGACTCAGGTTAGAAGAACACCACCTCGCCGCCGATGTTGTACAATACTACGTACAAAAAGCAGCTAGACAAGGGTCTGTCAGGGGCGACAGACGCGAGAGTGGGGGGGGTGTTGGCAGTAGCCTTGGTACATCAGGAACTACAAGACGTGAAAGTCAAAGAAGGGAGTCAGAGCGAAGGGACAGCACGAGCAAACAGGGCAGTCAAAGAAGATCTGGCAAGTAGGCCAATATTTTTTCAAGACATTAATGCAAACCAGAGAGATGGACATGCAGGGAAGAAGAGCAAGTAGGGAGCTTGAAGATATGTATGGCAGATCACTAGAAGAAATCCCTACAACAACAGTGATTTTTATCACTAATAATCATTGTAAATCTCATTTCACATTTTTGTAGCTCCATTTTGTGCAAGCCAAGGAGTCCTTGAGCTTGAGGAGCCTTAGAAGTAGTTGCGTACCAATTTTCATAATTTTTAGATCTCGTTTGAGCCCCCAAATAAGCCCTGGAACCTAATTTTTAACTAGGCCGGACACTAGGTCTGGACAGGGCCAAAAGCTAGTCAAAAACTATAAAAGGAGCTAGAGAGCTCATTTTTGGGGTTAGATTGTAATTGAAACGAACTTGTAAGAGCATTTTGAAAGTAATCTAAAAGCTCCATTGATTCTCACTCTTTGTCTTGCCGTGTGTGCGCGTGTGTGTGTATGTGTGTGCATGCTAGTGTGCTTCTCACTCACGCACTTGTGCCGCCACTTGCTCGAGGTCTTCATACCATCCTCACGTCTTCCCGGATTGACATTAAAGGAGGTGCTACTCATCATTGAGCTACAGTTGGGCTATAATACATTGTTTGGGTACCCAAATCTGCATGGGTGTGGGTCGATTGATAAGATACTTCTTGGCGATCCAAATCTGCCGAGTATTTGTACTTGGGGAAGAAGATCGAGGGGACTTTGGATGCTGACTCTGCTTCTGTTGAAACTTTGTCCTGCTCTCGTCTGCAGTGTTGCCAATAGCCTGTGGTTGCTGTCCTTTTGGCATCCATATTTGTTTCGTGCCACTTGTTCTGTGATGTTGATACTGCTGCTTTCCTTGCCTTGTCTGGTGGTGTCGTCGGTCTGGGTTCCTCTGTTGTGGTTGACTCCTTCGAGGTTGGGTTTGAGAGGTCCATTGGACGCTCTGCTTTGGAAAAGAAGGGAGATCCAACACTTGCCTGACCTGCCCATTAGGAAGTGATTCATTCTTTATCTTTAATCTAGGCCAGTCCGCAGCAAGTTTGGAAGGATGAGCACCGCAGGGTGTTGTGCTCATTTGGCCGCTGATGTAACCCACCTGACCGCTGATTGTGTCCGTCTGCCCTAGCGGTTGGGTAGCTGCCCCTTCTAGTTTGCAGGAAGCCCCAGGGAAGATCTCCTGTCGTCCTTCTGATTGACAATTGTCCATAGCCAAGCCCGAGTGGGTTAGTGTAGACGTGACGTGACTGGTCTGACCCAAGATCTTCCGGTCTTCCGTCGCATGCGTTTCATAGGGTCTAGGGTTACAAACCTCAATCGGAATGCAATTAGGGAAGTCAAGCGGTATCACTCGCTTCTGTTCTAAGGTTCCAATCTGTAAGGAGCCTTGTCTAAGATTTAGGTCCACTGAGTGATCGTATAGCCAATCTTGGCCAAGGATTAGGGGTTCTATCAGGTCGTCATCATGGCACACTAGTAGCTTCGCTGTCATGGTCACATCCTCAATGAGGATAGGAAGGTCCACCTCACCCATGCAAGGGGTTTCCATGCCTCCTAGCCCTATGAGGTATGCCTCAATTGGCCGCATTTCTATTCCTGAATCCTTATAGAGGGACCATCTAATCGCACTAGTCGTAGCACCTGAGTCAATTAAAGCCCTGAGCTCTTGGCAAGGGTTGTCGTGCTCTAGCCTGACTGTAATGAATGGTCTCCTGTCCACTATACTAGGATGAGTGGTTGACTTTACTTGACACATGGCCATGGGATATCTGGGTGTAGTTTCCAGATGGTTATAATGTTCTCTCCCTAGTCCTTGTCTTCTTAACTTCATGCGTTTAATGCGTTCTATTGCTTCTGCCTGAGCTTCCGCTCGTATTCTATTTTCTTCCTCCTTACGCTTCTTTGCCAACGTGAGTCGTCTAAGCATATCCTCAGTAAGAGGTTCCTGATATAGCTTGACTCTACATCCACTAATATAATTAGGCATTACGTCTCCTTCTAAGGTGGCTAACTGTACTGCTCCACTTGTTGAGAGTCTGTTAATGATCATAGGTCCATAACCTCGCTTTTCTAACTTACGTGCGTGTTGCTTTAGCGTATATATTAGAACTAAATCTCCTTCTTTTAGGCCTTTATCTTTCACATGTGCATCAAAATATGCTTTCTGTCGCTTCTTCGCTGCATATATTCCTGCTGCCGCCTTTAGCCTGGTTTCTCCTAATCGTTCCAAGTCCATTATTCTCGTTGATAATTCATGGCCGGTCCACTGATGTTCTTGTGCAACCTTAAGGGTCGGTATCAAGAAGTCCAAAGGAAGCACTGCATTCTGACCAAAAACCATCTGAAAGGGAGTTGCATTGAGTACGGTCTTGTAGGCCACTCGATATGCCCAAATAGCGTGGTGTAACTGTTTGTCCCAATCTGAACGTTTGTTGTTCACGAGTTTCGTCAGTACGTTACAAAGGATCTTATTAGTGCTTTCAGCCTGACCATTGGCCTGAGGATGATATGGTGCGGATTTCTTGTGAATCACCATAAAATCCTGTAACAAATATTCAATGACTTGGTTTAGAAAGTGAGTGCCCCGATCGCTCACTAACTCTATAGGCAGTCCATATCTTGTAAAGACATTCTCAAATAAGAATTTTGCAGTTGTGTGTGCATCATTCTTTTTTCGTGGCTTTTGCCTCTACCCATTTCGTAAGATAATCTGTGGCAACAATAATGTATTCAGCATGTGTACCTTTTGCAGGGGGGTTAATGGGTCCTACAAAGTCTATACCCCACTTTGAAAATGCACGTCCGCCCATCATGGGTTTCAATGGCATTTCATCTCTGCGAGTAGGAAACTGAGTTCTTTGGCACACATCACATCTCTTTACATAGGTATGAGCATCCATGTGAAGAGTGGGCCACCATAATCCTGCAAAGAGGATGGCTTTGATTATCCTATCGGGTCCAAAATGACCTCCTGCAACACCTTGGTGTGCAGTCTCTAGTATGCTCAGATAATTGCTCTCATGAACACATTGTCTTAGATATCCATCTCGTCCTCTTTTGTATAGATTATTGCCAATAAGTGAATAGTCGTGAGCTTCCTGCTCTAGACTGCGTTGTCAAGCTAAGGTCATTCCTTGAGGGAATGTGTTTGTCCTCAAGTATGTCACTAATTGTTCACTCCAGTCTGGTGTGAGAGATACATGATATAGTGTAGCATGCTCTACTGGTGGTCTTTCACAACAAACATGGCATTCTTTACACAACTTGTAGACATCTGCCTCCATCGTAGGCCAATATACTCCTAGCCTATGCAGAGTCTGTAATGTTCGATGTTTTGAATGATGTTGCTTTAATGCACCTATGTGTGCTAATTGCAACCAATTCGCATGTTCTGATTCATCTACACAACAAGCAAGAATCTTTTGATTATCCTGTTTATATATGCTTCCTGCCATTATTTGGTATCTCTGAGACTTGGTAATCTCTCCCTCTTTGATCTTTATCCTAGAAGTCTTGGGTCCGTACGTCAGAATAGGGACTATAGGTTTAGCCCATTCTGGTGCTATCTCAAGGTTAAACAAGTATGCATCTGGTAGATCATCCGCTACTCCTTGAGGAGCTTCTCCT
The DNA here is from genome assembly GCA_020310875.1 of Ceratopteris richardii. NCBI lineage: Eukaryota > Viridiplantae > Streptophyta > Polypodiopsida > Polypodiales > Pteridaceae > Ceratopteris > Ceratopteris richardii. The sequence goes on from CM035425.1 coordinate 53,153,526, forward strand.
GAGGTTAGTCTTGAAAGGTGGTCAGCTCTAAGATGTGTCTTTCCTTTCCTGACTACTACTTCAAAATCATATTCCATGAGTAATAGAAACCATCGTATTAGTCGTCCTGTGTTACATGGCTTGTTGACTAAGTACAATAGGGCTTGATGATCTGTAAAGAACTTGAATTTGTTGGCCAACAAGTAGTGCCTAAACTTCTTTACTGCGTAGATCATCCCTAATCCTTCTCGTTCCGTCGTGGTGTAATTTCTTTCTGCTGCGTTCAATTGTCTACTAGCGTAAGCTATGGGGAGATCTATGTTACCTTCATTCGTGGGTTGTGCTAACACACATCCTATGGCATAATTGGATGCATCCACATGTACATGGAATGGCTTACTCCAATCTGGGGTTTTCAATATAGGTGCTGAGCACAAGCATCGTTTAAGTTCATTGAATGAATTTTCACATTCATTCATCCATTCAAAATTGGTTAAAAGAGAGTACAAGGGCTTGGCTATGATTGCATACATGTGTATGAATCTCCTATAATAACCGCAATGGCCCATAAATGCCTGTACCTCTTTCACATTAGTTGGTCTAGGTAATTCTGCAATTACCTTCACCTTTTCTTCATCCGTAGAGATTCCATTTTTTGACACAATGTGTCCTAGAATTTTGCCTTGTCTGACCATGAAAACGCATTTTTCTGGGTTCAAACAAACCTGATATTCTCGACATTTGCAAATATTTGTCTTAACTCTGGGATATGTGTCTGTCTTACATTTGAATGTGCACATAAGTCATCGACATAAACTTCCAAACTCTTGCGTAGGAATTCCTTAAAAACATGACACATGAGTCGCTGGAAAGTGGCGGGTGCATTTGTTAAGCCAAATGGCATTACACGAAATGCAAATATGCCCCATTCAGTGGCAAAAGCCGTCTTGTGTTGATCTTCTGGAGCAATGGCTACTTGATTATAGCCTGAGAAACCATCAAGGAAGCTGTAAACTTCCTTGCCCGCAACTCTTTCCAATAGATGTTCTGTGATAGGAAGAGGATAACTGTCTCTAATCGTGGCGGCATTAACTTTTTTAAGGTTAATACACACACGCAATTTTCCATTCTTCTTGGGCACAACCACAATGGGGGATACCCATTCGGTATGCTCAATTTCGTAAATGAATCCTGCTTCTATCAAGCGATCTATCTCCTCTTTAATCTTCGCAGCGTAGTTATCATTGTACGTGTACGGTTTCTGTTTTGTCGGTTTTGCATCTGGAGTCATAGGGATTCTATGAGAACATATATCTGGATCTACTCCTTTCAAATCTTTGTAACTCCAAGCAAAAACATCTCTATATTCGCGCAATAGGGCAACTAGCTCTTCTTCTTCTTCAGTTGTCAAATCATGCCCTATGTATGTACATTTTTCTTCTTCTCCTTCGATAGCAACTATTATTTTCTTGGTTTTCTCTCGGTTATCATATACTTGTCCGTCATTCGCTTTTCTATTAGGAATTCGTACCATGATTCTTCTATCTTCGATTTCATATTTCTTGAAATTCTCGGGTACTTCAAACAAAGATTCTTCTTTTTCTGTCATGGTGTCTTTCTTCTTTCTTTTCTTGCCTTCACTTTTGCTAGTCACTTGAGTGGCTAACCTCACCTCATTTGTAATTTCTTCCTGTTTCTGAGGGTGAGTTTCTACTTCGTGAAAATATTCTTCCTCTGATGCAAAGGTTGAGTCCATGATAATTGATTCTAAATCAAAATCACTTGCATCCTCAAATGCATCAGTGTTAGGTTCACACTCTTCTAAAATTGAATCGCACATGATTGGCTCTATCGTGAAAACTGATATGTCATAGCCATCCTCGTCACAGTGGGGTGTCCATTGTTCTTCATTGATGGCTACGTCCATGGTTGCTAGGATTTCTGCCCAACCATGGGGTTCAAACTCTTCGTCTGGGAATACTACAGGTGCGTAGGCTGGATCTTGAAGGTTTCGTGGATGTTGTTCTGCACCTAAGGTCCTGGCTTCTAACCTTTCTTCTTCTTGTTTTGCTACTTTACACATCCATAAATGGGTATCCTCATGCAACCAAGAAGGATCTGATTCTAATGAGTGCACGGATTCTGTTTCTACTTGTGTCTTATGGATGGTATTCCATTGTATTGGGGGTACGTCTCGATGTGAATAGTCTTTAAGATTGACTTTGGTAGTCACTCCTAAATGTTGCAAGTACAAAGAATTAGTTCCCCAATCTTGTACAATTTGCAACTGACGCATGAATGGTCGTCCCAATATCATCTCATAAGCATGGTTTTTTGCAAAGTCACAAATGGCAAAGGTATGCTCAAATTCTACACCACAAGTGGTGAGAGATATGCCTTCTAGTAAGCCTAATGGTTTTTCTATGTGTCCGTCAGCCATTTGTAGCTTCATCCTGGTGGGTCTTAATGCTGGCTTACCCCAACGTTTCCATAAAGCGGTGGTAGCTATGGCTACTCCGGCTCCTGAATCTAAGATGGCTTTCGTGGTGTAGCCCTGATGGGTTATTGGAAGATAAGTGTTACCTTCCTCTCCTTCGCTTACATCTCCAATCTTTTCTACGGGTATCTCTGGTACCTTATTTTGTGATCCTATTTGTGAGGGAGTAGTAGCAAGCTCGGGGAATTGATTTGCTACATGTTTCCACAATTCTGGTTTTACCTTTAACAACTCCTCTAGAGTGAGATTACATTGTACTTTAGTGTTCTTAATCACTTCCGTGTTTCTAGGGATTACTGATTCTTCATTCCTCACTATTATCGTGGGTGCTCTCATACTAATAGACTTTGCTTCCCAAGGTCCTTTGAACTGAGGTAATTCTTGTAAAGAATTCGATTCAAAAGCTGTGTGTTCACTCACGTGCTCCTCCTCTACCTCATTGTAAATAGAGGGAATATCTTGGGGAAATTGCTCCTGCAAGTCGTCTATTTCTTGAATAGGAGGATGAGTTCCTTGTTCTTTTCTCCATTTCTCTTCTTGGATCTCTCTCAAAAATTCATGTGAGTACCTATGTATGGAAGACAGGTTGTCTTGACTTTCTGTATTGGGTACTTGAGACAGGGATGGTGCATTCCTTTCCTGTGTCTCTGGGACAATAGGGTTCCTAGGCTGATCCTTTTTCTCTTTGCTCTCTATCAAGTATTCTAGCCTCTCCATTAGTCCTTGAAAGTGTAATTCGGGTTTTGCCATGTTATTCCAATTAAGATATCTAGAGGCTTCGAACAAAGCTTGTGCTAATTCTACCATCTTCATGCAAAGTTTAGTTCTCTCAATTTCTAGATCAGCTCGAGGGTAGTTTTTACTCATTTCAGCTACCTCAGGTCCTTCTTTTAATCTAGCCTGATATGCACGAAACATCATGTCTAGATTTTCTGGTATGGGTTCCGCTAAAACTGATCCTGATTTTTGAGCTGGATTCTCTTGATTCAAGTCCTGTGAAGTCAATTCTAGGATTTTGGCTCTAGATTCCTTTAAACTTCCTTCCAACTCAGTTATCTTTTTACTCCATTTTCTCTTAATTCTTTCTCTAGAATCTTTCCAAGATTTTGTCTTTTTACTGCTAGATTCTGCAACTTCACTACTTCCAGCTACTTTCCCTTGATTAAGCTGTTGGTTCTGTAAGAGCGCCTGGGCTCTTGTGATAGCTTGGATAGGCACGTATGTAGGGTTGGATCCATCTGCGTTATTTACAATACCTATCACGTTGATCGGTGTCACATTTGAAGCGTTAACAGGGTTCTTAGGACAATCTTTGACTATATGCTCTTTGCCACAATCGGCGCAAAAGCCTTGTATGTTATAGTACTGTGATTGTCCTGCTACCGGGGAATGTGGACAATCCTTTATGAAATGATCTCCTTGGCACCTAAAGCATGGTCCTCTAGGGCCCTGTGGTCTCTGTTGTCTTAATTGGGGCCGTGGATTTGGGTTTGTGTACATCACATTAGCATAGTCTGGCTCCCAACTAGGTTCCACTAGTGGACTATCATAATGATATGTTTCTACGTGTTCTGGTGACTCTGTGTAATATGCGGGTGGACTATCGACATGCGTAGAGTCAAAACTATTCGAATTCGGGTCACCCTCTGTGATCAAAGGTGAAGAAGGCACTAAGGCCCTACTTAGGTTCTCTTCTGCAGTAGCGTATTTGACTGAGATGACATTCGCTGGTGGGGGTGGCTGCTGAGCTAAGACAGGTTGAGGTCTCTGTTGAGCCTGGTATGGGTAGTTCTGAGGAGGCCTATAGTAATAAGGCTGAGCATTGTAATGGCCTTGATACCTACCTGGCTGTGGGTATGCTTGCGGGTAGTTCTGTCTCATGGTCTGCTTGTTGTATGGGCAGTCCTGAGCCATATGATTCGTGTATCTTCTCTCAATTGTACAGTATTGGCCATTAGGGTTGGCTTGTGGTTGTGGTGCATTGGGGCACACATTTGCCATATGGTCACCACCACAGGTGTAACAACGCTTGTTCATTAGTACCCTAGGTTTGCTAGAAACTCCTAGTTTCTGGGCCACTTTTTCTGCTAGGTCTTCTATTGAGTTAGACAATTTTGTGGATGCTAGAGATGAACAGTCTGAGTCCTTATAGACCTTTGAGAGTTCCAACTCGTCTCCTAAGTTGTCCTCAATGTCCATACAAATTCTTATACATTGCTCTAGCATTCTGGATTCTTTTAGGTACACGTAGGAGCGTAGTTTAGAGCTCAACAAGCCATCTAGAAACAATGACACTTGCTTGGCTTGTGAGGGTAGCTCTTGCATTGGACATCGTTCAACATATTGTCTAAACCTACGTCCTGCCAGTCTTACTGTTTCTTGAGGGGTCTGTTTAAAGCTATGAATCAACGAAGACGTGTCATGTCTGATTCCACTTTTAGAGAATTCAGTGATGAATGACTCTAAAAAGTGATGGATGTCTCTAAATTGCCTTTGTTGCAATGGTTGGAACCAAGTTAAAGCTGTATTCTTTAACGTTAGTCCAAATGCGTTGTATTGCGTGAACATGTCTTCAACTTGTTCGGCTCTTAGTACTTGCTTGAATTCTACGACATGGTCATAGGGATCTCCTGTCCCATCAAAGTAATTCTTCATTGATTTCACTAATTGAGTGGGTCCCAGTATTCTTGCGTGTTCACGTGGTCTGGGTAGAGGAAAATCATCTCTACCACCTGGTATTTCATGATCTCTTTGTCTATCCGCTCTATTAGTGTCCGTGGTTGTTCTATCTCTCCCCATGGGATGAGTGAAGCTTACTTCGGGTCTTTCTTTATTTTTATCTCTTTGATTTCCATGGGCTGATGATGTTCCTGCCCCTTGTTGACTTGTATTCATGTTCGTTCTAGATGGAGGGAATACCAATTCACCTCTCCATTTGTATGTGTTTTTAGCGTGGACAGGTACCACAAAGACTCTTTCTGAAGTCTCATCCAGGTATACAACCTTTCCAGGTGTATCCGGGTCTTTGAACTCGTATATAGTGATGATACCTACCTCGCTAAGTAGTTATGTCTTGTATCTCCAAAAGGCTTCATCAGTTTCTTTATTTACAAACAACTCTATGCTTCTGTTGTCCTGAGGGATCCATTCTGGGATTAGTACTCGTGTCAATACAGATTTCCCTCTAGGTGTTCTAGGCTCTTCTAATGGTTCTTTTCCTTGAGATTTTGCTTCCGTCTCTGGTTGAATCACGCCAAACTCGTTGGTATTGTTTGGCTGCGTACTTAAGATGTACATTGTTCCTTCCTTGTCTATGTACGCGTCTCTCTCAAATTTCACCACTGGATGTTCCAATCCAATGGGTTGATCGGGGTTGTGCATTTGCACCACTTGCCTTCGCAAACCATCCTCATAGATGCGAGCACCTAAGCGGTTGGTTCGGAGAAACTATAGTTGCGTTCTATAGGGTCCTTCTGGTCTTTCTAAGTATGCTACATTTGACCCTCCTTCTAGTCTTTCTGTGCTAAATGCCATTTCTGATTCGCTAGTATCTGAGCTCTCGTAGGGATAACTAGTGTTCAATTGCTGAGCCCACGATCGAGCAGTAGTTCTTACACTTGCCTCTGATGATCTAAGGCTTCGTCGGTCTGACTTACCTATATGTTTGCCCGATCTAAGGTTCATTAATTTTGTTCCTTGCACACTCAGTACACGCTCAGATCGCCAATGATTCTTTGTTATTACTTTCTTGATTCTTTTTAGATTTCTTTAGATTCTTGTCTTAATGTATGCGTCAGGAATTCGACTTTCCGTGGTACTTTGAGTTCTCGTTCCGTCAGACTTATGTTCTTTCCTTTAGGTTTTCGTGTCACACACCTTTATTTTAGCCTTGAACCTGATAAATTTAACTCTCTTGAACTTGAGGCGTTCCTATCGTCTTAATCCACAATGCTAACGTTTATCCTAAGCTAAGAATTGACTGAGGGGGTTGAGTAATCTTCCAACCTCGAGTCAGCCCTTCTGGTTGCTCTGATGCCCAAGCAGCCGCGCTTCCCAAGCTTTATGCCCTTCACTGCCTTGCCTTGGTTGCCTTTGATTGCCCTTGCTAGACCTGGAAGAATTCAATATTAGACCAATTCACAGTTGGATGATCAAACACTTGAGTATATACACCTTTTAAGTCCCTTCCCTTTTGCCCAACTTTTCAATGTTTGCCCCCTGGCTTTCTAGTCCCAAACTAGGTCAACCTCAAAATAGCTTATTTAAAAATAGACGTATTCTTTAAGAAAAAAAACAGTTGAGGTCACGTAGTACTCGTCAAGAGCTTTCTAACGAGCTATTAAGCTCAAAAAACGGACTTCGGATGAAAAAGTTATGACCGCTCAGGCCCTGGGGGGGTAAAAACTGACAAACAGGTTTTTCTCCAAATATGAGCTAAGGGGTCTCCTATGAATATAATCACCCAAAAATTTCCCAAAAATAGCCCCAAAATTGGCCAAAAAATGAAACCCTAAAATTTGCGATGGGGGTGCACAATCGCGATGGTCTGAGATGATCGCGATGGTCTGGGACCGTCGCGATGGCGTGAGGGTGAACAATCGCGATGGCGTGATGCGCGAACCGTCGCGATGGCGTGAGTGTGAACCGTCACAATGGCTCGATCAGGCGGACAATCGCGATGGCTCGATCAGGCGGACAATCGCGATGGCTCGATCAGGCGGACAATCGCGATGGCGTCAGTCAATGGTCAACGTGAACAATCACGATGGTCCAAAGTGAACCGTCGCGATGGTCACAGATGCGATGGCTTGAGCCAATCGCGATGGTCTGGGCGCGATGGCGTGAGCCAATCGCGATGGTCCAAAATTTGAGTTGTCGCGATGGTGTAAGGGTGTCGTCGCGATGGCGTGAGGCGCGAGCCGTCGCGATGGTCTCGCTTGCCACGTGGCACCGTCGGCACGATGGCGTGAGGCAATCGCGATGGTGTGGGGTCAACCGAACAATCGCGATGGTCCAAAGTGAACCGTCGCGATGGCATGAGACCGTCGCGATGGTCCGGCCGAGCCGTCGCGATGGCGTGAGCCTATCGCGATGGTGTGACACAATCGCGATGGTCTGAGACCGTCGCGATGGTCCACCAAACTATGATTTTTCCAAATGCAAGTGTGGATTCCTAGAGGCGCAAGGGTCGCCTACACGCCTATGAAGTTGCTTACCTCAAATTCCGAAGTTTGCAGACCATCGCGATGGTCTGACACACTCGGAAATTTCTAACAGAAAGTGATTTTCTTACCTTTTTGCAGCCTTCCTGATGCACTGGAGTACTGTACCTGCAAGAAAACTCAAGAAAGCAAAAGCACACACAAGCACAAAAGCTCTCTCTCACTCTCTCGCATGCACAAATGAGGGAAAATGAGGAGAATGGGTGGATATGGTGAATTTTCTAATTTTTTTGGAGATGAAGATGATGATGCAGTGATGAAGATGGAGTGTGGGGGAGGTGAAAAACACTCAAAACTAAGTAAAAACAACAACACAAACTGAAATTTTTACCTTCCAACACCACTTCTTGCTATACTCTTACCATCACACATTCGTCCTAGACTCGATCCCCGGCAACGGCGCCAAATTTGGTGTTGCTCTAGCACAATGGTGAGAACCACGTTAAGAAGCTTCACCTCCTTAATTGTCAATCCGCGGAAGAGATAGGAGTGATATGAAGATCGTGAATGTGAGATGAAGTGAGAGTGAAGGTGAGAAGCATAGAAATGCACACACACTACGAAGAGACAAGCAAGACACAATGGAAGGTGGGAGATTAGCTCTATTACTCAAGAACACTATTACAAACTCAAAAGAACTCTAAGCTCACACTAGCCAACCTCAAAAATGAGCTCTCTAGCTCTTTTTATAGTTTCTAGACTAGTTTTGACCGGTTTCACATCTAGTGACCGGCATAGTTAAAATTAGGTCCTAGATGCTATTTGGAAGGGTAAACGGTGTCTAAAAATAACGAAAATTGATACGCTTGTTCTACCTAAGCTCCTCAAGCTCGAGGACTCCTCGGCTTGCACAAAATGGAGCTATCGATTACAAAATGGGGTTTTCTATGTTACATATGTTACACTAGTGATAAAAATCACTGTTGGAGGTTTTTGGAAAGTATTTGAAAACATAATTCTTTGAAAAAAGATTTGACTGGCTCCCTGCTCCGTCGTTACATGCTTCCGCGTCTTCTATGCATCTAGCTGCTTCCAACAGGCACTAATGAAGCATTGAGATATTTGCAGAGAAAGCCACTACCACAATTTGACCCCCGACGAGTACGATTATTATCAAAGCCAGATCAATACATTCATGTACCCACAGGTGGCCAATCTTCAGGACAGGCCAGGGAAGCCCATCTCATCCCTGAAGGATCTTTGGCAGAAGAGACAATTGTCATCGACTCCCCACCCTACACTACTACTGTACATACCACCATTGTTACCGAAGTACCCACCACACCAATCACTCCTCCTTCACCTCCCATCCATCCAGTCTCGCCCGTACACCCTACTTCTCCCAAAACATCCACATCTGTGGATAGCGAGGTAGCAGAAGCCTTTGTCGCCTCCATTCCTCTCACCCTTCCCGCACCTACGCAACCTAGCTTGCCTCATCGAACATCCACTTTTCTATCCAATCCATTTCTCCATCCATCCTTCCCTACACCTCCAAGACCACTATTTCCATTTCTGCCTCCATTGACTTTCTCCCCAGTCTCACCTCCCGGACCCATCATAATTCCTCTTTCCCCTTTCCACCAAGCGGTACAAGAGACCCCATCTGTACATTACTCTACCACTTTTGTAAATCCTGTATTTACACCCACGCATGCACCCACTATCACTCCATTATTCATAGTCACGGCACTCGACACCACATCTAATGACATGGATATATCACCCCCCACTGCACCACCACTCACTTCATTCATGACCCCACCATATTTAGGCACATCACATTTTTCCAATGTCACCATTGCATCCACCTTCCCATCCCTATTTCCCTTTCCCCTGGCATCAACACCCACACCCACAACATCTGCATTCAGCGCACCATTAATATTATCACCCACTATAGACACCGCATTTCGTCAGATGTTCACATGCATGACACAAGTAAGAGATGAGTTTGCATCTCTTGGAACCAGTTACCAGATGCTGCAAAAGACAACCAACGATTTACAGTCGCATCTCAATTCACTATCCATCGAGAATGCCTCACTAAACACCCGCTACCAAGAGCTACGAGAGGCATATCATAAACTTGAACTAGAAAGTGAAGAAAAGACAAAAGAGACCATCAATGACATAGACAACTTGTTAAGGACGTAGACTATTCGCAATGCCACGCTTACGAGAAACATGGGACTACTCAGACGCCACTTAGCCGCAGCTAAAGAAGAGAACCAGCGTCTACAAGAATAGAATAGAGAGAACTTGGAAGCTACTCTAGATCAACCTGAGGAGCCCTTTAGTCCTAGTCACTTCAAAGCTGTCTCCTCCAAATCCATGAAAATGTTATTGGAAGATCATGTCAGATTATTAGAGGAGTATGACGGTATGAATGAGGAATACCAAAAGCTTAAAGAAGAACACAAGATATTGCAGTTAAGAGCACCTGTACAACAAGGACTACCAGCTCCTGCGGACCCATCTCCTGAAATCATCGAGGAACTCAATGCATTAAGGGCCCATGTATTAACTCTTCAATCACAGATAGTAGTATATGAAGCACCCCCAAGGCCAGACTCCCCACCGAAACTACCAGCAGAGGAAGAAACCGTGACTATTCCGGTGGAGGAAACTTTTGAAGAAGCATATGAACCCCAACCCATCCCAGGCGGACGAGTCACGGCTGAAGGCCAAACGACGTTTGAACTTCCTACTCCCGCATGGATGAAGACGATTGAAGAACTTGAAAGAACCCACTCAGCACGGGTAGAAGCACAGTTACATGCAATGGCAATGATTGAAGAACGAATTTTACAATCCCCATACTTTGATCATTTGGCCCCTCACAGGTACATATATGGGCATGAGCTACAATATAAGTTGTATTTTATGTTAATGGCAGAGTATCAGCTGGCCATAGAAAAAGAAACAGGCAAGAAACCCTCCCACACAACTCAGTTTGAGCCTGAAGACTTGCCAACAGATGCGTAGAGGGGAGAAATATATCAACCTACTTGGCGCCAAGATTTATTACAGGCATATCCCGAGATGATGAGCACTTGGGCCAAGGCACCACCCCACTTGAAGTACCACCCATGTTGGGGACCCATGCCATGCCGCCACTCCTGGAAGGCATTTTCCATTAAAGTACAGAACAACAAGCAATGCCAAGATTGGCTCAATTACCGGTACTTCACTCCACCCACAGGACTATGCACAGTAGGCTATATGATGGACACGATTTGCCATTCGCTCCCCCGCTTAAAACATATGGATGATGTAGCAGTGCATATGATTGTCAAAATCTTTGACATGATGCAGATGGTATTCAAAGTCTTCCGTCGCGTAAAGGCACCACATGTGAACACCCCGGGTTTCGAGCATGGCAACCAAGATTTAGCATATGACATGAGCACGACACCATCGCTCCGGGTGTGTTATGCTTGGCACTGTCGAATTAAATACTTACCGGCATGCTATAAGTAGACCTTTGAAGAAATGTTCACTACAAGTTTTTGGGAGTATCACTCAGAGGTGTTCATAAGCAGGCCGACACATCTACTGCAATTATTTGCCTGTGAACAACTAGTGTACTCCACACATTATAGACTCCCGCCACCAGAGGAACCTCAGCCCATCGATTGGGAAAAACTCGAAGCTGATCTCGCAAGAGGTATTCACATTTCAGAACACACCCTCGCTCATTACCTACTACAAAATTATATCCAACAGACCCCGCAACAAGGTTCTGTTGAGGATGATAGAAGCGAGAGGGAGGGGGTGTTGGCAGTAGCCAGAGGCATAGAAGACGAGGAAGCATGTGAAGACAGAGCATAACGAAGAAGCAAGGAGCCAGTCGAATCATTTTTTCAAACAAATATGTTTCAAAATACTTTTCAAAAACCTCCAGAAGTGATTTTCATCACTATTGTAATATATGTAACATAGAAAAACCCTTTTAGTAAATTGTAGCTCCATTTTGTGCAAGCCGAGGAGTCCTTGAGCTTGAGGAGCTTAGGTAGAATGAGCCTACCAATTTTGGTTATTTTTAGACACCGTTTACCCTTTCAAATAGGACCTATAGCCTGTTTTTTAACTATGCCAGTCACGATGTGAAACCGGTCAAAACTATTCTAGAATCTATAAAAAGAGCTAGAGAGCTTACTTTTGAGGTTGGTTAGTGTGAGCTTAGAGCTATTTTGAGCTTGTAATTGAGATCTTGAGTAATACAGTCTACTTCCTACCTTCCTTTGTGTCTTGCTTGTCTCCTACATGTGTGTGTATGTGTGTGTGCATCTCTATGCTTCTCACCTTCACTCTCACTTCATCTCACATTCATGATCTTCATATCACTCCTATCTCTTCCGCGGATTGACATTAAGGAGGTGGAGCTTCTTAACATGGTTCTCACCATTGTGCTAGAGCAACACTTGTATATTCAGATTTTGGTGTCTTTATTACTCAAAGGAAGTACATTCATGATATGTTGGTTAAATTCAAGATGGATAACACTAAAGTTGCAGGTACACCCATGGAACTCAATCACAAACTTAGTTCTCATGAAGGAGAACTACTTGAAGATATTACAAGTTATCAAAGGCTTGTTGGGAGTGTCAATTATGCAACCCTAACAAGAGTGTACATATGCTACAGAGTAAGTACATTAAGTCAATTTATGCATACACCAAGAAAGCCTCACATGGAAGCTGCCGACAAGATTTTAAAGTATCTAAAGGGTACCATAAATGAAGGGCTATTTTATCCATTCACATTAGATTTGGACATCAAGCTATACTCTGATGCAGATTGAGCTGGCTCAAAAGATGATAGGAGGAGAACTTCTGGCTACTTATCTTTTGTAGGCTCAAAGTTAATTTCATGGTCATCAAAGAAACAACCAGTTGTGGCATTGTCATCAACTCAAGCAGGATATAGAGGCTGAGCAAATGCAACACAAGAGGCTATGTGGCTTAAGTTACTTTACATAGATTTGGGATTACATTCTTATACTTCAATGATCTTTAGAGATAACACTAGCTCACTTCATTTGGTTGTCAATCTTGTGTATCATGCAAGGACTAAGCACATTGAAGTGCACTATCATTATGTGAGAGAGAAGCTACTTATCAAGGACATCCAATTGTCCTACGTATCAACCAATTTGCAATGTGTAGATATGCTAACAAAATCCTTGGATGGAACTAAGATGAACAGGTTCATGATGATGATTGGATTGTAGGAAATCAAAGAGAAATGAAGACCAAACATGCTAGGCTTGAGGGGGAGCTGTTGGTGCAAATGAACCTACATACTTGGACAATTAGCATTTATTTCATATAGTCATTTAAAGTCACATATGACTATTCCCTTGTGAAAAGCAATTTACTTTTATCCTTGTAAAAGTGCATATGTTGATTGCACTACTCTCACATGGAGTTAGGAGGAACTAGATCTTGAATTACTTGGTAGTTGATTGATGAGAAAGTAAGTTCTAAAGTTTAGGATTCACTTTATGGTAAGAGCTTGAATTTGAATTCAAAAATTGGCTCCAACTCCAAGCTATGAAAATGGATCAAAATCTTGTGTGAGTATGAGCCCGATTTGGAGATCATTTGAGAGGGATCCTTAGTGTTTAGTGAGTTCATGATATAGCTCCATCACTACCCTCACATTGTGCACTTATACATTGCCAATGACCTTGTAACTCTATGTGATTTTATACAAATACATTGATCACATCTCTACTTCATTTCTCTGTTATGATCATCTTAGAACAGTGAACTTCTCATACCTTGTTCTCAGTGCATACTTGATCGTTTGATGTGATTTAAAGTGGTATAGATTCAACATACTGTATGCCACTATTGTTTGAACACATTTAAGATAGTTACTAACAACAAATGCAGCTCTACCAATGGATGTTATCACACAATGGTTAATTAATGGTTTGGACCTCCAATTATGACAAATCATGATTAACTCGTGTAATGTAGGAATAACTTTAGATGCAGTAATAGACATGGCACTACAACTAGAGCATAAGATTGGAGATTAATATATATATTTATCTAATGATGTGTTTATATTTCTACCTCTTCATATAATTGATTTTTCATCAATGTTGTAAATCAAACAATCACAATATATTTTAAATCACAATAGTTTTTAACTCACAATCATACACACACATAGTATTATGAAGTAAGAATCAATATTGAGACAAACAATCACAATAGTTTTTAACTCACAATTATACATGCACATACACATACACATACTCTTGTGGCATAAGAATCAATGTTGAGTCAGACAATCACAATCGATTTTAATGCACAATCATACATGCTCATACACATAGTTATATTATTGTGAAGTAAGAATCAATGTTGGTTAACCAATCACAATAGATTTTGACTTACAACCATATGCACACATACACATACTATTGTGAAGCAAGAATCAATGTCGAATCGGATAATCACAAATAGATTTTAACTCAGAATCATATACACACATACACATACACATACTATTATGAAGAAAGAAGCAATGTTGAGTTAGAAAATCAGAATAGATTTTAACTCACAATCATAAATGCACATACACATACACATAGTTATATTATTGTGAAGTAAGAATCAATGTTGAGTTAGCCAATCACAATAGAACCATACACACACATAAACATACACATACTATTGTGAAGTAAGCATCAATGTCGAATCGGATAATCACAATAGATTTTAAGTCACAATCATACGCACACATATACACATACTATCATGAAGAAAGAATCAATGTTGAGTCAGACAATCACAATATATTTTAACTCACACTTATACATGCACATACACATACACATACACATACACATACACATACTATTGTGAAGTAAGAATCAATGTTGAGTCAGATAATGACAGTAAAGTTCATTTTATGTGAGTGGTGTGTCAAGATGATCTTTCATAAAATGCTTCACTCAATTGGATGAAGCCTTTCTTGGATCTACTTGCAATTCAAGGGATCTGAGAAGGTGTTGATAGTCTATTGGATAAAACCATCTACCAACCTAGAAAGCTACACTCTAACTTCTCAGCCCTTGAATTATCAAAAAGAAGCTAAAACCTTTCCCAACATGTCACAATATATTTTAACTCACAATCATACATGCACATACACATACAAAAAGTAAGAATCAATCTTGAGTTAGACAATCAGAATAGATTTTAACTGACAATCATACATGCACATACACATACACATACTATTCTAAAGTAAAAATCAATGTTGATTTAGACAATCACAATAGATTTTAACTCACAATCATACATGCAGATATGCATACACACACACATCCTATTGTGAAGTAAGAATCAATGTTGACTCAAACAATCACAATATTTTTTAACTCACAACTTTAAACAAATAGGTCTATAATTTTGTTTACTTTTATAATCCTAAAATACGTTTTTTTTAAAGAGTTTATACCTTGTTTTGTGTGTGAAACTATAAATTAACAAAAAGCAAAGTAACTCTAGTGATAGTACACCCTAGGGCATTATTTTATGGAGAAAGTTTCAATCAAATTATTTTTGACCAAAATAGTTTTAGACCAAAAGCTTTCGATCAAAAAAGTTTTCAATGGAAAGTTTTTCTATTAAAAAGCACCTAACTTTGTGCTTGAAAACTATTCACCTTATCCGAATAAGCTAATGTGGCATCGATAAATTCAATTGGATATTAAGGGTGTACCATAAAATTACATAATTATTCATGAATACTCAAATTATCAAATAAAGAATAATGCAACCTAACACACACACATGCACATATGCATACTCATACACATACATGTACACATATACATATACATAACACATGCACATACACATTCTCATACATGTACACATATAATTATACATAACACCTACATATATAGTGCACTAGTACACATACACATATATGCATACACATATGTTGGAAATCAAGACTCAAACATACAAAGGGACACATCCAAAACCTTTTCAAGTGGACCAATAAAAAATAAGGACCAAAAGTTGTTGAATAAAGCTAGGACCTCCACCTAAATCAATCAAATTCAAATTTTTTCAACTACGCACCAAAAAGATGCATGTACATTGATTGGTGGGTTGATAGCTAGATTATAGGAAAAGCCTTGTTTTCTCATGATTTTTCTCCTCTCCAGTGCAAAGCTTAGAGATAGCCAAGGAACTTTAGGAAGCATTGGAGAAGGTGTATGCTACCTCACGAAGGTCTTGAAAGATGCAACTCAAGAATGAGCTCAACAACATGAAGAAAAGCTCAAACCAAAGCATTCGTGAGTATACATTGAAGATCAAGGAGCTTCAAGATTAGCTAGCATCAGTTGGATGCAAGATAGAAGAGGAAGACATCGTCCAAACAACTCTCAACGGCTTGAAGAGTGAAGAGAAGTGGAAGCCTCTCATCACAAACATTCTTTATGGAGATCCTCTACCAACATTCAACGAGATTATACCAAATCTTGTGGTGGAAGAGGCTGCTCAACAAGGAGAAGGCAACAAAGGTAAGGAGCACCATAAACAAATGTTAATGTAGGCCGAGGTAGAGGAAGGAATAGAGGAAGAGGTCAAGGTTCATACAATCCTCATAAAGGTATAACATGTTATCATTGTGGTAAAATAAGACATTATGCAAATGATTGTTGGCAAAAGCATGGAAGGTTGAATGGAGGCAACCAAAGGAGCCAAAATAACTATGCAAGTACATCAAGTGAAGAACACAACTCGGAGGACAACAAGGACAAGTTAAATGACAACACATATGGAAGAGGTCGAGGAAGAGATAGAGGAAGAGGTCGAGGTTCATACAATCCTCATAAAGGTATAACATGTTATCATTGTGGTAAAATAAGACATTATGCAAATGATTGTTGGAAAAAGCATGGAAGGTTGAATGGAGGCAACCAAAGGAGCAAAAATAACTATGCAAGTACATCAAGTGAAGGAGAAAATCAAACCATGCTTGCCATGAAGCATGAGTACAACAGCCCGAGAAGTGATGATAAAAAATGATTTATAGATTCGGGTTGTAGCAACCATATGACATGCCAAGGAGATTTATTCACAAAGCTACAAGCTCTAAGTGGAAAAGGATGTGTGGAGACTGGTGATGAAACTCAACACACAATTGAGCATCTTGGAGATATCAAGCTTGGAGACAAGAAGGTATTGACTGATGTTCTTCATTTTCCTACTATTGCAAAGAATTTGATTTCAGTAGGACAAATGGTAGAGAAAGGATATCATGTTATCTTCAATGAAAAAGGCTACTTTATAAAGAATCCAAAAGAAGGATTCAAGGTCATCGCTCAAGGAAGGAAAGAAGGTAGGATGTTCACTTTGGACATTCAACAACCACATGGAAAGGTGATGTATATTTAGTTGGAAATAAGAGGATTGCTGAAATTGATTTGTGGCACAAAAGGTTTGGACATATCAACATTCCCAAGGTCAAGGACATGAGCAACCATGAAGTGGTAAGAGGTCTTCCAAGATTCAATGATGGTAGACTACATGAGTCTTGTGAAGCATGCCAACTAGGAAAGCAAACTTGACAACCATTCAAGAAGAGCAACTATGTGGCAAGGAATGTCTTTGACTTGATACACACGGATGTATGGGGACCATCACAACAACCATTGGTGGCTCGTAATAGATATTTTGTCACTTTTATTGATGATCATTCAAGAAAAGTATGGATGGTTTGCATAAAACAAAAATCAAATGTGTTATCCACGTTCAAGAGATTTAAATCACAGGTAGAAAAGGAAACATGATGCTACATAAAGACATTGAGGTCTGATGGAGGAGGAGAATATTTCTCCAAAGAATTTTCAGATTTTCTTTATGAAAATGGCATCAAATGAGAATTTACATGTAGATACATGCCTCAACAAAATGGAGTTGCTGAAAGGAAAAATAAAAAAATCACAAAAGTTGGAAGATGCATGAACGTGCCACTAAACTATTGGGTTGAAGCAACAAGTACGGCTGTTTATTTGATGAACAAGTGCACAATGGATGGAGTGCATAATTTAACTCCCGAGGAGGGTTATTCCGGTAAGAAACGTGACCTTACAAATCTCAAAATTTTTGGATGTGTGTGTTATGTTCACATCCCTCAAGAACTAAGGACAAAGATGGAGGCAAAGTCAGAAAAATGTATTTTCATTGGATATTCATCAGAGCAAAAAGGATACAGGTGCTACAATCCGATGAAATAGGAGCTACAAGTCTCACAAGATGTGGTATTTGATGAGCTAAGACCATGGTTTGGAGACAAAGGGAAAGAGAAGATTCTTGAAGAAGATTGTGAAGATGATGGAGGTGCTGTCCAAGAAGAATTTCAACAAATAAACACTCAAATGCCAGGTCGAGAAGCCTCTACATCACTTGGAGAAAGCTCAACATGGAAGGGGAGACTAAGGAGTCATTTTTTATCACCAACATCAGGTTATGGAAGATTCAAAGCTGAAAGTGCTACCCAAAATAGTGATTCAAATGCAAGTGAAGAAGAGTATGAAGAGGTGATTACACCAAAGGTATAGTTGAACCGGTTGAAGAAGCAATATTCAAAAGGAAACAAAAGGAGGTCTTCAAGATCAAGGTATCAAATTCAAAAGGTTGAGCTATGATAGTTTTATTGCAAAGCATTTTGCATATATGACACAGGTGGTCAAAGACAAAGAACCAGATGCATATGAAGAAGCATGTACACAAAGAATGGCAGCAAGCTATGCAAGAAGAGATACAAGCTCTCAAGGACAATCACACATTGGATCTAGTTCCAAAGGCTGAAGGTATGAAGATTGTTCCAAATAAATGGGTGATTAAAATAAAGAGAAATGCTGATGGTTCTCTAGCTAGGCATAAAGCTAGACTAGTAGCAAAAGGGTTCACACAAAGTCACGGCATTGACTAGGAAGAGACTTTCAGCCCGGTTGCAAAGATGGGAACAATTAGAACCTTGATTGCAGTGAGTGCAGCAAGGAGATGGCCATTGTACCAACTTGACATAAAAAATGTTTTTCTCAATGGTGAACTTCAAGAAGAGGTATACATGAGTCAAGTGATTGGATTTGAAGATGAAAAGCATCCATATTGTGTTTCTAGATTGAAGAAAGCTTTGTATGGGCAGAAGCAAGCACCACATGCTTGGAACCAAAGATTGGTTGAGTACCTCACAAGGTGTGGGTATAGTCCAAGTAGTGCAGATCCCTCTCTCTACATGGAGAAAGAAGAAGACAAACATGTATACATTTGCATATATGTTGATGATCTCATCATAACAGGAAGTAATGTTGTAGGAATACAAGAGATAAAAAGAAAACTCGGTAAGGAGTTAAAAATTTTAGATCTTGGTGAGCTGAAATACTTTTTAGGCATTGAGGTAGTCTACGAGAAAGATGGCATCTACTTGATGCAAAGAAAGTACCTGTTGGATGTTCTTTTCACATTTGGAATGAGTGAATGCAAACCACTCATTCAACCTATGGACACAAATGTGAAGCTATGCTCAAATGATGGAGAGAAGTTACATGATATAACTACATATAGGAGTATTATAGGTTCATTGATCTATGATATGATCACAAGACCAGATTTTTGTTACATCGTTGGAGTTCTTTCTCAATTTATGCAAACTCCAACAAGTGAACATTTAAATTTAGCCAAATGAGTGCTAAGATATGTGAAGCACACAGTCAGTCATGCCTTGTTTTATAGATATGATGAGGAATTGCATGTAAAGGGCTTCAATGATGCTGATTGGGCTGGTTTGAAGAAAGATAGAACATCCACTTTAGGTTATGTGTTCATGATAGGTAGCAAACCTATCACATGGAGCTCGAAGAAGCAACCTACTATTGCACTATCATCTATAGAAGTCGAATATAGAGGATTAGCATTTGCAACTTGTGAATGTTGGAGAAACAATCACTAATTGGACATATATTTGAAGGTCAAAGCTTTAGAAGAAAACCACATGCCTATGTGAAGGGACAAATTCACAAGTGTATTATACTTGTAAAGTTAGTTCACTTTAGTTCTAGAAGTTTTTTAAAAGTCACGAGAATGCGAAAATCTATATAAGTTAGTTTGTATTAACTGACGCGGAGAGAGAGAGAGAAAGAAAAAGAAGATAGAAGGAGTTCATTTTATACGACTGAGTATAGTCGGGCTTCTCTGAGTGAGAAAGCATCTGTAAAACTTCTGAGTTTTCATAGCTATGAGAAAGAACTGAGTAAAGTTCTGTGTATGAGTCTCTCTCCATCATCTCCATGCTTGCCTACTGTGTGGTGAATTCAAAAGTTCAAGTTTTCTGAGCAATTCGATGCCTGGCATCGAATCTTGGCTGATAAGTCATTGTTTTCATTCTCTGTGTGTTACCTGTTGTTGAATCTTCTAAAAACATGAAGTTTGTGGAGCAACTCGATGCCTGGCATCGAGTTTCAGCATAAAGTAGATGCCCAGCATCGACTTCTAGCATACAAGTGGTCTTCTTCATGTGTGTGTAAAAGAGAGTATTTCTGGTGTAGAAAAAGAGCCTAAAAAAGCTCAAAGTCGATGCCCGGCATCGACCTTGACTGAAATTCGATGATAGGCATCGAATTTTTTATTTTTAGACACCCAGGAATAATAAAACATGCAAAATTTCTAGTTTTGGAAGGTCATATAGGGTCATCTTGTGAAGGCCATAACTTGAGTTCTAGAGATCCGTTTGATGCATATGATAGCTTGTTGGAAAGCTCTACTCTTCTAGTTTTAGCCTATAAAGTTTCATGGAGAAATAATACTTGAGCTTGGAGAAATTAGTAAAATACGGAAGGTATGTCATTTCGGTGACTAGGAATTTCTGTAGAAGCAAAGTTCTCACTTTAAGCTATCATTTCTCAACATTTGGAGTGGCAATGAGTTAATGGTGACCATAGAGGTGTTCTAGTGTCACATTAATTCATTTCTTGTGGTGTTTCATACATCAACAAGTGGTATCAGAGCAGAAAGATTCTCGAGAGCAGAAGACGACAAAGGTACGAGAAGTTTTGTAAAGTTTTCCATTAAAGTTTGAAAGGTGAAGCATTTGAAGACACAAGGCATCAAAAGGCTACTTCAAAAGTATCCTCATACAAAAAGAACTTCAAAAGGTATTATCCTTTATTCTTTAAGCTCACAGGTTGCAGCAGAAGGAAAGAACTATGGCAGATCATATCTCCATTAACAAACTGGACAGAGATAATTACCCCGCATGGGTAATGAGAATGGAAGCCTTACTTATGAGTAAGGATCTCATGATATATGTAACAGGTGAAGAAGAGAAGCGAGTATTTGAAGATGAAAGCCAACCAAAGAAAGAGGAACTTGATGCTTTAAAGCATTGGCAGAAGAAGGATGCAAGTGCAAAAGCCTACATCTACAATACAATCTCTGATCATTTGCTACCACACATCAGCGGATTGGAATCATATGAAGATATATGGAACGCATTGGAGTATCATTTCCAAAGCACTACTAAAGCAAGGAAAGCAATTCTATGGTCAGAGTTTACAACATTCAAGAAGAAGCCAAGTCAAACCATTAGTGATTATGTCACTAAGATGAAGGATCTTGCATATAGTCTTGGATCCATATATGAAGATGTTGAAGATCACAGATTGATTGCTCAACTACTTGCAGGTTTGAGAGGGGATGAAAGGTGGAAACCTTTTGTCTTATCAACAGAACTTTCATTAAATCATTATGTTCCAGATTTGAATCAATTGCTTGGTTTGATGCTCACATATGAGCAAGACTTGAAGGGAGATGGAGATAAAGGACAAATTTCTACAATGTACATGAAGAATAAGAAGAAAGGAGATAAAGGTAAAGCAAAGGATGAAGAGGAGTCGAGTTCTCAAGTTTATTATGCAAGAGGTAAAGGCACTGGCAGAGGAAGAGCAAGAGGTTTTGAAAGAGGAAGAGGTAATCAAAATAACAACAAGAAGGCTTGCTGGATCTGTGGATTGAGTAATCATTTGGCTCACGACCGTTGGCACAATCAACAAGGATCAAATCAGAATCAAAACAACAATAGTAGAGGCCGAGGTGGAAGATATCAAAGTAATTTTCAAAGAGGTAGACAAAGTCAAAGAGGAGGCTATGGTAGAGGTGGAGGAAGAAGTTGGGGACAGAATCAATCCTACAACACCACCTACTACAACTATGCAAATGACACACATAATGAAAGTAATACATCATTGATGATGAATTCAATCAGCACATCAGATAAAGAAGATCTAAAGGTATTTTACATTGACTCTTGATGTTCTAATCATTTGTCAGGAAACATAGAATTGATGTCAGAATTGGAAAAAGGCATTTCTAGCCATAGTGTTCAAACAGGTGATAATACCAGACATAGTGTACATTCAATTGGAAAAGTGAAATGCAAGAGTGGAGCAGATTTGCTAACCAATGTTTTGTATGTTCCTACAATACCTAAAAACTTGATTAGTGTGGGACAGATAGTTGAAAAAGGTTTTCAAGTCAGGTTTACAAATGAAGGAGTATTTGTGGAAGATCCAGATAATGGATATAATCAGATTGTCTCTGGTAAGAAAGAAGGTAGACTCTTTACTTTAAGAGTACAAGGGAACATTGGTCAAGCTTTGCTTACACATGGTGAAGGAGTGATTACAGAACTTGATCTCTGGCATAAGAGATTAGGTCATTTCAATGAAAGAGGAATTAAAGCTATGGTTGCTAATCAGTCTGTACTAGGATTACCAAATGTGCAAAGTCAACATATGGTTTATAAATGTGAAGCATGTCAAATGGGTAAAGCACACAGGTTACCATTTCAAAAGAAAGGATTCAAACATGATGGAGTACTTGAGCTCATTCATACAGATGTATGGGGACCAACAAAAGAAGGATCTATCAGTGGCTCAAGGTATTATGTTCTTTTCATTGATGATGCTATAAGATAGATAACTTTATATGTTTTGAAGGAAAGATCAGAAGTGTTTGGAGCTTTCAAGCATTTTCATGCATATGCAGAGAGAGTCACAGGTCAAAAGCTTAAAAGACTGAGGTCTGATGGAGGGAGAGAATACTTCTCCCAAGAGTTCAATGATTATCTTTGGAATGCAGGTATTAAGAGAGAAATAACTTGCAGGTATACACCACAACAAAATGGTGTAGCAGAAAGAAGGAACAGAACTTTGGTTGAGTTTGCTAGAGCTATGCTAAAGGAGAAGAACTGTCCAAATTATCTTTGGGCTGAGGCTGTAAATACAGCCACATATCTTGTGAATAGATTACCATGTGCAGCTCTGAATGGAATGACTCCATATGAAGCTTGGTGGGGTAAGAAACCAACACTAGATCATTGTAGAGTGTTTGGATCAATTGCATATGCTTATGTGCCATCACAGCTTAGGCATAAACTTGAACCAAAGGCAGAAAAATATGTGTTCATTGGTTATGATGAAAAGCAGATGGGTTACAGGTTGTGGAATCCTCTAACAAAACAATTTCTTGTTTCTAGAGATGTTACATTTGATGAACAAAAAAGTTGATATGCAGATCAAAGTCATACAGCTGAAGAATTTGAAGAAGAGGTAAGAAGATGTGAGAAAGGAAAATCAATTGTGTAAGTAAATAGAGATGAAGACTATATGCAAGCAAGTACATCCACAAGTGGATTAACAAGAAGAAATGAAGAAGCTCCTATATTTGATGAAGAGGTGTATCCAGACACTTATGAAGAATGTGAACCAAGAAGGTCAAGCAGGATAAGAAAACAACCAGAAAGGTATTCTTATGATACTTCTTACATAACTCAGAAGAACTATGCATATATGGTCAAAGATGATGAAGAACCCCAGAACTATGATGAAGCTAAAGGTAAGAAGCAATGGGAAGAAGCAATGAAGGAAGAATTCAATGCAGTGGAGGAGAACAAGACATGGGAACTTGTTCCTAAACCAAATGGTAAGAAAGTAATTGGAAATAAATGGGTTTATAAAGTGAAGAAGCTTGCAGATGGAAGTATAGCCAGATACAAAGCTAGATTGGTGGTGAAAGGCTATGACCAAACCTATGGCATAGATTATGATGAGACATTCAGTCCTGTAGCTAAGATGTCAACTATAAGAACAATCATTGCTATTGCAGCTTCAAAAGGATGGACCCTAAGTCAATTGGATATAAAAAATGCATTCTTGAATGGATACATATCAGATGAGGTATACATGGAACAACCTCAAGGGTTTATAGATTCTAGGTATCCAAATTTTGTTTGCAGGTTGAGAAGAGCATTGTATGGATTGAAGAAAGCTCCAAGAGCTTGGAACTATAGACTGGTGAAGTATCTCAATGATCTTGGATATCAAAGTTCAAAATCATATTCAAGTCTACTTATCAAAAGAACAGAGGAAGGTACAATCTACATTTGTATTTATGTAGATGACATTATAATCACAGGTACTTCAGATGAAGGAATCAAGGAGGTAAAGAGATTACTTGAAAAAGAACTCAAGATCAGTGACCTAGGAAAGTTATCATACTTTCTTGGAATGGAAGTTACTTATACAGATAATGGCATATATGTGTCACAAGAAAGGTATCTTCTGAACTTGTTGAAGAAGTTTGATATGGAAAATTGCAGAGAAGCTTCAACTCCACTTGAAGTTAATCACAAGCTCAGTAAATATGATGGTGCAGAATACAAAGATATGAGGAAGTATCAATCTCTTGTGGGTAGTTTGATTTATGCTACACTAACAAGACCTGATCTTAGTTATGCAGTGGGAGTTTTTTCACAATTCATGCATTGTCCAAAAGACCCACATTGGATTGCAGGTCAAAGAGTTCTCAGATATATCAAAGGAACTATAAAGGAAGGATTATATTATCCTTTTACATCAGATTTGAAGTTGAGAGCCTATAGTGACTCAGACTGGGCAGGTAACCAAGATGACAGAAGATCAACTCATGGTTACATGATATACATTGGTGATAAGCTTGTAAGTTGGTGTTCAAAGAAACAACATACAGTAGCATTATCATCAATTGAAGCAGAGTACAAAGGACTTGTGGAAGCAGCTAAGGAAGTCATATGGATGCAGACATTGTTCAAGAGCTTAGGCATTGATCAAGGTACACCTACAATACATGGAGATAATATGAGTTCACTTTATCTTGCAGCAAATCCAGTATTTCATGCAAGGACAAAGCACATAGAGATACACTATCATTTTCTCAGAGAAAAGGTAATGGAGAAGGAGATTGAAGTGGAGTACATTTCTACTAAAGATCAGATAGCAGACATAATGACAAAGAGCTTGGATGGTGTGAAGACTAGCAGATTCAAAAGCATGGCTGGAGTAAAAGAAAAAGAAGATGATATGAAGAAACAAAGAATGTCAAATAGTGATTGAGGGGGAGCTCTTGGAGAAACAATCACTAATTGGACATATATTTGAAGGTCAAAGCTTTAGAAGAAAACCACATGCCTATGTGAAGGGACAAATTCACAAGTGTATTATACTTGTAAAGTTAGTTCACTTTAGTTCTAGAAGTTTTTTAAAAGTCACAAGAATACAAAAATCTATATAAGTTAGTTTGTATTGACTGACGCGGAGAGAGAGAGAGAGAGAAAGAAAAAGAAGATAGAAGGAGTTCATTTTATACGACTGAGTATAGTCGGGCTTCTCTGAGTGAGAAAGCATCTGTAAAACTTCTGAGTTTTCATAGCTATGAGAAAGAACTGAGTAAAGTTCTGTGTATGAGTCTCTCTCCATCATCTCCATGCTTACCTACTGTGTGATGAATTCAAAAGTTCAAGTTTTCTGAGCAATTCGATGCCTGGCATCGAATCTTGGCTGATAAGTCATTGTTTTCATTCTCTGTGTGTTACCTGTTGTTGAATCTTCTAAAAACATGAAGTTTGTGGAGCAACTCGATGCCTGGCATCGAGTTTCAGCATAAAGTGGATGCCCGGCATCGACTTCTAGCATACAAGTGGTCTTCTTCATGTGTGTGTAAAAGAGAGTATTTCTGGTGCAGAAAAAGAGCCTAAAAAAGCTCAAAGTCGATGTCCGGCATCGACCTTGACTGAAATTCGATGCTAGGCATCGAATTTTTTATTTTTAGACACCCAGGAATACTAAAACAGGCAAAATTTCTAGTTTTGGAAGGTCATACAGGGTCATCTTGTGAAGGCCATAACTTGAGTTCTAAAGATCCGTTTGATGCATATGATAGCTTGTTGGAAAGCTCTACTTCTCTAGTTTCAGCCTATAAAGTTTCATGGAGAAATAATACTTGAGCTAGGAGAAATTAGCAAAATACTGAAGGTATGTCATTTCGGTGACTAGGAATTTCTGTAGAAGCAAAGTTCTCACTTTAAGCTATCATTTCTCAAAGTTTGGAGTGGCAATGAGTTAATGGTGACCATAGAGGTGTTCTAGTGTCACATTAATTCATTTCTTGTGGTGTTTCATACATCAACAGTGAAGCTATGCGGATTAAGAAGCTCTTGGCTGATCTTGATGTGCACATAGAGACCATTCCAATTTATGGTGACAATGTGTCAAGCATTCACTTGAAAAACAACCCAATGTTTCATGCACGAAGTAAGTACATAGAAGTGCATTATCATTATGTTCAAGAGAAAGTTTTGAGCAAGGATGTGGATATAAAGTTCATTAGAACTAGTGACTAGCTTGGAGACATGTTTACAAATTCCTTAGATGCTTGTAAGCTAAAGAGGTTCAAGGATGAAATCAACTTGCAGGATATGGCTAAAGGTGGAAGCTCACATGTGAGCTTGAGGGGGAGTGTTACAAATAAAGAAGCAAGATCATGTATAATTTGCAAAAAATATTTTCTTCAAATAGAAGGAGAATACAAAAATGAAAAATGGAAGCATTTACTTTAGCAAGTAGTGGAGGCCAAAAGAGAATCAAATCCAAAAAACAAACTAGAAGAGAAGAGTGGCTGCTCAAAGTAGTGGAGGAGTTATGGAGAAGACCTCTCAAAATCATCATGAGAGTTTGTGGTCATTTGGCTACAAAAGAGGCAAGGGAGGACACTTAAGAATGGCGGAAGAAGGCATTGAAGTCCCCTTGTAGGTAGTTCATTTGGTTTCAGTCATTTCGTTCTCTTCAGTCTCATAGACTATGTCCATCTGCATACCAATTTTTGGGTAGCATGATTGTGAGATTCATATCTCTCAGTATACGTATCCATTTTTAGAGTTTAAATATTCTTTGGAAAGGTTAGCTTGATTACTTCCTCTATCTAGCATAGTTTTACCAAATTCTTTATGCTCTCTGAATTATTTATGTTTTAGTGAAGTCCAATTTTTAGCCTAACTGAGTGGATAGGTAGCCTATTTTGAGGCAAAGAGTTGCCAAACCAGAACTATTCCAAATTGAGTGTTCATAGCTCATTTGAAATATATTAGTGTTTAGTTTGAGTGACCAAAGTCTCAAGCTCATTGCATTCTTTAATTGATACCAATTTTCATTTTAAGGTTCAGTTGTAGATAAAATTCTTGATCTTTAGAAGGTCTTCTACACTTTTCGCCGCGAATAGGAGAGGAATTCTTCAACATAGGGAAGGTCTCCTGCCATTCCATGCCTCATAAGGTATCATTACATCTAAGGACTTGGATGGAAGCCTATTAATTAATTATGTGGCTGTGGAAACGGCCTCTACCCATAAGTAGTTTGGAAGTTTTTTCTCATTCATACATGTACCCTTTCCTTTTGAATGGTTGCCTGTGTGATTTGCCAAATTGTCATGCTCCACTGCCCCTTCCTCAACTTGTGAAGTTCACTTGAGAGGTACTTGCCTCTTCTTCATGCCTTTTACCTTTGCCTTTATCTTTACTCTTATTTCTATCTATGTAAAGCGCAGAAGATTGATTACCTCGAGAATTATCTCCATTCTTGTTGAGCTTTGTTTCATGGGTGAAGAGTTTCCCCATCAATGTGTTGAGGTCAGGCATTTGCATGTCCATATATAGGTCCATTGTTGTAGTGCAGGACTCCCATTTGTCATCAGCCTTGATCCCATCTATGACCTGCCTTACTATCTGCTCCTCTTTTATTTCTTCTCCAATGCTCCCAACTTGGTCAGCTACATCCTTCATCTTGGTCACATAGTCAGCTACACTTTGCCTTGGTTGCTTCTTCAAGGTTGTGAATTCCATCCAAAGCTGGTTCTTCCTAACCCTTAAATTTGATGAGAAGTATGAAGAAAGTACTTCCCAAGTCTCTTGGGAGGTTTTTCCATTCCTATATGAGGTAATAAGAAATCAGATATTGAGTTAAGTAAATAAGACCTAGCTAGAGCATCCTTTTCACACCATGAAGCTAGTCTTTCTTGCTCTTCTCTTGTAGGTTGATGTTTGCTTTTGAATATTGGCCTTTATTCATCTCTAGAGATGTATCCATACAAGATTCTTCTTTAGAGATAAGCTTCCATCCTTAGGGAACATGCTAAATAGTTGCCCCTATCCAATTTTCCAATCAATGATGGAAATCCATCTCGCATTTGCTTTGATGTTGCTATGATACCACTGTTGAAGGAGATGGTGGGTATATTCCATAAATGAAGTGGTGTTGCAATTCCTTGCTTTACATAAGCCAAAAGCAAGTATAGGGGTGTAAAATAGACCTTTTGAACTTCCCAAGAATCACAAATAATCACCTAAGTGCTTTGGAATATGGTCCTCTAATCAGTGGATCAAAACAGATGAGTAGAAGATTCAATTATGAGATAAAACTTGCTATTTTGGTCTCTACACATGCTCAGTAAAATGAACAGTGCTCTCAATCTGCTAGCAATTGATCTAATTCCTTTTGGGAGAATTTAATTGACTTAGATAGCTACCAATCACAAGTTATTTCACTTAAAATGATCAAGTGTACTTTGAGAAATAAGCAAGATGCATCTTGACAATTTCGGGCTTCAACGGTATGCAGACTAGTGAGCAGAGTTGTGAAGATATCTTGAGATTGAGAAAAGTAATGACAATGAAAATTTGTAGCTATGAAATAGACAGTATCTTAAATCTATACCACTTTAAATCACATGAAGTGATCAAGTATGCACTAAGAACAAGGTCTAAGAATTTCATTATTATGAGATGATCATAATAGAGAAATGAAGTAGAGATGTGATCAATGTATCTATATTAAATCACATAGGGTTACAAGGTCATTGGCAATGTGTAATTGCACAATGTGAGGGTAGTGATGGAGCTATAGCATGAGCTCATTAATCACTAAGGATCCCTCTCAAATGATCTCCAAATCGGACTCATACTCACGTGAGATTTTGATTCATTCTTATAGCTTGGAGTTGGAGCCAATTTTTGAATTCAAATCCAAGCTCTTACCATTAAGTGAATCCTAAAATTTAGGACTTACTTTCTCGTCAATCAACTACCAAGTAATTCAAGATCTGGTTCCTTTTAACTCCACGTGAGAGTAGTGAAATTAACATATGCACTTTTACAAGGATAAAAGTAAATTGCTTTTTACAAGAGAATAGTCATATGAGACTTTAAATGACTATATGAAATAAATGCTAATTTTCCAAGTATGTAGGCTTGGAATCATTTGCACCAACAAACCGCTCCTGAGTGGAATCGCTAGTGTTAACCTTGTCCTTTTAGTTAATAAAGGATACATGTTAGATCGGGTTCTTGGGTGGGATAACTTAGGATAATCTAAGTCTCTAGATTTCTCCTCTCTCTCTAATTCTTAGATTGGCAAACCACTCAGAGAGACTATCATCATCGATATTACACAAATATGAGTCATAGAATGCTTAATTCTATCCTTTCAGTACACACAGATAATTTTGGACACACCACACGCATTGTCCTCATTGAACTACATGAACTAAGCTACAACCAATCGTACTTCATCACTGAATAACCAAATTAACACTTCCACACTCTTGCAATACTTCCATACCGAATAACAAACAAACACTTCAGCTCAGCCACCCTACTTCCTTACGGAATACAAAGAAAGACTTCAATACAATTACTTTAGTGAACAAACACTTCCAACTTCATAAATATGTGAAAAGAATAAGTCAGATGAATAATAAGAACAGAATATGAAGAAATGGTGTGTCCAAAGCACTAGAAATAGGAGAATCCTCTGGTGCATAGCCTAGGTCTTCTCTCGACAGCCATTGTGGTAGTGATTGCAGCCATGCACCTTCATCAACACATGATGATGATGTATTCAAATCTTTATATGGAGTTATCAACCATGAAGATGCTCAACCATTGGTCTACATGAAGAAAAGAAAAGATGAAGGAAATGGAGTTTTCAAAGCAAAGGAAAGCTCATGAAGGTATTTCCAAGGGTTCAACAATGATCAAATGATGAAGATGAAGAAGAGGAGCAATGAGCAACAAAGGGTTTCAAATTTGGTCACCTTTTTACCCTCCAATGCCTATGTGAAAGATAATGTAGAAAACACACTTATGTTTGTTTGTAAAGGAAAAGTAAATGAACTTGATTGGTCCATTTAAATCAAGCATGGATCAAAGGGTCAATTCCTATAAAAGGACAAGTCCATTCGTTTGTTCTTTTTACTTCCTAAGAATTGAGAACTTGAGGGCTTAGTACTGCAACTAGAGAACCTTTGAGCCTAAGCCCTTGAGCTAACCTTTGAGTTCCCACTTGTGAGAAAACCTTTATGGAACTTTGAGATTCATTGAGCTTATAATATTTTCTCATCTTGATTAGTAACACAATCTTAATCTTTGAGCATGAATACCATTTTTTGAGGGTCTATGATGATGATGAAGTCGAGTTTGGTGTGTGAAGATCAACTTCAACAAGCTTAATGAATCTTTTAACATGTTTCATGCAATGTCAAAATTGATTTGTGAGTTTTGAATTCAAGTTTGCAAGGTAATTTTCTTAATTGCAACTCCATTAATATTGTTTTGGTTGATGAGCTTGTGTGTTGAAATGTTTTTTTATCAATTAACAATGCATCATTTACTTAAGTTGAAGAAAATCTGCAATAAAGCTCCTTGTGAGCAAGCCTTCACCCCATAAAAGCAACTCCACATATGTAAACCCGACATGAAACATTCAAGCTTAATATGAGAAGGTTTGATTGCTTGAGTAAAAATGATTTTTCTTTTGCATTAATGGATCAAATTTTGATTAAACATTGATAAAAGAAATGTTGACTTTTATAAATTGCTTTAATCTTGCAAATTTTCTTCAATCGCCTTTTCAAAGGTCTCCTCACGCTTCAACTTTCATCTTTAATGTCCAAGTCCACATAGCCTAGTGGTTGATCTTTAATGTCCAAGTCCACATAGCCTAGTGGTTGATGCTTTGAATCTAAAGGAAGAAGTTCTGAGTTCAAATCCTAGCTGGACATATCCATGAGTTCCTAAAAATGGGTGACCATGAAATTCCCCAAGATGGGTGCCTCTACCTTACAAGGTCTGGTATGTGCGTCTTTCCAATTCATTTTTCTTTCAAAAAAGAAACTTTCATCTGTAATCCATTCAGAACTTACTAATCTCCGCACATGCAAACTTCATGATTGCAACGATCCTATGATTCCATATTGAACACCTGTATTCTACATATGTAGGCTTCTTCATATAAGACAAACAATTTTCATCTGTAATGGAATTCATGGGATCAACACGTGATGCAGCCAAGTCTCACAGATCATATAAGACAAACAATTTTCATCTATAATGGAATTCATGGGATCAACACGTGATGCAGCCAAGTCTCACAGATCACAAAAACTGTAAGGCTCTGTGATAGTATTAGTCTCACATTGCAGAAACTGAATTCTGTATTAGCTCTCCAGGTCAATAACCACAAATGCAATGTCTGGTCTCGTGGTTACCATAGCATACATGAGACTACCAATAGCAAATTGATAAGGAATTTTGGTCATGAATTCCTTTTCCTCATCAGATTTGGGGCAATCATCCTTGCTCAATTTCACATGTGGGTAAAAGTGTACTCAATGCCTTTCCACCCTGCATATTGAACCTGTGAAATACTTTGGATATGTACTCACTTTGAGACAACTATTTGCATCTTTTACTCCTATCACGAGTAATGCGCATGCCAAGAAGATGTTTAGCATCCACTGAATCCTTCATATCAAATGTCTAACTCAACTTCTTTTTGAGAATTGACAAGTCATAAGAGGACTTCCCAACAATCAACATATCATTGACATGAAGTATCAAGCATATCAAGTTGCCATCTGAGCATCTCTTTGTGTAGAGTCAATGATCCTCTACTTTGAGAATAGCCTTTAGACTTCATAAAAGCATCAAGCTTTTGGTACCATTGTCTAGGGGACTGTTTAAGTCCATAATCTCTTCTTGATCTTACAAACTAGACTTTCCTTGCCAGGAACTACATAACCCTCTCGTTGTTCCATATAGATCTCATCTAGAAGATCTCCATGCAAGAAAGCAATTCTCACATCCATTTGGACTATTTCTAAGTCCTCCATTGCAATGAATCCAAGCAAGATGCACAGAGTAGTCATCTCGACCACTAGAGAGAAGGTTTCCTCAAAATCAACACCATCTTGTTGCTTAAAACCCTTTGCAACAAGTCATGCTTTATACTTTGGAGAAGCGCTATCTGATGTGAATTTCAACTTATATACCCATTTACATGGTAAAGCTTTCCTGCCCTTTGGCAAATGTACTAAATCCCAAGTACCATTCTTGTGAATAGAATCCAACTCACTCTTCATGGCATGCTCCCACTTGACATGATTTGTTGTCTGCATAGACTCTTTGTAACAAGAAGGCTCACCAATATCTATTCGCATAACAAAATCCAAACTTGGAACATATCTATCAGATGGATGTGAGACACATGTAGAGTGTCTCAATGGTTGATCAACATGAATATTTGTAGAATTATCTGATCGGACATTCTCTTGAACATCCCTATGTGCAATATTTTTATGCATGCTAACTAGCGGACTAGTATCCTCAAACACCACTCCTCTCACTTCAACCTCCTTAATGGGTTGTTTATGCATCTTAGACTCGTTGAAAAGGACATCACTACTTTTGATCAATAATTATGTTTCAGGATCCCATACGTAATATCCAAATTGTCCTTCTTGACCATATCCAAGAAAAATGCATTTCTTTGACTTATGGTCCAACTTTTGTGTAAGATTCTTGGGTATATGAACATATGCTTCACACCCAAAAACTCGAAGATGATCATAATATGGTGGCTTCCCTGTCTATAACTCTTGTGCCACTTTCAAACCTTTGGTAGTACTAAGTGAAAGGTTAATCACATGAACTGCAATCAATACTCCTTCTGCCCAAAAGCCTTGTGAAAGCTTTGCATGATGATACATAGAGACTACTCTATCCTGAATAGTTATATTCATCCTTTCAATTACACCATTCTGTACTGGGGTATAAGGAGCTATAAACTCTCTACAAACTCCTCTAGTCTGGCAAAAAAGGTTCAATTCATGTGAGGTATACTCACCCCCATTATCTGAACGTAAAGCTTTGAGCTTACTTTCTTTTTCAGTCTCAACTGAAGCAAGCCATTTTATGAAAGTAGGGAATACCTCATCCTTCAATTTGATAGGATATACCCAAACTTTTCTAGTAGCATCATCTATGAAAGTGACAAAATAAAGAGAACCACCTAATGAACTTATGGACATGAGACCACACACATCTGTATGAATGAGATCTAAAGGCCGAATTGAAGAGTCAATGTGTGTCTTGTGCACATTCTTAGTTTGCTTTCCATATTGACAATGCTCACAAAATGAAAAATCAAAGAAAGATAACACAGGTAAGTATCTAGAATGAGAAAGATTTTCCATTCCACTACATGTTATATGGCCCAAATGGCCATGCCAAATACAAGCCATAGGCTGTTCAGAATAGCTAACAAGTGTTTTTTTTGTGATACAAACAAAGGATAAAGTGAGCCAACTTTGTTTCCTTTTGCAATAACCATATTACCATTTGATATACGAAAGGACTGATCATAGAAGACCACCTTGTAACCAAGGTCATCAAGTTGACCAACTAACATCAAAATTCATGATAACTGATGTACATGGCATACATTATGCATAGTAAATTTTGAACCATCAATGAACTGCACAACCACATCTCTGATCCCCACAACATCACACTGATAAGAATCACCAAGTCTCATGGTACCAAGAGACTTTGCTGCATAATTAGAGAACCTTCATTTGTGTGGTGTCACATGAAAAGAAACACTAGAATCTAGTAGCCACATGTGGGAAAGAGACTCAGCCATAAGAACCTTAACTGGCACATTGGTAAAGTGTCAACACATCAGCATCATCAGAAATAGCATTAATTTCTTCAATCTTCACAGTCGAAGTAGATGGTGCAGGTAGTTGTTTAACTTGTGCATCAACATTCTGTCCTTTATCTTTAGCATTATTTAATGCATAACAGTGTTTATCTACATCAGGGTACATCTTTCAATTTGTTGGAGGTGCTATCTCTTGGAGATCTCATCTTCAAGAATGTACAACTGTTTCTACCACAGAAGTAGATTATGTTGCAACAAGTGAGGCATGTAAGGAAGCATTGTGGCTTTCTCGTCTTGCTTGTGACATGGGTTTACCTCAACATGTACTTCATTTGCTCAGTGACAGTCAGAGTGCCATTGCTTTGGCTAAGAATCCGGTCTATGATGCAAAGAGCAAGCACATTGAGGTGAGGTATCACTTCATTAGAGATTGTTTAGCCAGTGAGTGCATTATTCTTGAGAAGGTTCACACTCAAGATAATGTTTCAGATGCTTTTACTAAAGCTCTACCACAGGATAACTTTTAACATTGTTGTCACTTGATGGGGGTTACTTGATTCATGATCTTATGCAGTCACTTGTATACTATGTAACATGCCCATCAAGTGGGAGGTATAGTTTTTATACTTACACTCAGGTATCATTTATCATTCATTTTTCTCCCATAGTTACTTTGGCCATATTGGCCTTTAGTGGGAGATTGTTTGTGTTAGTGTCCATGTGAAAGGTCAAATGGCCACCGGACACTTCCTTGTATATGTTCTTTAATAAAACATATAGTCACATACTATAATTTCAATTGCATCTGTAACACCTAAGAAGTTTGTGTTTGTGCTCCCTGTGTACTATGTTTTTCTGCATATTCTGCAGCCTCTACAGAGTACCGTGTGTAGCCCTAGGAGCTCAATTTTCTACTCTGAGGATATCTTCGTGGAGCTCTCGAGAAGGAGAGTGCACCATGGTGCATCGCCATTGAAATACTTCAAGAACCAAGTTCTGGAACTTGATTCGCTACATGTTTCCACAACTCAGGTTTCACTTTGAGCAGCTCTTCTAAAGTGAGATGACATTGAACCTTAGTGTTGTTCATGACTTCAGTGTTTCTTGGAACCACTAAGTCTTCATTTCTTACCAGTATTGTGGGAGATTTTATTTGAAGAGATTCAGATTCCCATGGACCTATGAATTGTGGCAACTCTTGTAAAGAATTAGATTCAAAATCTAATCTTTCCTCTTCTTGTTGCTCTTCTTGATCTTCGTAAATAGATGGAATGTCTTGGGGAAATTGATCATGAAGGTTATCAATTTTAAGAATAGGAGGGGAATTACCCTTCTCCTTGGCCCATTTCTCTTCTTGTATTTCCCGCAAGAACGCTTGAGAATATTGCTAAATTGAAAGAGGTGTTCCATCATCTATGGAATCAAGAACGTAAGCTTTTGTTGGTGGTGAGCTTTCTCTTTCAATAATTGGTTGAGCCTGTGAAGGCAAAGAAATTTGCAGTTTGTTTACCAACTACTCTAATTTTTCTAATAATCCCTGGAAATGCAAACCTGGTTTGATAGAATTTGTCTAATTGAACAATTGACTACTTTGCTAGGTATCTCAAGATCTTTGAACCCATGGATGATGACTCTGCTTATTTTGCTAGGTTGATGTGGCTTGAATCTCCAAAAGGCTTCCTTCATGGTTCCTTGATTATCAATATATGAACCTTCTTCGAATTTGACCACTGGGTGTTCAAGTCCAAAGGGTTGATTGGTATTTTTGAGTTAGATAACTGACTATCTCAAACCATCCTCATAGATGCATGCACCTAATCGATTAGTCTTAATATATTCCAATTGTGTTTTATAGGGACATTCTAGTATCTATAGATAGGCAATGCTTAAGCTACATACATTTCTCTCCATGCTAAAATAAATTTTTGAATCACTTGTTTCTGAATTGAGTATGTAGGGGTAACCACTAAGTTGTTGTGATGAAGACCTAGCTATATGGTTGACACTAGCCTCAGATAATTTGATACATTGTCTACGTTTTCCTAGGTGTCTACCTGATCTCAAGTTCATAAGCTTTGTCTACTAGTCCCAACTTTCCCTTTGTATTGCTCAAAATCCTTTGGAGAACCCTTGGGTTCCTAATCCCACCTAAAGAGCAACTTTGAAACGAGCTTTCCAATGCACTATAGAGCTAAAAAAATGGATATTTGATGAAAAAGTTATGTTAAATCAGGCTCTTGGGGGTCAAAACAGGGAAACAAGACCTCACAATACATGATACCTAGGAAGTACCTATGATACTTGATACAAATGATATAGCATATATGATCTCATATACGATACTTGTCCTTGGATGATACACAACATCAATTATGACGATACGATATTTAAGCTTGTTGATACTTGGAATTTCATGATATAATACCTGGCTCCAACACGATACACGATACCTTGGCTAGAAAATACATGATACGATACTTAGTTTCATATGATACACAATACTCGAGTGTGCAATGATACACAATACTAGATTTTCATGATAAAATACTAGAGGTCACACGATATGTGATACTTACAGCTTCACGATACAATACAGACCTTCACGATACACGATACATGTGAGGTATCGTGATACACGATTTGGTGATACATGATACCAAATATTCCATGATACGATACTTGTGTGTTCACAATACATGATACTCAACCCGACAATACATGATACTTGTGAGGTATTGTGATACATGGGGAGACGATACACGATACACGTGAAGTATCATGATGCACGGGAATTCTGGTATCGCGATACCTGAACTCAACCGGTCATGATACTTGGACTTTTTGAAGTCCAAATTCAAATTTTTTTTTTTGGATATAAGTACCTTATGTCCTCCTTGTCACATAGATGTAGATGCAAAATCTTTCACCTAGCCCACAATTTTGCACTCGTGATACTGGGCACAAGTCGAGTCATGCCGTGTGAGTGTCACTCAATTTTTTGATTCTATACTTCTTGCTCGCAACCACAAGTGAAAAACGATGTGAATGTACAGTCACGAATGAAAAAAATCTAACAAATGAAGATGGGAGAAGATGATGATGAAAGTGGAGAAGAAATCAAAAACTAAACAAAAAAATGACTATTTTTTACCTTCCAACATCGCTACTCTACGTCTTACCATCACACGCTCATCTTTGAAGCTCTATCCCCAACAAGGACGACAAATTTGGTGTCACTCTAGCACAATGGTAAGTACCAATGTGAGGAGATCCACCTCATAAATGGCAATCCATGGAGACGTGAGGGTTGGTATGAAGACCATGAGCAAGTGAAGGCACAAGTGTGTGAGTGAGAAGCACACAAGCATGCACACACATACACACATGCGTGGACAAGCTAAGAGCAAAGAGAGGAACAATGGAAAGCTTTCTATTACAAAAGAAATCTTTTACAAAAGCTAAAATCTCTAACAAGCTAACCTCAAAAATGAGCTCTCTAGCTCTTTTTATAGTTTTTGAGTAGTTTTGGCCCTATCCAGACCTTGTGTCCAACCTTGTTAAAAATTAGGTTCCAGGGCTTATTTGAGGGCTCAAACGAAGTCTAAAAATTATGAAAATTGGTAGGTAGGTACGTCTAACACTCTTCAAGCTCGAGGACTCCTCGGCTTGAACAAAATGGAGTTGCAAAAGTTTTTAAATTAAAATAAATATATATAATTAAATATATAGAAAATAGGATTTTAGGTTTAATGTTAATATATATATATATATATATATATATATATATATATATATATATATATATATATATATATATATATATATATATATATATATATATATATATATATATATATATATATATATATATATATAAGGAAAAAAATAGTATATGAAATCAAGTGTACTATGCATAATTAAATATATAAGAAATTAAGGTTTTAAGATTAAAATTAATATACATAATTAGGTATATAAAGAACTAGGATTCTATGATAAATATTATTATACATAATGAAATATGAAAAGATATAGGATTTTTGAATTAAAATAAATATATATAACTAAATATATAAAAATTAGGGTTTTAGGTTTGATATTAATATAAATAATAATATATATATATAAATTAGGAAAAAATAGAATATATAATCAAATGTACTATGTGTAATTAAATATATAAAAAATAAAGGATTTTGAATTAAAATAAATATATATTATTAAATATATAGAAAAAGGATTTTAGGTTTAATATCAATATATATAATCAAATATATATAAAAATTGGGAAAAAAGTTAGAAGATATAATCAAATGTACTAAATTAGGGTTTTGGAATTAAACTAAATATATATAATTAAATACATTAGAAAATATCAATATATATAATCAAATATATATAAAAATTAGGAAAAAATAGTATATATAATCATATGTACTATGTATAATTAAATTGTTAAGAAATTAAGGTTTTAAGATTAAAATTAGTATATATAATTAGATATATAAAGAACTAGGATTCTAAGATAAATATTAGTATACATAATCAAATCTGAAAAGAGCTAGGGTTTTTGAGTTAAAATAAATATATAAAAAGTAGGATTTTAGGATTAATATTAATATATATAATCAAATATATATATATAAATTAGGAAAAAATTAGTATATATAATCAAATATACTTTATATAATTAAATATATAAGAAATTAGGGTTTCAACATTAAAACTAGTGTATATAATTAAATACATAAAGAACTAGGGTTTTATGATAAATTGGTGTTTTAGGAAGACAATTAAATGTCCTAACATCTCCACATGGTATCAAATGGCATCTTTGGATCCGGAGGGGAGAATGACATATCCTTCCACCAAGTGCAAGTATCAATTTTTTTCCAAACGATAGATTTGTATTGCACATGTTTGAGAATATGGATCCTTTGATGCATATCGACTAGAAAACCTATGCTACCAGCCGCATGGTTCTGCTCATGAGCAGATTGACCCACACGACATTGCACCATCTACCTCTCATGGGAAAAAGAGAACGAAATGGAAGGTAGAAGGACAACGTACTAGAAACATTACACAGAATAAACACATGGAAGAAATGTTCAAGGCATTTTATGACATGGACGAAGATCATGATGGTGGAGATGATGTCATGGGTTCCATGGACATGACAAAATTTTCACGATCAAAAGCCGATAAAGAACATCAGAACATGTGAAGACTAGCATGTTTACCACTCTACACTAGGGCAAAGATATATGTACTATGTGTTTCACTTGCAATGCTCGATCTTCAATCCATTTATGGATGGTCGGATAGTAGTATCTCTGAATTGTTCAGGTAAAGTGAATTTGAAATAAACTTTCATTACTGCATCAAAATAAGTTTATTTACTAATATCATTGTAATTTCTTATCCCTTAAGGCTTTTGAAAAGATTAGTTAATGCCAGATGGTAATGACATGCCTCCAACATGTGGAGACACAAAGAAGCTTTTACAATCCATGGGTATAGACCACACCAAGATTCATGCTTGTTTAAATGATTGCATTCTCTTTTGCAATGAGTATGAGCACCTCCACATATGTCAAAAGTGCGGAGCAAAAAGGTTTAGAGAATACCTTGTAGGCAAAGCAATCCCGGCAAAGTTTCTTTGCCACTTTCCTATAACCCCAAGAATTAAGGGCATGTTCATATGCAAATCCATAGCTCAATTAATGTCATGGCATGTAAAGATGGTATAATGTGAGTGTCTACTGATTCTAATGCTTGGAAACACATAGATAGTAAGTGGCTAGAGTTTGCTAGAGAGGCTTGGAATATACATCTAGGCCTAGCTATGGATGATATGTTGTACAAGGATAATGATCCGGAAGGGGGGCCATACCAAGAGATCTAGAAGTCACCAATATAGAGATATATATCCTCTATGCATCAAATCACCAAGAGGATGCTAGAATAGAGGACTTATGAAGCAAACACTTGTACGTACTTATTTGCTATATATATTTTTTTAGAATACTATTTTTCTATACTAGCATTATTATCGTATGCTAATTATTTGAGTTTTCTGGTGCAAAGCACGATGGGATATAGTCCATCGTTGACCTTGCATTCCATGATAGAGGAGCAATTTTTAGATTTCATATCTCAAGCACCTCCTGCTTATATGGCCATTGCGTCATAGTACTGGATCTCTCACGGTGACACTCCCTTCGACGATGTTACCATTAGTGTCCATGTGAAAGGCCAAATGGCCATTGAACATTCTTGTATATGTTCTTTAATAAAACATATAGTGTCCTAGTCAGTCACAGACTGTAAGTTTGATCGCATTTGTAACACCTAAGAAGTTTGTGTTCGTGCTCCTTGTGCACTGTGTTTTTTTGCATATTCTGCAGCCTCTATGCAGAGTACCATGTGAGGCACTTGGAGCTCCGTTTTCTACCCCTAGGATATCGTTGTGGATATCCCAAGGCTTTCTCCAAGGCTTATAGCTAAGGTGGAAACCAAGGCATAGACCTTGGCATACCTTGTCATCCGAGTCACTAAAGTCACCATTGGTGTTAGTAGCTACGCATGAGGGAGGACCTCAATGATCAAGGAAGATAGAGGTTCCCGATACTTCCTAGGAGGTCACCCATCCCATTACTGTTCCTCCCCAGAGCTCGCTTAACCATGGCAATCTCTTTCCACTAAGCTACACTCTTGTGGTGTCTAAAGAAGGGGAAAGACTAAGGTTAACATTACCTTGAACATGTTTTGGTCCCTCAAAGCTTCATTCTTTCCTTTCAAAGCCTATTTTTGAAGCATTTTTGGGGTGTTTTTTGGAGCCATTTTGGAGTATTTTTGCACATAGTTCTCTTCACACATGCCCAAGAACATCAAGAAGAGTGCTCCTTGTACTTATCTAACAATAAATATTAACCTTTGGGGTTGTGTTTTCTACCACACGTAAAACTACAGGTTTCTTGAAAGGTTTTTAGTTTTGGTGGGAGCAATTGCAGCAAATTTATGCAGGATTTTGAACCTAAAACAATAGAGTTGACAGACACTTGCAGATGTTGTTGGCTAGTTTTTGCTCTGTGCATTCGACCTTTTTAGTGTTATTTTACTGCATATATTGAGCACATACACACCATGTATGCTTCTATGGATACCGCTTATGTACGTCCATGTGTTCATTGATATAGTGGTTATGTTTTTTGCATAAAGACTTTTGTGTTTGATAAAGAGGGTTGTGGTGAGGTTTCTTAACTGGGAGATACCCAGATGTCGGTAAGCCTAGTTGGCTTCTTTTGGGTAATTAATTATATGCAGTGGAGTTAGTGATTCACTAGCAAATAAACATGTCAATACTTGCAGTTTTATGATATTTTGACATTGTTCATATGCTCATTTTGCAGAGGATACTCTCGTAAAAGTTTTCCAAATTTTTGGTTTCATCAACTATACAATGATGGATTTACTCCTTGATACACTTATTCATTGATGTTTGGACTCTTTTAGCTCCATTATCATTCTATTCAGTTCTCTACCGTCATGGCATCAGAGGTCTCAGGCACATCTGGTGGATCAGGGCCTAGTGCTAGTGTTCTTAGGAGAAGCTATAACTTGGAGGGCAAAGACCATTTTGAGATCCAAAAATTTTATGGCATAAACTTTGCTCTATGGAAGAATCAGATTAAAGACGTGCTGATTCAAAGGACGCAATGGAAGCCATATATGGAATTTCAAAGAAGCCTACTGACATGGATGAAGATGGCTAGGATGTTGGAAGTGAGGTAGGCCCTTAGGCTCATGTCACAGGTCCATGGTTCCATAGGTCCAGTTATGTACAACATTAATTCCAGCAATCTTCCATATTGACAAAACATGAACATACCACAACTTAATCATACAGATGATGAGACAAAGATAGAGAAAGAATAGACGTCATGTGTAAGGTGTTATGTAAGCCATTAAACTCATGTGAACACACCTTCACAAACACCTCATCAAAATATGCATAAAGCATATACGTACTGTTTCTCTTGTACCTATGCTGAATAGGACTCCTCCTGATATGAACGCCACGGCCTCCATAAACTTCAAGTAGTACCTGTGTGCATAAAGAGAATATGTACCTGAATACTTAACATAAGATGTGAATCTTATGTTAACCACCATCCAATGTCTTTGAAGTAGCCCGACATCTTCTTGTAGAAGACAATCTTCAACCTAATATCTTCCTGTAGAAGATAATCTTCAAAATCATGTAGATGGTCCCATCCAATGTCTTTGAAGTAGCCAGACATCTTCTTGTAGAAGATAATCTTCAACCTAACATCTTCTTGTAGAAGATGATCTTCAAATACATCATGTAGATGGGCGATCCTCACCATCAAGCTGCTAATAATCAAGTCTTCTTGCCATGAACAAGAGATGACCTCCTCTCCATGAGCTAGAGTGTGAGCACACCCTTCATCTTCTCCAAGAAGAATCATTAAGAAGAACTCCATAGCTGCTCCTCAACATGCTTCAAGTTAGCACCATGGCTGCCCCATGTGCTAGAAGAAACACCACCTCTACTGAGGTCCAAGCTCTAGAAAGCTTGTGTTGATCCTAGGTGAAGGATATATGACAATGATCCAATACTCTCCTTATATAGTTTTTCTTGTCCATTGAAAAGCTATACCAAAAGCACTTAAAACAGCCTAAATCTCCACGATCTCTATTGATCGTAATCGCGAAAAAAAACGCATCCAGAAATCGGGCATCGCGCATCATGTAGCTTTAATGAGAAAAGCTTACAAACTAAAAAACAATTGGGAACGCGCTGCCGCTTCGGGGATTCGCACTCAGGTCAGTAGTATGAGAGTCAAACAGCGTAGCCACTGCGCCAACCCGTTTAGTTGTTAAAGGCATTACTGGAACGCGCTAATCATACTGTGACCGCCCGTTGATTCTTGTAGGAGAGAGTAGAATGAACTATTGACTGAACCAATAGATCATTGTTTGACCAATAAGAGATTGATTCCAACAATCCCCCCTGCAATGTCATATTGGTACAATCTGAACTGGATCTGAAAACTTATCACAAGCTGCAAACTATTACAAGCTTCAAGCTTGTACTCCCGTACTTCAGAAAAAGTCTTCTTCAAAACTGAAATTGACTTTCCTTCAAAAAATATGAATTTGCTGAATATGAACCATAATACTTGAGAAAATATGCAAACTAGATATCCAATGTGTATACATCAAGCAATCACTGCTTGACAACAAGTATAGCATATACTGACTCTGCACCTGCTATCTTCTGTCTTCAAAAACCTGAAAACATACACTAGGATCCATATATTTGCATTTACCTTCCAAAAAGGTTTCTCAACGTACTTCTGCTGCATCATGTAAATACACTAAAAGAAATCAAGAACTGAATCTTGGAACCTGTGACTGTGAACTCACAACTTAGTGCATTATGAACGCTGCTGGTTCATCTCTGATTGTACTCAAGTCAAATCAACTCAACTCAATTGCAATCAACTGAAATATGAGTCAAAAATCTATGATGTCATTGTGTCTTCATCCTTTAAATCCTTCATACCTCTTTCCTTCAGAACTTGGTATAAACATATATGTGCGCACTTCTGAAATATACCTCTCTGAAATATCAAGCTTCTCTTCAATAGAAATCTGGAACCTTCTCCTGAACAGGAACATCCTAACAGGAACTTTCTCCAAACATTCTCCTTCTTCCTTCTTCTTTCAAAGCTGGAACATAAAGAGAACCTGACAAAGGAAATATAGGAATACCTGC
Organism: Ceratopteris richardii; assembly: GCA_020310875.1. NCBI lineage: Eukaryota > Viridiplantae > Streptophyta > Polypodiopsida > Polypodiales > Pteridaceae > Ceratopteris > Ceratopteris richardii. Next base: position 53,197,445 of record CM035425.1, read on the forward strand.
AATAGGAATACCTGTAGGTATGACTCTACATTCTTTTACATATGGCTGAAAAACAAGTCTTCATGTTTCATCACCCCCCTGGATGACTTAACGCTAGTATCCAAAATTCTTCAAATATATCAGACTTTATGAAATGTGGAACGTCTTCCTTCTTTCAATAAATCTGATGTTCAGTGATCAATACCTGTATCTGAAACAAAATCTCTGAACCCTTTTTTTTATTAGCACTGCAGTTGCTAATAGCTTTTTACTATAAGTCTTCACCTTCCCATATTATAGAATAAGGTTAGCTGATAAAACCTTGCTGAAAGCATTTTAGGATTCATACCCTTCTGCACATAACAAGTATTTCTATCTCTTTGCAACACAAATCTGATAGAATCTGAATCTTTGACTTACTTCTCCAATGTTAAGAATCTTCACAAACAAGGGATAGACAACTGAATCATAAATACTCAAGATCATACAAGATCTATTCAAGATCAATGATCTCTCTTGTGTAGAATCTGCTGTCATCAAACCTTCATGACTGAATGTTTGATTTGTTTACCTGAATGTCTCCATGTGTCCATGCTTCTTACAAAGTTGTAAAACTTTTCTTCAAACAAATCCTTCAAGGAATCTGCAATTCCTACTTGAAACATAAGTGGACAAACTTCTCACCTTGAGAACTCCAAAAGCTGCAAGTTGATACGTCATAACTTTCATATTTTTTCCCAGGTGAAATGTGATAGTACCTGCTTGATTTTCTTTTGGCTAACTCCACTTTTCAATCAAGTGATAGGATATGATGGAACACCTTTTTGAATACAAACATGTATCCAAAAGTCAAGACAATCACTGAAAGTAGATTCTTCAACTGACTGGTACATCAACAAGATTCTCAATTTTCTGAAGTTTCTGAAAATACTGAATATGAGGTAATCTTTTCCAAACATAAAACCTCAACCCAAGTCTTCAACATCTGCTACAGAAAAATCTTTTACCTCAAGAGTTAGATAAAGAAGAAATATACTTCTCTGCAACTTGTCATATACCAAGTAGCTTTGTATTGACACTCCAAGAATTCTTTGAGGGAACATATAATCTGCCTGCTTAAAAAGCTTCAACATAACTCATACACATATGAGTGCCTTTGTTTCTCTCAATGCAATTCTTTGTTAAATCTACTAAATCATGACCAAGTGTAATGCAAAACAAGAAACTGCTTCTTCTTCAAACAAGATGTTCTCGTAGACTTGTCTTTGGATGTAGAGGATAAAATAGGAAAAGTATATGGAAAATATATGAGAAAAGGAAGCCTTACTTTTCTTTTGGAACTGATGGACTTTCTTCTTCTGCATCTTTCTTCCACCTGATGATGTCAACATTTTCAAACTTCTCTTCCATACCTTTTGTTCTCTTCATCTTGAAGTAGCAAACACTCTTGACCTCTTCAAATGAACTTTTCTCTTCCTCTAATGCTAAGAGTAAGAAATAAAACAAACATGGTATACAAATGGAAGTGAGTATAGAAACATGTTTTATCATCTCCTCATATCTCTGAATAAAAATTCTGCTTCAAATGTCTGAAACGACTAAATTCACCAATCGTTGTCTGAATGATGAATTGCCCTTCTAGAGTTACCTTCTCTAGATACATTTGTACCTTGATATCCAACCAACTTGCAACAAAAAATTGGCTGTAAAACTCATCTCATCTCTGCACTTGTCTTCTTAGATGAACTTTCTTTCCATGAAAGAGATCTTCTCAAAACTCTCTAGAAAAACCTCTAGATACCTGTTTTGATGTAGCCTTTAACTTTCAAATGATGAAAGTGTATAAAAGAACTCCTTGAAATCTTCAAATCTCTTCATAACTGCTCTTCTAAGACATGACCTACAAATGATAATCTGATAGTAGAAACTGATACCTGTGATTTGATGTCGATCTGATTCCTTCATCTTCTCTAAACCATTGTTCTTCCTTGAATTTGAAGTAGTCTTCTCTTCATCAAGTTTGGGTCTTCAAACAATACTTTTGTAAAGTATTTGCATACTCTTCCAAAAATATTCGGCTGCTAACAGATCATCAACTTCATACTCCAGACTGATGAATACACATGTAACTGAATTGTCTAATTCTCAAATCTCTACTCATCTAGATTAAGTGTGTATGTCAAATGTCAAATGTTAGAAGATGCTTTCAAATCATATGTTGTAAATCTGGAAGTCTGGGAACCTAGGACATGAATGAGCCTTAATGCATTGATGCCAAAGATGTAAAGTTCTGTAACCAAAAACCTTAGTGCTCTGATACCAAATGTTGGAAGTGAGGTAGGCCCTTAGGCTCATATCACAGGTCCATGGTTCCATAGGTCCAGTTATGTACAACATTAATTCCAGCAATCTTCCATATTGACAAAACATGAACATACCACAACTTAATCATACAGATGATGAGACAAAGATAGAGAAAGAATAGACGTCATGTGTAAGGTGTTACGTAAGCCATCGCTTACTCATAGTATCATATATACCAATGTTCAATGTACAATGTGGGAGTAAAATTCTCAGCCACTCTATGTGATGAGAAATAGATGAATGAGTGAATGTACAATGTAACAAACATATTCAGATGTGTGGGAAGTAATCTGAATATACATGAGATGTGTGACCTGATAGGTTATAGAAGAGTGAATATGAGTGACTGAATGAGGAAGGATCAGTGTGAAACTGATGGTCAACAAACCTACATCTAAACTTAGGCTATGGAAGACCCTAAGTCAGATACGTGTGTGAAAAGATCGCATACTTATAAAGTAGCATGGAATGCTAAGAAGATTGTTGCCAGAAATCCTCAAACTCATGTGAACACACCTTCACAAACACCTCATCAAAATATGCATAAAGCATATACATACTGTTTCTCTTGTACCTATGCCGAATAGGACTCCTCCTGATATGAACGCCACGGTCTCCATAAACTTCAAGTAGTACCTATGTGCATAAAGAGAATATGTACCTGAATACTTAACATAAGATGTGAATCTTATGTTAACCACCATCCAATGTCTTTGAAGTAGCCCGACATCTTCTTGTAGAAGAAAATCTTCAACCTAATATCTTCCTGTAGAAGATAATCTTCAAAATCATGTAGATGGTCCCATCCAATGTCTTTGAAGTAGCCAGACATCTTCTTGTAGAAGATAATCTTCAACCTAACATCTTCTTGTAGAAGATGATCTTCAAATACATCATGTAGATGGGCGATCCTCACCATCAAGCTGCTAATAATCAAGTCTTCTTGCCATGAACAAGAGATGACCTCCTCTCCATGAGCTAGAGTGTGAGCACACCCTTCATCTTCTCCAAGAAGAATCATTAAGAAGAACTCCATAGCTGCTCCTCAACATGCTTCAAGTTAGCACCATGGCTGCCCCATGTGCTAGAAGAAACACCACCTCTACTGAGGTCCAAGCTCTAGAAAGCTTGTGTTGATCCTAGGTGCAGGATACATGACAATGATCCAATACTCTCCTTATATAGTTTTTCTTGTCCATTGAAAAGCTATACCAAAAGCACTTAAAACAGCATAAATCTCCACGATCTCTATTGATCGTAATCGCGAAAAAAAACGCATCCAGAAATCGGGTGTCGCGCATCATGTAGCTTTAATGAGAAAAGCTTACAAACTAAAAAACAATTGGGAACGCGCTGCCGCTTCGGGGATTCGAACTCAAGTCAGTAGTATGAGAGTCAAACAGCGTAGCCACTGTGCCAACCCGTTTAGTTGTTAAAGGCATTACTGGAATGCGCTAATCATAGTGTGACCGCCCTTTGATTCTTGTAGGAGAGAGTAGAATGAACTATTGACTGAACCAATAGATCATTGTTTGACCAATAAGAGATTGATTCCAACATAGGATGAGTTAGATGAAATCGCCAGGTCTACCATTTGCTTGCACCTGACATAGAAAGTGCAGAGGAGCTTTGGTAGAAGCTATGCAATACATATGAAAAAGAGACAACATCAAATAAAGTGTATCTGATGAGAAAATTATCTGACCTTCACGTGAAGGACACAGGTAGTGTTGTTGCTCATCTAAATGAGTTTGATGCTATATTCTCCCAGTTAGAGGCTCAAAAAATGGATATGTATAATGAAATGAAAGCAGTCTTGTTGTTACGCACCTTGCCATCATCATGGGATATGTTTTGCAGAGCTATTAGCAATAGTGCACCTGGTGGTAAACTAGTCTTTGATGACATATGTGGAGCACTCTTGAGTGAGGACATTTGTAGAAAATCTATGGTTGGTACTGAGAGTAGAGATGCATATAATGTTTGTGATTCTTACCAAGGAAAGAATCAGGAATGTGGTAGTACCAAGAACAAGGAAAAGAATGGCCAACAAAATAAGAGTAGAAGTAAATCAAGGAAGATGGATATCCAATGCCATTATTGTCATAAGAAAGGACACATGAAAATTGTCTACACAACCAGCATAGTCAGAATCTATGTAAGTGATAATGGATGCTTTTATTCTACCTAAACATAGACAGTTGTCCTTAGTGCCACATAGATATCTCAAAATCATCTTGACCCCTTCCCAATGTTTCTTTCCAGGATTAGACATAACAACTCCCACAACAAATGCAATGTCTATTCTCGTAGCTACCATAGCGTACATGAGACTACCAATAGCAGACTGATAGGGAATTTTGGTCATGAATTCCTTTTCCTCATCTGATTTGGGGCAATCATCTTTGCTCAATTTCACATATGTGGGTAAAGATGTACTCAGTGCCTTTCCACCCTGCATATTGAACCTGTGAAGTACTTTGGATATTTACTCACTTTGAGACAAGTATATGCATCTTCTAATCCTGTCACAAGTAATGCGCATGCCAAAAATAGTTTGGCATCCCCCAAATCCTTCATATGAAATGTCTGACTCAACTTCTTTTTGAGAATTGACAAGTAATAAGAGGACTTCCCAACAATCAACATATCATCAACATAAAATATCAAGTATATCAAGCTGCCATCTGAGCATCTCCTTGTGTAGAGACAATGATCCTCATTGCTTTGAGAACAGCCTTGAGACTTCATAAAGGCATCAAACTTTTGGTACCATTGTCTAGGGGACTGTTTAAGTCCATACAAGCTCTTCTTGAGCTTACAAACTAGATTTTCCTTGCCAGGAACTACATAACCCTTCGGTTGTTCCATATAGATCTCATCTATAAGATCTCCATGCAAGAAAGTAGTTTTCACATCCATTTGGACTAGCTCTAAGTCCTCCAGTGCAACGAATCCAAGCAACATGCGCAGGGTAGTCATCTTGAAAATTGGAGAGAAGATTTCCTCGAAATCAATACCATGTTGTTACTTTAAACCCTTTGCAACAAGTCATGCTTTATGCTTTGGAGAAGCACTATCTGATGTGAATTTCAACTTATACACCCATTTACATGGTAAAGCTTTCTTGCCCTTTAACAAAGTTACTAAATCCCAAGTACCATTATCGTGAATAAAATCCAACTCACTCTACATGGCACACTCCCACTTGACATGATCCTCTATCTGCATAGCCTCTTTGTAGCAAGAAGGCCGTCATCTGTTAGCATAACAAAATATAAACCTGGAACATATCTATCAGGTGGATGTGAGACACGTGTAGAGCATCTCAATGGTTGGTGAACAGGACCATGTGTAGATTGATCTGATCGAACATTCTCTTGAATGTCCCTATGTGCAGCATTTTTATGCATGCTAATTGGAGGACTAGTATCCTCAAACACCACTCTTCTCCCTTCAACCTCCTTAATGGGCTGCTTATGCATTTTACACTCACTAAAAATAACATCACTACTTCTGATCACTGATCGTGTTTCAAGATCCCATAAGCGATATCCAAATTGTCCTTCTCGACCATATCCAAGAAAAATGCATTTCTTTGACTTATGGTCCAACTTTTGTCTAAGATTCTTGGGTATATGAACATATGCTTCACACCAAAAAACTCGAAGATGGTCATAATATGGTGGCTTCCCTGTCCATAGCTCTTGTGCCCCTTTTAGACCTTTGGCACTACTAGGTGAAAGGTTAATCACATGAACTGCAGTCAATACTGCTTGTGCCCAAAAGCCTAGTAAGAGGTTTGCATGATGCAACATAGAAAGTACTCTATGTTGAATAGTTCTATTCATCCTTTCAGCTAACCATTCTATACTGGGGTATAAGGAGTTGTAAACTCTCTACGAATCCCTCTCGACTGACAAAAAAGACTAAATTCATGTGAGGTATACTCGCCCCCATTATCTGAAGGTAAAGTCTTAAGCTTAGTTCCTTTTTCAGTCTCAACTGAAGCAAGCCATTTTTTGAAAGTACGGAATACCTCATCGTTCGATTTGATAGGATATATCCAAACTTTTCTAGTAGCATCATCTATGAAAGTGACAAAGTAAAAAGAACCACCTAAGGACATAGTGGGCATAGGACCACACACATCTGTATGAACGAGATCTAAAGGCTAAATTGAAGAGTCAATGTGCGTTCTATGCACATTTCTTGTTTGCTTTCCATATTGACAATGCTCACAAAATGAAAAATCAGAGAAAAATAACACAGATAAGTAGGTAGAATGAGAAAGATTTTCCATTCCACTACAAGATATATGGCCCAAACAACCATGCAAAGTACAAGCCATAGGTTGTTCAGTAACAGCTAACAAGTGTTCTTTCTGTGATACAAATAAAGGATAAAGTGAACCAACTTTGCTTCCTTTTGCAACCATATTGCGCTTGGATATACAAAAAAGACTAAGCATAGAAGACCACCTTGTAACCAAGGTCATCAAGTTGACCAACTGACATCAAACTATGTGATAACTAAGGTACATGGTGTACATTATGCATAGTAAATTTAGAACCATCAATGAACTGCACAACACATCTCCAATCCCCACAACATCACACTCGTAAGAGTCACCAAGTCTCACGATACCAAGAGACTTTGTTGCATAATTAGAGAACCATTCTCTATGTGGTGTCACATGGAAAGAAACACTAGAATCTAGAAGCCATGTGTGGGAAAGAGAATCAGCCATAAGAGCCTCACTTGGCCCAGTACTTTCAAGTGTCAGCACATCACCACCATCAGAAATAGCATTAATTTCTTCAATCTTCATAGTCAAAGTAGATGGTGCAGACAACTATTTAAGATGCCCATCAACATTCTGTTCTTTAACTTTAGCATTCTTTAATGCATAACATTCTTTCTTCATGTGTCCTTTCTTATGACAATAATGACATTCGATATCCCTCTTCCTTGATTTACTTCTACTCCTATTTCATTGACCATTATTTTCCTTGTTCTTGATCCTGCCACGTTGCTGATTCTTTCCTTGGTAAGAATCATGAACATTGTATGCATCTCCACTATGAGTGCCAACCATAGATTTTCTATGAATCTCCTCACTAAAGATTGCTCCACATATGTCATCATAGACCAGTTTATGACCAGATGCACTATTGCTAATAGCTGTGCAAAATGTATCCCATGATGATGGCAAGGTGCATAACAACAATATTTTTTTAATTTCATTATCCATATCCATTTTTTTAGCTTGTAACTGGGCGAATATAGCATCAAACTCATTTAGATTAACAACAACACTATCTATGTCCTTCGTGTGAAGGTCATATAATTTTCTCATTATATACACTTTATTTGATATTGTCTCTTTTTCATATGTGTCACATAACTTCTTCCAAAGCTCCTCTGCACTTTCACAATCTAATATTGTAAAGTAAAGATTATCTACTTGGTGCAAGCAAATGGTAGACCTGGCCATTTCATCTAGCTCATCCCAATCATCTTCATCCATGTCAGTAGGCTTCTTTGAAATCTCATTTGAATCAACACATCTTTAATCTAATTCTTTCATAGAGCAAAGTTTGTGATCAAATTTTTGGATCTCAAAATGGTCTTTTCCCTGCAAGTTATAGCTCATCCTCACAACAATGGCACTAGATCCTGATCCACTAGATGTGCCTGAGACCTCTGATGCCATGATGCTAGAGAATTGAATAGAATGTTAATGGAGCTAGAAGAGTCCAAACACCAACAAATAAGAGTATCAAGGAATACATCGACCACTGTATAGTTGACAAAACCAAAAATCTAGAAAACTTTTGTCAGAGTATCCTCTATAAAATGAGCATATGGCCAGTGTTAAAATATCATAAAACTGCAAGTACTGACATGCTTACCTACATAGTGAATCATTGACTCCACTGCATATAACTAGTTACCCGCAGGAAGATCAGTCCAGGCAGAACGGGTCCATTATGTGAGTTGCAGATCAAGCTTTCCTGGCTAGTCAGAAGGGCAAAGGAAAATGGAGCTCTTCAACTAGTAAGCAGAAATTTGCTAAGAAGGAAGATAAAGATGAGAAGAAATCAGAAAAACAGAAATTTTTTTGTAAGTACTGTAAAAGGAATGATCATATCATAAAGAACTATCCAAAAGTGGCTGCTAAAGAGGCAAATAAGAAAGAGGCTGGAATGGTTGTTGCAGAGGCCTCTACACAAAAAACAAAGTCTACAAATCTTGTGCAGGAAGGAGAATGGGCATTTACTACTGTCTGCAGTTTTCACCCATCTTCTCATGAGCAGTGCATGTTTGCAGTACACTCAAATGTTTGGTATTTTGACAGTGGGGCAACCAAACATATTACCTCGTAGCACAGTTTCTTCTCTTCACTCAAGCCTGCCCCTACAGGGAATACCGTTACATGTGCCAACAACTCCTCTTATCCTGTTATGGGAGTTGGTAAGATCATTTTTGACTACCGCTGATGGTAGTTCTTTCACTTTGTCAGATGCTTTATTTGTGCCAGGGATCAAAAAGAACCTGTTATCAGTTTTTGCATTAGCCAAGATTGGCTTGGTTGTGAAATTTGTTGATGACAGGTGTACATTTCATGATGTGTCAAATGGCGATGTGATTATTACTTCTGGCATTTTATGTCGTGGGCTGTATAAGCTCATAGACTATGAAAGATCTAAAAATGATTTGGCATGTGCAGTAAATGATTCTCAGGCTATGTCAGATGCAAATTTTGGCATGCACGCTTTGGTCATCTGAATTTTGCTAGTTTGTTACGCCTGCAAAAATCTGAAATGGTGTCCTCTTTGGCCAAACTTGAGGCACGTGGAAAACATGTTTGTGAAGGCTATATTTTGGGCAAAATGCAGCGTTCCTCCTTTGGTTCAGTTCAGGCTACACAGAAATTGCAGCTTGTACATAGTGATGTCTGTGGTCCTATGCAGACACCCTCTTTTGGAAATTACCTTTAGTTCCTGACTTTCATTGATGATTTTTCCAGGCATGCATGGGTATATCCACTCAAAGCAAAGTCCGAAGGGTTCATGTGCTTCAAACAGGTTTTGGTTTTGGCTAAAAATCTATCAGCATGTAAAATGGGCACCATCCGTTCTGATTGAGTGGGGAAATATATGTCTTCTGATTTTAATGCATTTCTGGCTGAACGTGGGATAAAACACCAATGTACAGTGCCGTATACACCTCAACAAAATGGAGTTGCTGAACGGAAGAACAGGTCACTCATGGAGATGGCGAGGTGTATGGTCAAGAGTCAGGCTTTACCTCATAGTTTCTGGCTTGAGGTTGTCATGTGTGCAGCATATGTACTGAACAGGTGTCCCACTAAAGCGCTGCAGTCTATCACTCCATATGAGGCTTGGCATGACCGCAAGCCATCTGTTGCTCATCTGCGTGTTTTTGGTTGTTTGGCATATGCACTAGTGCCTGAACAACATCGCAGAAAATTCGATGATAAGGTAGTAAAATGTATTTTTGTTGGATATAGTTCTGAAAGTAAAGGCTATCGTCTGTATCATCCACGGACTAAATGCATTCTCCTTAGCTGTGATGTTGTCTTTGTGGAAGATGCTATTCAGCCATTGCTTTCATGTACTAAGGAGACATCTGTTAGCTCCAAATACATGTATGATACTTTGATGCCTCTTTTTATAGGTGGACAGTCTAGTGCTGGTCCTAATGAGGCAACTTCTTAGCCTTTGCAGGTTTTATATGATGATGCAGATCATTCCATTTCTGATGCAGATTTACATGATGCACTTGTTGATGAGAGAGCTGATATTGAGCAGGCAAAAACTATGCCAAAATGGCTGGTGGAGACTTTTTGTGACAGCAAATGAGATGCACCTTTGTCATATCGTACTCGTTCAGGCTCTCATAGTTCCTCCTTTGCATCAGATTTCTATGATATGGCTGCGTCTAGTCTCTATGATGAGAATGAGCCTGTTTCTTTTGATGAAGCACAGAATTCAAAAAATTGGATGGCTGCTATGCAATCTGAATATGATGCTATAATGAAGAATGGTACATGGTCTTTATGTGACTTGCCTCCTAGCATGAAGGCCATTGGCACTAACTGGGTATACAAGTTGAAGCGTAAACCTGATGGTACAGTTGACAAGTATAAGGCTAGGCTTGTTGCAAAGGGTTATGCCCAGGAAAGAGGCATTGATTTTGATGAGACCTTTGCACCTACATGCCGTATGACTACTGTTCGGAGTATTTGTGCACTTGCAGCCCATCATGGTTGGAATGTACATCAGCTGGACATTAAAACAACATTTCTGAATGGTGACTTGCATGAAGAAGTGTATGTTTTTCAGCCCCGTTGCTTTATGCAGAAAGGGCATGAAAACCAGGTGTGCAGGGTAAAAAAGGCATTATATGGTTTAAAGCAAGCACCACGTGCTTGGTATGAGAAGATACATGCCTATTTGGTTGCACATGGTTTTGAGAACAGTCCAACTGAAAGCACCTTATATTGTTGATTTCAAGGCTAATTTGTATGCCTCATTTGAGATGTCTGATTTGGGGCATTTGCATCACTATTTGGGCATTCAGTTTATGCAAGTTGATGGTGGAATGGCTTTGTGTCAAACAAAATATATTGACACATTATTGTAGTGTTTTGGCCATGAAGACTGTAAGCCTATTGCCACTCCTATGAAGACAGGTTTACAATTGAGTCTTCATGATGTTGGAGATGCATTTGATGTTGTTCTCTATCAGCAGGCTGTTGGATGCTTGATTTACTTATGCATTACTTGGCCATATATTCAGTTTGCTATCTCACAAATGAGCAGGTTTATGGATTGCCCAGGAGTGAAGCATTGGCAGACCATTAAGCGCATCTTTCCTACTTGAGTGGTACTCGGCTACTTGGGTTGTTTTATCCCAAGAGGGGATCACTACCGCCAAATTTGCATGCTTTTTCTGACTCTGATTGGGCTAGTTGCTATGACACTCGTGTGTCCACTAGTGGCTTTTGCTTCATGCTTGGTAGCTCATGTATATCTTGGTTGAGCAAGAAGCAGCCTACTGTGGCCACTTCCAGTTGTGAGGCTGAGTATAGGGCAGCTTTCACAGCGACTATTGAGTGTGTGTGGCTTGTTGCGAACATTTGTTTTATGTAGGGTACAAGTTTCAAATTATGTAAATACCTTTGGGAAGTCTTCAAATACTTCAAGAAGGCTCATATTATTCATAAAATTTAGCAAAAATACCACGTGAGTTCTAGAACATGGTGAGTCAAATTAGTGAGTCACAAGGGAGCTTCAGTGGTGTCCTAGTGGAAGGTCGATGTGGCTAGTTCTCAAAGTCCATCAATACTTTGCTTATTTGAGCACTTGAGTCATGTAATACCTCCATCCAAGTGTCTACCACGAATTTAGATGTATTAGGAAGGTTTTAGATTAGTTTCCCATGCTATAAAAAGAGGAGAAAAGTCGTGATCTTGGGGGATGTCCAAGAGAGTATCTCTATGCTACTCTAGTTTTTGTATGCAGAGCTTGTATCTCCCTCATTATATATCCAAATTACATGTTTGATATCTCATTTGAAAGCTCTTCTTGTCTACTTTCACAGTACCAATTTTCATAATCATTGGATTTGTGAGCTGAGAGCAACACTCTCTGCAAGTAGTGTGTGTTCTCTGTTTTTTATCCCTGCTGAAGGTCTCCATTAAACATCCAACTTGCAGAGGTCATATCTCCTTGTGTATGTATCCAAATCATGTGTTCTTTAGCTTGTTAGAAAGCTCTCCAAGTCTATTTGTATTCTGGAAATTTTCAGATTCATTGGAGTTGTGAGTTAAGAGCAGTAGTCTCTGCAAGTGATGTATGTCCTCAGGTTCATCTCTGTTTCAAGGTCTCCATTAAAGCTGCATATTGCAGAGGTCATAGCTCATTGAGTATTTATCCAAATTGAGTGTTCTTTGGCTCATTGGAAAGCTCTTGGTCTCTAGTATATGTGGTTAAAACAGTTTTAAAAACTTTTGAGTGAGTAGAGAGTAGTAAGCTCTGCAAGCATGACTGGTTTTCTATGATGAAGTTTGTGAGAAGGTCAACTTGTTCCTAGGGGGTTCCACCTACTTCCTGCTATACTTTGGAGGTCAATAAACTCCAACATTGGTATCAGAGCAAGTACTTGGAGGCTTGGAGAAGGTTATCATACCTTGACGAAGAATTTGAAGCTATCAAAGAAGCAGTTCATCATCAACACTACACAAAGGTAGAAGAAGATTGCAAGGAGGCATCTGAAGCAACATCCAAGCAAAGAAAGGTGCACATACCTCATTTACAAGGTAAATATTATATTTCTTCTCATCACACACATTGGAAAGGAGGCTTAAAGGAGGAAGCTTAGCATTTGTATTATGGGAGACCAACATGCACAAATAGAGAAGCTTGATAAGACCAATTATCAGGCATGGAAGTTTAGAATCACAGCATACTTGCAAGGTAGAGGCTTGTATGGTTTGATTGACGGCACAGATATCAAACCCACATTACCAGAGGACCCAAATCAGCAACAATTGAGGGAGTTTAGACTTTGGAATGAGAGAGACAAAAGGGTTATATTCATTTTATCACAAAATATTCAAGATTCAATGGTAGGACACATACAAGATCTAGACACAAGTAGAGATGTTTGGCTTGCATTGGAAAGGTTGTATGCTACAGGTACAAGAGCAAGGAAGATTCAACTCAAAAATGAGTTGAATAACATAAAGAAAGATACAAGGACATCGGTCAATGATTACATATTGAAAGTTAAAGAGATTGCAGATCAACTAGGATCAATTCAAGCTCATGTGGAGGACGACGACTTGGTTGCACATACTCTCAACGGACTCAAAGATGATGAGAGATGGAAACCCTTCATTACTTCAGTTTATGTCAGAGGAGAATTACCAGATTTTGATCAACTTATTGCCCTCATGGTCACGGAGGAGATGAATCTAAATGGTTCTACTTCAAATCAAAAAGGATCTCAAGGACAAGCTCTTTATGTAGGATCATCAAGAGGTGGAAACAGAGGTGGAAGAGGTTCAAATAGAGGTCGAGGAAGAAGGATCGATGATCAAAGGACTTCAAGTGGCTTCTTCAACACAAGAGGAAGAGGAAAATCAAGCGCTAGAGGTACAAGAGGCTACTACAACTACAACCAAAGACAAAGGAGTGAAGATAATAAGAACAATTGCTATATATGTGGAAGGTATGGACACTATGCCAAAGATTGTTATCAAAATGAAAATAATCAAGGTGGTAATCGAAGAGGAGGCTATTCAAGAAGAGGTAAACAACAAGGAAATTATGCAGTTGAAGGTAAAAGTGATGATTATGATTCTCTTCTTATGATGAACTTAGAAACTAAGATGAATTCCAATAGTGATGTATGGTACGTAGATAGTGGTTGTTCTAATCACATGTCTCATGATGCTTCATGGTTTTCTAATATGCATAATCCGTCATGTAAAGGTCATGTTGAAACAGGAGATGATACAACACATAAGATTATGCAGGTTGGAGATGTTGTTATGCAGGATAAGAGCAAGAAAAATTGCTTGAAGGATGTACTTTATGTGCCAACGATCACTAAGAATTTGATGTCGGTTGGTCAAATGGTAGAAAAAGGTCTACAAGTGAGATTTAATCATGCAGGTTGCTTCATTGAGGATCCAAAGCAAAGGAGGTTAATTGCTAGAGGTCAAAAACAAGGTAGATTGTTTACATTCAAGGTAAACCCAAATCATACAAACTATTTCTCTTATGGTATGCATCGAATAGCAGAGCTTGATCTATGGCACAAAAGGATTGGACACATGAATGTACACAGGTTAAAGGAGCTATCAAAGAAGAGGATTGTTGAAGGATTACCTGATCTTACTAAGCAACATATGGTGCATCTTTGTGAAGCATGTCAAATGGGTAAGCAGAGTAGACAACCTTTCAAGCATTCAAGTTATGTAAGTGATGGTTTGCTAGATCTCATACACACAGATGTGTGGGGACCTACTAAAGAGGCATCCTTGATTGGTAATAAGTACTATGTATCATTCATTGATGATCATAGTAGAATGACATTTGTGTATTTCATTAAACATAAGAGTGAGGTCTTTGATTGTTTCAAGAAGTTCAAATCATATGTCGAAAAGCAAACAGGAAGGTATATTAAGAAGCTAAGGTCTGATGGAGGGGGAGAGTATTTCTCTCAAGCTTTTACTGATTTTTTGTATGATGAAGGTATCAAAAGAGAAGTTACATGCAGGTATACTCCACAACAAAATGGAGTCGCAGAAAGAAGAAACAGAATCATAGCAGAAGCATCTAGAAGTATGCTTAATGATATGTGTTTGCCTAATTATTTTTGGGCTGAAGCTGTTAGCATAAGTGTTTACATTATAAATAGAGTTCCGACTGCTGGAGTTCATCATTTGACACCATATGAGGTATGGCATGGAAGGAAACCAAGTGTAAGTCATTTGAAAGTATTTGGTTGTGTATGTTATGTACATGTACCTAATGAGGTGAGATCTAAACTTGATGCAAAATCAGAAAAATGTATATTTATTGGTTATGCAGATACTCAAAGAGGATATAGATGCTATAATCCTCATACCAATAAGGTTGTTGTGTCAAGAGATGTAAACTTTGATGAATCACTTTCATGGTATGCAGATAAGAATTGTTTGCAGGTCATGGATGAAAATGAAGAAGGTGTGGTTGAAGGAGATGAATGCATAGTTCAGCCATCAGGAAGTTTAAATGATGAAAGGAGTGGTCTAGATGAAGAAAGAGGATCACCTTTCAATGGAAGATTAAGGCAAGAGTCACCTCCAAGTGTTAAAAGTAAAGGTAAACTCAAACTTGTTGAAGTTAATGATGGAGAGGAAATTAGTGATGTATGTGAGTATGGAGAATCATCAAAGGTTCCTAATAAGAAAGGAAGAGCATCTACATTGGAGGTAAGAAGAACTTCAAGAGTAAGTAAGCAACCTCAAAGGTATACTTATGAATCTTTCATGAATACTCATTATGCTTTTATGACAAAAGTTGAGCAGGAAAATGAACCCACATGTTATGATGAGGCCAAAGGAGATGAAAAGTGGGAGAAAGCAATGAGAGAAGAAATGGAAGCACTACAGGATAACAAGACTTGGAATTTAGTTCCAAGTACACCAAAGCAAAAGGTAATTGGTTGCAAGTGGGTTTTTAAGATTAAAAGAAATAGTGATGGTAGTGTGTCTAGATATAAGGCTAGACTTGTAGCAAAAGGATATAATCAAACTCAAGGTGTGGACTATGAGGAAACATTTAGTCCAGTAGCAAATATGGCAACGGTGAGAACTTTGTTGGCTTTAGCTGCAAGTAAAAGGTGGAATATATATCAACTCGATATAAAGAATGCCTTTCTTAATGGTGAGTTAAATGAAGAAGTGTATATGTCACAACCAGATGGTTATGTGGATGCAAAATATCCTAATCATGTATGCAGGTTAAAGAAGGCATTGTATGGTCTTAAGCAGGCACCAAGGGCATGGAATGCAAGGTTGGTAAAGTATCTTATGCTGCAAGGATACACAGCGAGTCATGCTGATCCTTCACTTTATGTAAAACATGTAGATGGCATGTGTGTCTATGTATGCATTTATGTGGATGACTTGTTGATTACAGGGAATGATGCAAAAGCAATTGATGAGATAAAAGGTAATTTGGGAAAGGAATTTAAAATTTCAGATCTTGGTTTGCTCAGATACTTTCTTGGGATTGAAATTGTGTATAGCGATGAAGGTATGTGGTTGATACAAAGAAAGTATATATGTGATATGCTGAAAAGGTTTGGTATGCAGGAATGTAAATTTGTTTCTACTCCAATGGAATGTAATGTAAAGCTGAGTGCAAAGGAAGGTGATGAGTTGCATGATATGAATGTATATAGATCCATGGTAGGATCTTTGATTTATGCAACAAAAACTAGACCTGATATATGTTATGCAGTGGAAGTATTGTCACAGTTTATGCATGAACCTAGAGTACCTCATATGCATGCAGCGAAAAGAGTGCTTAGGTATTTGAAAGGTACCATGAACGAAGGATTATTTTATAGTCATGATGTTGATCTAACTCTTAAAGTCTTTAGTGATGCAGATTGGGCTGGAAGCAAAGATGACAGAAGATCCACAAGTGGATATGTGGTAATAGTAGGAAACAAGACATTAACATGGAGTTCAAAGAAACAGCCTACAGTCGCTTTATCTTCTACAGAGGCTGAGTATAGAGGTTTAGCATTGGCTACTACTGAGGTTATGTGGTTTAAAAAGTTGTTTCATGACTTGAATGTGCAGGTTGATGTACCACTGATATATGGGGATAACTTGAGCAGCATTCATATGACCTCAAATCCTATTTTTCATGCTAGAACAAAGCATATAGAGGTTCACTATCATTATGTTCGAGAGAAGGCCATGAACAATGAAGTGCAGGTTTCTTTTGTTGGAACAAAGGATCAAGTTGCAGATATCTTCACCAAATCCTTGGATGGACCAAAGCTTCAAAGATTCAACTATATTCTTGGCATGAAGGAAATACCCTTTGAAACTTGAGGGGGAGAATGTTGCGAACATTTGTTTTATGTAGGGTACAAGTTTCAAATTATGTAAATACCTTTGGGAAGTCTTCAAATACTTCAAGAAGGCTCATATTATTCATAAAATTTAGCAAAAATACCACGTGAGTTCTAGAACATGGTGAGTCAAATTAGTCAGTCACAAGGGAGCTTCAGTGGTGTCCTAGTGGAAGGTCGATGTGGCTAGTTCTCAAAGTCCATCAATACTTTGCTTATTTGAGCACTTGATTCATGTAATACCTCCATCCAAGTGTCTACCACGAATTTAGATGTATTAGGAAGGTTTTAGATTAGTTTCCCATGCTATAAAAAGAGGAGAAAAGTCGTGATCTTGGGGGATGTCCAAGAGAGTATCTCTATGCTACTCTAGTTTTTGTATGCAGAGCTTGCAGAGCTTGTATCTCCCTCATTATATATCCAAATTACATGTTTGATATCTCATTTGAAAGCTCTTCTTGTCTACTTTCAAAGTACCAATTTTCATAATCATTGGATTTGTGAGCTGAGAGCAACACGCTCTGCAAGTAGTGTGTGTTCTCTGTTTTTTTTATCCCTGCTGAAGGTCTCCATTAAACATCCAACTTGCAGAGGTCATATCTCCTTGTGTATGTATCCAAATCATGTGTTCTTTAGCTTGTTAGAAAGCTCTCCAAGTCTATTTGTATTCTGGAAATTTTCAGATTCATTGGAGTTGTGAGTTAAGAGCAGTAGTCTCTGCAAGTGATGTATGTCCTCAGGTTCATCTCTGTTTCAAGGTCTCCATTAAAGCTGCATATTGCAGAGGTCATAGCTCATTGAGTATTTATCCAAATTGAGTGTTCTTTGGCTCATTGGAAAGCTCTTGGTCTCTAGTATATGTGGTTAAAACAGTTTTAAAAACTTTTGAGTGAGTAGAGAGTAGTAAGCTCTGCAAGCATGACTGGTTTTCTATGATGAAGTTTGTGAGAAGGTCAACTTGTTCCTAGGGGGTTCCACCTACTTCCTGCTATACTTTGGAGGTCAATAAACTCCAACATGGCTCAGATGCCTTAGGGCTGATTTGGGTGTTGGTCAGTCTTCTGCCACCACCATCTTCACTGACAGTCACAGTGCATTGGCAGTTGCGAGGAACCCTGTGTTCCATGCTCGCACTTAGCACATTGAGGTGCATTATCACTATGTCAGGGAGAGGTTCTCTGCTAGGGAGATCAGCTTGGCATATGTGGCCACACAGGAGAACATTGAAGACCTTTTCACGAAGGCTCTGCCTATGGAGAAGTTTGAAGCTTTCCACAAAGCTTTGGGCTTACTTCCTTTTGTGGAGTGATTTCCACATAGCTTGGCACTTCCTTATACATGAGTGCCAGCTCCTTGTTCACCGTATCACTCCCAGGGGGGAGTTGTTGATATATTTAGGTAGTGATGTGTGTGAACACACTAGGACCGCCGGGGCACTTTTTTCCCTCTTTAGGAGATTTTTTTCCCCCGGCTTGTATATACACCTATTGCCCTAATGGGCTACTTATCTTTGTACATTCTCTAGTAATACATTCAGTATTGTGTGTTTGTGCTCTAAGCTTCTTCTTCTTCTTCCTTGTGTTGTTCGCGTGCTTCCGGAGACGTCTAACTCCAATAAACCTCACCACGAACCTCTTTATCAAAGGTAAAAGACTTTATGCAAAAACGTAACCACTATATGAATGACCACATGGATGTACATAAGCAGTATGCACAGAAGCATGCATGGTGTGTATGTGCTCAATATACGCAGTAAAATGACACTAAAAGGCTGAATGCACAGCCCAAAAACTAGTCAACAACACCTACAAGTGTCTGTCAATTCTGATGTTTTAGGCACAAAAGCCTGCATAAATTTGCAGTTGAAGCTCCCACCAAAACTGAAAACCTTTCGAGAAACCTATAGTTTTACGAGTGTGGCTGAAAACACAGCCCCAAAGGTTGATATTTATTGTTGGAGAAGTACAAAGAACACTCTTCTTGATGTTCTTGGACATGTGTGAAGAGAACTATGTGCGAAGGTACTCCAAAATGGCTCCAAAAGACATCCCAAATACGCTTCAAAAATAGGCTTTGAAAGCAAAGAATGATGCTTTGAGGGACCAAAACATGTTCAAGGTAATGTTAACCTTAGTCTTTCCCCTTCTTCAAACACCACAAGAGTGTAGCTTAGTGGCAAGAGGTTGCCACGGCTAAGCGAGCCCAGGGGGAACAATACTGGGATGGGTGACCTCCCGGGAAGTACCAGGAAACTCTATGTTCCTTGATTGTTGAGGTCCTCCCTCACGTGCAGCCAATGGTGCCAATAGTGAATTTGGTGACTCGGATGACAAGGTATGCCAAGTTCTATGCCTTGGTCACTACCTTAATCATAAACGTAAGCCTTGGAGAAAGCATAGGGTGGGTAGGTGCTTACTTCGCTCGCACAAAAGGAACAAATCTTTTGCATCCAAACACTCTGATATCAATGAAGTATTTCGATGGCGATGCACCATGGTAGGACTTTGGAGAAACCCTTGGGTGGGTGGGCAAGTGCTCACTTTTCTCACACAAAAGGAACAAATCTTTTGCATCAAAACGCTCTGATACGAGTGAAGTATTTCGATGGCGATGCACCACAGTGCGCTCTCCTTCTCGAGAGCTCCACGACAATATCCTCGGAGTAGAAAACTGAGCTCTTAGGGTTGCACACGGTAGTCCACATAGAGGTTGTAGAATATGCAAAAAAACACAGTATATAGGGAGCACGATCACATAATTCTTAGGTGTTACAAATGCGGTCGAACTTATAGTGTGTGACTGACCAAGCCACTATATGTTCTAATAAAGAACATATACAAAGAAGTGTCCGGTGGCCATTTGGCCTTTCACATGGACACTAACGATAATAATTCCAATATGTCAAAAGCAGGATATAAGCAAAAGTCCCAAAGATACCTCTAGACAAAATAGGAGACATGAGTGAAGGTGAAGAAGGTAATACTTATCTTCCAATCACCTACCAAGGTTATACAACCACCTCCTTGTGGAAGCAATGGGGAAAACTCGCATTAAGAACAACTAGAATGAAGCTTCAAATGGCTGACGACCATATTGAAAGACCTCTAGGATTGCTAGAAGGGATAACTCTAACCACTTGTGGTGTAGAGTTTGAGCACACCTTTGCTATATGTAACTTTGGCAAAAATAATGTCTATGAGATGATCCTAGGAAGTCCCTTCCTATGACAAATGCAAATAGAACAGGATTGGGGAACCAACTCCTTGTACTTGTAGCACTTAGGAGTCACAATCAAGGTCAATCTAAAAGATTATACCTTTAGAGATGTACCACCCCTAGAGTGGAATCCTATACACAAGGCTCTAGAAGATTCAATCTATATGCATTCGAAAACTTCATCCGATCTTCGAAAACTTCATCTGATCCATCTCGGATGCATGAAGATACTCATTTGTGGATGTGCAAGGTTGCATAGGAAGAGGAAAAATGCCTAAAAGCGAGAGAAGAAAGAACTTCTCAAGGAGATAGATCAATTAGAGACCCAACCTACACACCGATGATCTTTCTAGATAAGGATTTTGAGCCTCATGGTTGGGCAGAAATCTTAGCCACCATGGACATTGTTGTCAATGAAGAACAGTGGACACCTCATTGTGATGAGGAGGGTTATGATATCGTTGTGTTCATGTGTGAGCCCTTGCTAGCAAAATGTGACCCTAGTGATGTCATAGAAGAAGAAGAGGATGGTGATGATCTAGAGTCCATTGTGATGGATACTTTGATTCAGAGGAGCACTACCTAGAAGACATAGGAGTATTTACCCAAAAAGAAGAAGAACCTCTCACAAGCATCAAAACTGTCAATTCAAAGGATGGAAGTGAAGGTGGTCAAAAGAAGAAGAAAAGAAAAGCAATGAAACAAGAAGAGGAGGAATCATTGTTCAAAGTACTAGAGACTTTCAAGAAATATGAAGTTGAAGACTAGAAAATTTTGGTATGAATGCCTAAGAGAGAGGCCATCAAAGGAGAAGTGTATGATAATAAAGAAAAAACCAAAAAAATTGTAGTGACCATTGAAGAGAACGAAGAGCAATGTACATACATAGGGGAAGACCTAAGTGAAGAAGAAGAAGGAGAGCTTGTAGCTTTATTAAGGGAATATAGGGACATGTTTGCATGGACCTATAGAGACTTGAAGGGGGTAGATCTAGAAATATGCTCTCATACAATTCCCATGATTGTTGATGCCAAGCCCACCAAATAGAAGCCCTACACATATAATGACACTTATGCAGCCAAAATAAAAGAAGAAATCGACAGATTAATTGAAGCTATATTTATCTATGAGATTGAGCATACTGAGTGGGTGTCCCCCATTGTAGTGGTTCCCAAGAAGAATGAAAAATTGAGAGTGTGTATTAACCTTAAAAAAGTTAACACCGCTACAATCAGATATAGCTATCCACTTCCAATCACTGAACATTTATTGGAGCGTGTTGTAGGCAAGGAAGTTTATAGTTTCCTTGATGGATTTTCAGGTTACAACCAAGTAGCCATTGCCCTAGAAGATCAACACAAAATGGCCTTCACCACAGAGTGGGGAATCTTTGTATTTCGTGTGATGCCATTTGGGCTCACCAATGCAGCTACAACATTCCAAAGGCTCATGTGTCATGTCTTCAAAGAGTTCTTGTGAAATAGCTTAGAAGTGTATGTGGATGATTTGTGTGATCCTTCCCAAGAAAGAAGATACCACACCCCTGAGCTCAGACATATCTTCAACAAGTGTAGAGAATATCGAGTGTGTCTAAACCCAAAAAAAATGTGTGTTCATGGTATGTCAAGGTAAGATCTTAGGTCATATTATTTCTAAGAGCAGAATAGCAACATATGAGGACAAAGTAAGAGCCATAGCAGAGTTGCCAAGGCCAAGGAATTTTAAAGAGATACAAGCCTTTATGGGCCATTGTGGATATTAGCGCAAGTTTATCCACATGTATGCAATCATAGCTAAACCTCTTTATGCATTGTTGACAAATTTTGAGTGGAATGATGAATGCGAAAATTCCTTCAATGACTTGAAGAGACATTTGTGCACATCACCAATACTGACCACTCCTGACTGGAATAAACCATTCCATATCCATGTAGATGCATCAAATTATGCAATAGGATGTGTGCTACCACAACCCACAGGTGAAGGAAATCTAGATTTGCCTATAACATATGCTATCAAACAGTTAAACACAGCTGAAAGAAACTATACAACAATTGAGAGAGAAGGCTTAGGCATGGTATATGCCATGAAGAAGTTTTGACACTATCTATTGGCCAACAAGTTCAAATTTATCACTGACTATCAAGCATTAATATATTTGGTCAATAAACCTTGCAATACAGGATGTTTACTAAGATGGTTCCTCTTACTAATGGAATAAGATTTTTGAATTTTTTTGTTAGGAAAGGTAGGAAGGCCACCTCAGGGCGGATCACCTTTCTTGCATCACTTCAGGAGAGTCACCATAAGGAGTGTTGGATGAACTGCCCGATGCTTATGTGCTCAATTTAGAAGTGGTTCCTAAATGGGCAAATAAGTTGGTACCTATCCTAACCTTTGGGACCGCAAATAAGAATGTGAAAAAAAAACAAAGATGAAATTGGAAAAATCACAAAAATATCAAATATTGGCAGGAAGTATGTACAAACAAGATATAGAGGGTGTATTAGCTTGTTGTGTCAAGGAGGACAAACATAGCAGTTGGTTGCAACAAGCCCATGAAGGATTGCTAGGAAATCATTATTCTAAACAATGAACATTGCATAATCTAAAACATTTCGGAGCGTATTGGCCTATTATGGACAAAGAAACACATGAGTGGATTAAGAATTGTCCAATGTGCCAAGAGAGACCCCTAGTGGAGCATGCTACCCTTTATCATGTGTCTTTGATTCTAGACTAGAGTGCTCCATTGGTAGAATTTATGAGATCAAGAACACTACCAAACGAAGCTAGTCTAGCCAAAAAACGAAGCATGGAACAAGAGGCTCAAGACTATACTTTAGTAGGAGACAACCTGTATCGAAGGGGCAAGGATGGTTACTTAAGACTGTGTGTTCATGAATCAGATTGTTTGAAAGTCTTAGAAATTGCACATAACGGTGTTGCAGGTGGAAACTTTGGTCCTGGTCAAGTAATTAAGACCATTCTATTCTCAGAACTTTGGTGGCCCACTCTTCATATGGATGCACATACCTATGTGGAGAAATGTGACACATGTCAACGTGCACAATGCCCAATCAGAAAAGACAAGATGCCTTTGAGGCCAATGATGGGAGGACGTGCATTTTTGAAGTAGGGTATAGACTTTGTTGGTCCTATTAACCCCCTAGCTAGAAACTGCCATGTAGAATACATTATTGTAGCCACATATTATCTTAAAAAGTGGGTAGAAGTAAAGACCACCACAAAGAATGATGCTCAAACTACGGCTAAGTTTTTATTTGAGAACATGTTCACAAGATACGAGTTACAAATAGAGTTAGTAAGTGATAGAGGCACACACTTCTTGAACGAAGTGATTGAAAACCTTCTCCAAGAATTCTTGGTGATACATAAGAATTTTTCTCCTATCATCCACAAGCTAACGGATAATCTAAGAGCACCAATAAGATCCTATGTAATGTATTGTCAAAATTGGTAAATAATAAATTCTCTGATCGGGATAAACAACTTCATCATGCTATTTGGGCTTATCGAGTTGCCTACAAAATGGTACTCAATGCCCCCCCATTTTAGATGGTCTTTGGAGAGAATGTAGTGATACCATTAGACTTTTTGATCCCAACTTGAAAAGTAGCACAAGAGCATGAGTGGAATGGACACAAGTCGTCCACCAGGATCTTTGATTTAGAATGCTTAGTTGAGACAAGGCTATGAGTGACAACAGGCATCTACGCTGCCAAGAAAAGACAAAAGGCATACTTTGATGCACACATCAAGGATAAAGGATTGAAAGAAGGAGATCTATTGCTGGTTTATACACTAAAGAAACATGCTCGTAAATTGGAAAAATGAGGATATGGACCCATGATCATTAATAGAATTTTGACTAGTGGTGCGGTTCAATTGGCCACTCTAGAAGGTGACATCTTGTCAAGCTATATTAGTGGATGCCGAGTCAAGCTATATCAAGAACCTCTTATAGAGGATATGCTAATGAGACTCAACACTACTAAGAAGAAAAAAGAAGAAGAGTTAAGGATTAGAGAAGAAACACATGTAGAGGCTAGAGAGCACATTAGGAAAAATAAGTTAAGGCAACTAGGCATAGATGTCAATCCCAAAGCCCCAAGGTATCACATGGCCATGTACCCAACATCAGGTGTAATTTCTTTTCAAATAATCAACCAAAGTCCCTTTGTGACCATAGAGATAGGACAAAGAAAGAATGTAAATACTATGAAAGCATTGATTGGCTCAGGTGCAACAACTAGTGCAGTTATACTTTCATACTGCCAAGACCTGCAATTGAACATCAATCCTATAAAAGCTAATCTCATAGTTTTGGGAGGTATGGAAAACCCTTGTTTGGGTGAGTTGGAGGTTCTCATCTACCTTCAAAATGTACCAATGACAGTCAAAATGCTAGTGTGTGAAGATGAGGACCTTACGGAACCACTTGTCTTGGGGCAAGACTAGAGCTATGAACATGCAATCAACTTCTTAAAGTTTGGGTACACGAACAATGCATTACATTAGAATCAGAGAATTGTATTCTCACAAATCCAAGTGTCACACATTCTCTTAGTTCTTCTAAGCCTAATCTTAGGAAAAAAGATGTTGTATGTGTCAAAAGCTATGTGATCGAGAAGAAGTAAATCATGGAAGAATGATCTCAAAGTTGACCAGAACTCTCCTCTTTTTCAAAGACTAATGCAGTCACAATAATTTAACCACAAAGGCAAGCAAAACAGAAAAAGACAATTGCTATATTAAATAGACGAACATAATTCAAGAAGAAAGAAGCTCCAGGCATGAAGCAGATTTGGGTACATAAAGGAGATCAACTATCAATGTTGCCACAACAATTCCCACGCAAGTAGGCTAGCCATGCAAAAAGAAGAACCAAGTTACTAGGACAAGCTCCATGACAAGGAATCCGACAAATTTGGGTGCCTAAAAAATTAGTTGTAGCTCAACATGGGCGATCACAACTGTGGGTGACCAAGAAAATCTTACATGCACAAAACCTTATGTTCCCCCACATGAGTAAAGTCTCAACAAAGAAGCCAAGGAGAGGCAAGGGTCAAAACCAAGCACAAAGATCAAAAGAGGATCAACTCACCTCTTTGGCAATAGTAAGAAGGAAATCAAAGATATGGGTTTGGAAGCCAAAAGTTCCAGTAGCCCCCACATAATCAAAGAGCCAACCACAAGGGATACAAAATTTAAGGAACCATCCAAAGACGAAGAGGCCAAAAATGATCAATACACAACCAACCACTATTCTCAAATGGATCCCTGTAAGGAGGCATGATAAACTGTCATTCAACCCTCGATTGCTTGCATCATTTCAAGATCCACTCGATACCTCCAAACAAAGATGGAATCAAGTCTGTAAGTAACATTGGAAGCCTCGACGTGCAAAAACCATGTCCCTTTGCAATAACCTTGTCTTTTGCACCATTTAGGTCATGCATTTCCAAAGTGTGCATTAATATAGGTCCACATTACATGGTCGTGCATAGACACAATTGAGAAATCCCAAGCACATGAGACACACGACATATTTAAAATATTTTCTTGATACTAACCTCTTTCTTCTTGTTTTATGCCATTGTTTCCAAAAAAAAAACAAAAGAGAAAGGACAGGACCATGTGCTCAATAAATCTTATCAGTGAATCACAAATAAGAACATTCATCAACAACGCAAGACATGCCAATGGTCGATCACTGTGATGGGCATACAACACAAAGAGTGAAGATCGATGTACCTTTCACCATGGTAAGGATCGCCTACTTCGTCAACACGATAACCAAGATAGATTAGGAAACCTCTTTGTCAACATACCCTTGAGCACTTAGCTCAAGACCCAAATTTTTGCACCATACATCTTAAAATGCATTCCCCAAGTACACATACATAGGGCTACATTACAAGGCCGTGCACAAGGCACATATTTTCTTCAACCCATGCACTAGCAAACTTACCCATCATTCATTATGGGTCACGAGTACTTGGCATGAACACTATGAAACCAAAGGACGTCAAGGTGACAACAACAAGAGCAAGGAAGCAATCCACTATCGACAACTACTCACAATCAACATGACAACCTCTTTTAAGTAGCTAGCAATTTTTGAAAGCTCACAAATACACCATCATGCAGACTCCCAAGGAAGAAGTACATACAAAGGGACTAAAACCTGCAAAGGCTAACAATGAAAAAATGAAGATCAGGACAACTAACCCTGCTACATTTGGAAGATAGCCCACTCTTGTTGATAACTGATGGACACTACTGCTCAAAGTACTACATAGAACAACCACTCTAACAAGTCTCTGTCAGGGATGGCATACTCGAGAGGTGGGGAGTGTTCGAATTCAAGGTCAAGCACAAGCATGGATGTGCATCAAAGAAGTGGACACATAAGAATATGGAGAATATGGGGAGTTCCAAGAAGTATATATCAAATTTGCAGAAGAAATCCCTATAAAAACAATGATTTTCATCACTAAAAACCATTGTAAATACCATTCACATTTTTGCAACTCCATTTTGTTCAAGCCAAGGAGTCCTAGAGCTTGAGGATTGTTAGAAGTACGTCCTACCAATTTTCATAATTTTTAGACTCTATTTGAGCCCCCAAATAAGCCTTGGAACCTAATTTTCAACTAGGCCAGACATAGGTCTGGATAGGGGCAAAACTACTCAAAACACTAGAAAAAGAGCTAGAGAGCTCATTTTTGAGGTGAGCTTTTGTAAGAGAGTTCTTTTGTAATAGCAAGCTTTCCATTGTTCCTCTCTTTGCTCTTACCTTGTGCATGTGTGTGTATGCTTGTGTGCTTCTCACTCATGCACTTGTGCCTTCAATTGCTCAATATGGTCTTTGTACCAGTCCTCACGTCTCCACAAATTGACATTTATGAAGTGGATCTCCCCATGTTGGTACTTACCATTGTGCTAGAGTGACAGTGTGTATGTACATGTGTTTGTATGTGTATGTGTGTCTATGTGTGTGTATATGTGTGTCTCTTTTGTGTGTGTATATATGCATGTAAGTATATGTGTGTCCATATGTGTATGTATGTACATGTATGTATATGTGTGTGCATGCATGTATGTATATGTGTGTGTGTGTCTGTATGCATATGCATGTGTGTATGTATTTGTGTGTATGTGTATGTGTGTATGTATGCATGCATATGCATGAATATGCATGAGTGTGTATGTATAGATGTGAGAGAGTGTGTGTGTGTGTGTTTATGTGTGTGTCTATGTGTGTATGTATATATGTGTGTATGTGTGAAAAAGTGTGCATATGAATATGTGTGTATGTGTGTATGTATATGTGTGTATGCATGTGAGAGTATATGTGTATGCATATGTATGTGTATGCATATGTGCATGTATGTGTGTGTATGTATATGTGTGTGTA
Organism: Ceratopteris richardii; assembly: GCA_020310875.1. Classification (NCBI taxonomy): domain Eukaryota; kingdom Viridiplantae; phylum Streptophyta; class Polypodiopsida; order Polypodiales; family Pteridaceae; genus Ceratopteris; species Ceratopteris richardii. The sequence continues at coordinate 53,225,121 of CM035425.1, forward strand.
TCTATGCATATGCATGTGTGTGTATGTATGCATGTGAGCGTGTGTGTGTATATATGTGTATGTATGCTCTAAAACTAACATTAAATGTTAACAAACATTAATTTCATTTCTCTTTCTCTTTCATCTCTCTCTCTCCTTTTCATCTCTCTCTCTCTTTCTCTCTCTATATATCTCTTTCTTTCTCTCTCTTTGTCTCTCTCTCTTTGTCTCTCTCTCTAATAAAGAACTAAACAATACATGCATGTACATAAATCACTTACATCGATGTAATTTCCTTCGGATCACTCATCAAAGACATCGACTCTCATCAAATTACAAAAAATCAATGCCAAAAAGCTCTTGCAAAACAAAATGAAAAAGAAATTAGGAAACAAAAATGAATAGAGAAAGAGAGAGGATGAAAGAGTGCACTCATCACTTACCAAGATGCGTGAGAGAGAGAGACATGTGTGTCTATGTAGAGAGAGAGAGAGAGATGTATGTGTGTGTGTGTGTGGAGAAAGAGAGATCTATGTGTGTGTATGGAAAGAGAGGAGGGTGGATGTGTGAAGGGAGAGACAAAAAGCACAAGACGAGCACAATGCAAGTGGATGTGTGTGATGATGTGTAAAACACCACAAGAAATGAATTAATGTGACACTAGAACACCTCTATGGTCACCATTAACTCATTGCCACTCCAAACTTTGAGGAATGATAGCCAAAACCAAGAACTTTACTTCTTCAGAATTTTCTAGTCATTGAAATGACATACCTTCAGTATTTTGCTAATTTCTCTTAGCTCAAATATTATTTCTCTGAGATCTTTTAGTGGATGAAACTAGAAGAGTAGAGCTTTCCAACAAGCTATCAATGCTTGAAACAGATCTCTAGAACTCAAGTTATGGCCTTCACAAGATCACCCTGTATGACTTGCCAAAACTAAAAATTTTGCCTCCTTTAGTAATTCTGAGTGTTTAAAAATCAAAATTCGATGCCTAGCATCCACTTGCAACCAAAAGTCGATGCTTGGCATCGACTTTCAGCTTTTTTAGCCACTTTTTCAACGCCAGAATTACCCCCTTGAATGCACACATGAACAAGACCACTTTTATGTGGGAAGTCGATGCCAGGCATCAACTTTATGCTGAAACTCGATGCCAGGCATCGAGTTGCTCCACAAACATCATCTTTTCAAGAAGATTTAGCAGGAGATGGAACTCAGAAAATAAAACACACACTTATCAGCACAAACTCAATGCCAGGCATCGAGTTGCTTGGAAAACTTGAACTTTTGAAATCATTTCACAGTAGACAAGCATGGAGATGATGGAGAGAGTCTCATACACAGAACTTTAACTATTTCTTCTCATAACTATGAAAAGTGAACTAACTTTACAAAATATAATACACTTGTGAATTTTTCCCTTCACATAGGCATGTGGTTTTCTTCTAAAGCTTTGACCTTCAAACATATGTCCAATTAGTGATTGTTTCTCCAACACCTCCCCCTCAATCACTAATTGACATTCTCTGTTCCTTCATATCTTCTTCTTTTATTTTACTCCTGCCATGCTTTTAAATCTGCTGGTCTTCACACCATCCAAGCTCTTTGTCATTATGTCTGCTATCCGATCTTTTGTAAAAATGTAATCCACTTCAATTTCTTTCTCCATTACCTTTTCTCTCAGGAAATGATAATGTATCTCTGTATGTTTTGTTCTTGCATGAAATACTGGATTTGCTGCAAGATAAAGTGACCTCATATTATCTCCATGTATTGTAGGTATACCTTGATCAATGCCCAAGCTTTTGAATAATGTCTGCATCCATATGACCTCCTTAGCTGCTTCCACAAGTCCTTTGTACTCAGCTTCAGTTGATGACAATGCTACTGTATGTTGTTTCTTTGAACACCAACTTACAAGCTTATCACCAATGTATATCATGTAGCCATGAGTTGATCTTCTGTCATCCTGGTTACCAACCCAGTCTGAGTCACTATAGGCTCTCAACTTCAAATCTGATGTAAAAGGATAATATAATCCTTCCTTTTTAGTTCCTTTGATATATCTGAGAACTCTTTGACCTGCAATCCATTGTGGGTCCTTTGGACAATGCCTGAACTATGATAAAACTCCCACTGCATAACTAAGATCAGGTCTTGTTAGTGTAGCATAAATCAAACTACCCACAAGAGATTGATACTTCCTCATATCTTTGTATTATGCACCATCATATTTACTGAGCTTGTGATTAACTTCAAGTGGAGTTGAAGCTTCTCTGCAATTTTCCATATCAAACTTCTTCAATAGATTCAGAAGATACATTTCTTGTGATACATATATGCCATGATCTGTATAAGTGACTTCCATTCCAAGAAAGTATGATAACTTTCCTAGATCACTGATCTTGAATTCTTTTTCAAATAATCTCTTTACCTCCTTGATTCCTTCATCTGAAGTACCTATGATTATAATGTCATCTACATAAATACAAATGTAGACTGTACCTTCCTCTGTTCTTTTGATGAGTAGACTTGGATCTGCTTTTGAACTTTGATATCCAAGATCATTGAGATACTTCACCAGTCTATAGTTCCATGCTCTTGGAGCTTGTTTCAATCCATAGAGTGCTCTTCTCAACCTGCAAACAAAATTTGGATACCTGGAATCTATAAACCCTTGAGGTTGTTCCATGTATACCTCATCTGATATGTATCCATTCAAGAATGCATTCTTTATATCCAATTGACTTAGGGTCCATCCTTTTGAAGCTGCAATAGCAATGATTGTCCTTATAGTTGACATCTTAGCTACAGGACTAAATGTCTCATCATAATCTATGCCATAGGTTTGGGCATAGCCTTTCACCATCAGTCTAGCCTTGTATCTGGCTATACTTCCATCTGCAAGCTTCTTCACTTTATAAACCCATTTATTTCCAATTACTTTCTTACCATTTGGTTTAGGAACAAGTTCCCATGTCTTGTTCTCCTCCAGTGCATTGAATTCTTCCTTCATTGCATCTTCCCATTGCTTCTTACCTTTTGCTTCATCATAGTTCTGAGGTTCTTCATCATCTTTACCATATATGCATAGTTCTTTTGAGTTATGTAAGAAGTATCATAAGAATACCTTTCTGGTTGCCTTCTAGTCCTGTTTGACCTTCTTGGTTCACATTCTTCATAAGTGTCTGGATACACCTCTTCGTAAAATATAAGAGCTTCTTCATTCCTTCTTGTTAATCCACTTCTAGATGTACTTGCTTGCATATAATCTTCATCTCTATTTACCTGCACAATTGATTTTCTATTCTCACATCTTCTTACCTCTTCTTCAAATTCTTCAGCTGTATGAATTTGATCTGCATACCAACTTCTCTGTTCATCAAATGTAACATCTCTAGAAACAATACATTGTTTGGTTAGAGGATTCCACAATCTGTAACCCATCTGCTTTTCATCATAACCAATGAACACATATTTTTCTACCTTTGGTTCAAGTTTATGTCTAAGTTGTGATGGCACATAAGCATATGCAATTGATCCAAACACTCTACAATGGTTTCTTACCCCACCAAGCTTCATATGGAGTCATTCCATTTAGAGCTGCACATGGTAATCTATTCACAAGATATGTAGCTGTATTTACAACCTCAGCCCAAAGATAATTTGGACAATTCTTCTCCTTTAGCATAGCTCTAGCAAACTCAACCAAAGTCTTGTTCCTTCTTTCTGCTACACCATTTTGTTGTGGTGTATACCCGCAGGTTATTTATCTCTTAATACCTGCATTCCAAAGATAATCATTGAACTCTTGGGAGAAATATTCTCCCCCTCCATCAGACCTCAGTCTCTTAAGCTTTTTACCTGTGACTCTCTTTGCATATGCATGAAAATGCTTGAAGGCTCCAAACACTTCTGATCTTTCCTTCAAAACATATAATGTTATCCATCTTGTAGCATCATCAATGAAAAGAACATAATACCTTGAGCCACTGATAGATCCTTCTTTTGTTGGTCCCCATACATCTGTATGAATGAGCTCTAGTAATCCATCATGTTTGAATCCTTTCTTTTGAAATGGTAACATGTGTGCTTTACCCATTTGACATGCTTCACATTTATAAACCATATGTTGACTCTGCACATTTGGTAATCCTAGTACAGACTGATTAGCAACCATAGCTTTAATTCCTCTTTCATTGAAATGACCTAATCTCTTATGCCAAAGATCAAGTTCTCCTTCACCATGTGTGAGCAAAGCTTGACCAATGTTCCCTTGTACTCTTAAAGTAAAGAGTCTACCTTCTTTCTTACCAGAGACAATCTGATTATATCCATTCTCTGGATCTTCAACAAATACTCCATTTGTAAACCTGACTTGAAAACCTTTTTCAACTATCTGTCCCACACTAATCAAGTTTTTAGGTATTGTGGGAACATACAAAACATTGGTTAGCAAATCTGCTCCACTCTTGCATTTCACTTTTCCAATTGAATGTACACTATGTCTTGTATTATCACCTGTTTGAACACTATGACTAGAAATGCCTTTTTCCAATTCTGACATCAATTATGTTTCCTGACAAATGATTAGAAAATCCAGAGTCAATGTAAAATACCTTTAGATCTTCTTTATCTAATGTGCTGATTGAATTCATCATCAATGATGTATGACTTTCATTCTGTGTGTCATTTGCATAATTGTAGTAGGTGGTGTTGTAGGATTGATTCTGTCCCCAACTTCTTCCTCCACCTCTACCATAGCCTCCTCTTTGACTTTTTCTACCTCTTTAAAAATTACTTTGATATTTTCCACCTCGACCTCTGCTATTGTTGTTTTGATTCTGGTTTGATCCTTGTTGATTGTGCCAACAGTCATGAGACAAATGATTACTCAATCCACAGATCCAGCAAGCCTTCTTGTTGTTATTTTGATTACCTCTTCCTCTTCCAAAACCTCTTGCTCTTCCTCTACAGTGCCTTTACCTCTTGCATAATAAACTTGAGAACTCGACTCCTCTTCATCCTTTGCTTTACCTTTATCTCCTTTCTTCTTGTTCTTCATGTACATTGCCGAACTTTGTCCTTTATCTCCATCTCCCTTCAAGTCTTGCTCATATGTGAGCATCAAACCAAGTAATTGATTTAAATCTGGAACATAATGATTCAAAGAAAGTTCTGTTGACAAGACGAAAGGTTTCCACCTTTCATCTCCTCTCAAACCTGCAAGTAGTTGAGCAATCAATCTGTGATCTTCAACATCTTCATCTATGGATCCAAGACTATCTGCTAGATCCTTCATCTTGCTGACATAATCACTAATACTTTGACTTGGCTTCTTCTTGAATGTTGTAAATTCTGACCATAGACTTGCTTTCCTTGCTTTAGTAGTGCTTTGGAAATGATACTCCAATGCATTCCATACATCTTCAGATGATTCCAATCCTCTGATGTGTGGTAGCAAATGATCAGAGATTGTATTGTAGATGTAGGCTTTTGCACTTGCATCCTTCTTCTGCCAATGCTTTAAAGAACCTCTTTCTTTGGTCGGCTTTCATCTTCAAATACTGGCTTCTCTTCTTCACCTGTTACATATACCATGAGATCCTTACTCATAAGTAAGGCTTCCATTCTCATTACCCATGCGGGGTAATTATCTCTGTCCAATTTGTCAATGGAGATATGATCTGCCATACTCCTTTCCTTCTGCTGCAACCTTTGAGCTTAAAGGATAAAGAATAATACCTTTTGGAGTTCTTTGTGTACGAGGATACTTTTGAAGTAACCTTTTGATGGCTTGTGTCTTCAAATGCTTCACCTTTCAAACTTTAATGGAAAATTTTCCAAAACTTCTCGTACCTTTGCCGCCTTCTCCTCTTCAGGACCTTTTTGCTCTGATACCACTTGTTGATGTGTAAAACACCACAAGAAATGAACTAATGTGACACTAGAACACCTCTATGGTCACCATTAACTCATTGCCACTCCAAACTTTGAGGAATGATAGCCAAAACCAAGAACTTTACTTCTTCAGAATTTTCTAGTCACTAAAATGACATACCTTCAGAATCTTGCTAATTTATCTCAGCTCAAATATTATTTCTCTGAGATCTTTTAGTGGATGAAACTAGAAGAGTAGAGCTTTCCAACAAGCTATCATATGCTTGAAACTGGATCTCTAGAACTCAAGTTATGGCCTTCACAAGATCACCCTCTATGACTTGCCAAAACTGGAAATTTTGCCTCCTTTAGTAATTCTGAGTGTCTAAAAATGAAAATTCGATGCTTAGCATCGACTTGCAACCAAAAGTCGATGCTTGGCATTGACTTTCAGCTTTTTTAGCCACTTTTTCAGCGCCAAAATTACCCCCTTGAACACTGTGTTGACCTAAGTACCAACTTAGGGACTTGCGGAGAAAGAGACTATACCTCAATCCCCTCTCAAGTGCATATAGTGGGGATACACGCTTTTAATTATCAATCCAAAGAGTATACAAACCTAGCCGAGTGTATGAGGACATGCAATCATGTGATGATCAATGCAAATGAACTACTCAAAGAGTGTAAACAAGGCAAAGACTTATCCAAACAAGCTTCAATTGTCGGTCATGGCGAAACGATACTTGGTGCAGCAGCCGTCAGTATTTTGGTCTTTTCTCTCAGCTCCGAGCTTCAAATATAGCGAATAGCATATGCGTTTCGAAGCTCTTGAGAAGACGCATGCAATGGCAGTGGTTTCACTCAATTCTGACACTCCTAATTCAACTTATGAGTAAAATACTGAGTTGCAGGAAATACTTTCCTACACTTCAGCACTTCCTACACTTCGCACACACCTTACCTACAGCAAATAAACACTTTCATGGATATACAACACTCACAAGCACTCTTTCCAAGCAATACACATGCATACAAGCTCACAGAGAAGAAGATACAGAGTGAAGAAGACACAAATTCGAATTTCTGTGCCCTCTATTCTCACAATGGCAAAAAGTTCTTTACAAAGAGTCACAGTTGACTTATATACTAGTGCCCTAAAAATGGTCCTTTCACACAAGAGACCGGCACTTTATTCACTAAAAGACTAATTTCCTACTATTTTACATGGGTAAATCTCTAATCTTCTGCGGGTATGCATCTAGAGGACTCCTCTAGTGCCTTTACAACGGAAAATATATTACAAGAATCGTTATGATACAAAATTGTGATGTCCAAATCGGAAAAATTTTGGGGCCCGTCTTTTTCTCTACTTTGTGCTTTCTTTAGCTCTGCAACACTCTCCCCCTCTTCGTCTCTGTCGTCCCGTGACAGGCTTTAGCTTTTCGTCGGCTGATTGCTTCGTTTCTCCGCACGCTACCCTTGGTCGGTTTTGTCTGTAGTTAAACAGACATGCAGCTTTGATGACCTGTTCTTGATTCAAGCTCTACTACACTAGAGCCTGCTGCATTTGTCTTGCCTGTTTATTTGGGTTGCCACGCATGCCACCAGTGACTAGGAATGTGCTGTTCTTAGTCACCCTCTTAAACTTTTCAGCCTCTGCCCCTTTCTAACTTTTGGTCCTCTGATTTGTCCTGGTTGCACACATCTGACCCTGTTGTATTGCTTTGAGCCTGTTTGCTTTCTTCCACCGTGCAGGACCTGGATGTTTTGCATTGTTGCCTGATGCGTGCCCCTGCGGGGCTTTGTGCAGAGATGGGTGTTGCGCCCCTGCGGGGCTTCTTGCAGAGATATGTCTTCGGATATTTCTATTTAGTGAAGCTGCTTCTTTCGTTGCCTTCTTCTTTTCTTCTTTTTACTCGACCCTCCCTCAACACTGCCCCCCTCCTAGACTCTGTCGTCCCCAACAGGCTTTAACAAGCAACGGGCATATGTTTTATATACTCTTTGCTCTGTATCATTTAGCAGATTGGCTTCACGTATCATGAGTTGTTTCCATTGTTCTGCCTTCACACCGTCATTGGGTGGCTGTCTATGATCTGCGAAGAAGCTAAGCTCGTAAGCTACTAATCTGGCATTTAAATTTGACGACATCTTCAAAAAGATTTTGGAATCAATCTCAAAAAATCCGGTAAAGAAGGCTTCTTCAAAAGTTTGCATATATACACTTGGCAAGAACATCAATCTGGAATAATAAGCCATTATTGTTGGGCGGCTAGGCATAACTGATATATCAAAAATGAGGATTTCTGTGCCTTGATTAATTCCGATGAAATTCAAAAAGGTGTAGGCCGCATGCTTGAAGACCTTGAGTACCGTAAGTATCATACTAAGTATCTTATTGGTCATTTTGACAGTTAAGTCAGGTACTGTCACATAATTCTGCAGCCAAAATTCGATGGTTTTGACCATATAATCCTCCGTTGGCAAGTAATTATATGGTGGGCTTGGTAGTAGCGAATAATTCAGCCATTGATTATTTATTGCGCCATTTCTTTGCAAGTCCAAAAATTCTCGGGCATCCCTTCTCCGTGGTATAGGACAAAATGAAGGGTTTACCTGTAATGAATATGGTGCTGCTTGCCAATGTACCTTTAGTGTGGGATGTTTCTCCAAAAGCTTTCTTCTCCAGATTGGTTGTGCAGCTTCGAACTCTTCTTGGCTGTATGTGAATGTGTCTTGTTTAAAATTGAGTTGCTCATCTGGACTCTTCTTTGTAATCTTCTTTATATATCGTCTTTTTTTCTCTTTCAATAGTCCGTACGGAATATTGAAAGGCTTCATTGTCTTGTCCAGGTCTTTACCTTTGATCTTGGCCTCTTTCATCACCTTAATGACTTCATTTTCAAAATTCTCCGTCAATCGGGACACCACTAGTGCCCGTTCCTTCTGACTTGTTTCTGCAGTGTATGGCATTGGATGATCATCATGTATATCCGCCACCTGCTCACGTATTGGAGAATTATAGATCGGGTGAGATAGAGGACTTACCTCTACCTCGTCAGTAGGATTTTCCTTATCTGGCACTACTGGTGTCCCGATCGGTTCTTTCTCTTTTATTTGAGTCTTTAATTGTGCTATGCATTCATCTTTATCTTTTACTTCTTGCATGGCTGCCTTGAGTGCTTTTGCTGCAAGTAACTCATTTCCGATTTCAGCCACATTATCCATGTTTTCACTGTAGCTTGTGGCCAGTTTTCCATGTGCTATATTTAACTGCTTTTTTAATTCATTGATCTCTTGACTGTACTTCTGCTCTGACTCTTCTCTTAGTGTGCGCTCTTTTCTTAGCAAATCTGCATATTGTGCTATCTGATCTCTTAATTCTTGTTCCTTCGTTTCTGAGGATTCTTGTTGCTCGATCGGTTGATCATATAATAATGACTTCATTAATTCCTTATTCCTGTTTCGTAACGTGTCATTCTCTTCCATGTATAATTTGAGCTGTGTCTCTAGCAGAGTACTTCTAGTTCTCATTCTCTCTTTGTCCGCCTCGCTTGCATCATATAATCTCTGTAAATTTGCGAGCTGTGCTTGGAGTTGGTGATACTGAGTGATTAATGATTCGTATTGCGTTTTTGTTTTGAGCAACTCATTGATTTTGATCGTGAGCGCCTTTTGTGCTTCGATGAGCTGTGATGACAGTTGTTCGCTCATTATCTGGAATTGATGCCTTTCTCGCATTGCTCTATCATGGTCTGCATCTATGTCCATCATTTGCTGTTGTGTGTCCATGGCTGTTTGAATCATCTGCTTTACTACAGGCTTCAGCTGAGTAACATCCACGTTTAGCCATGTTTTTGGTATACTCGGCTCCTCGCCGGTATTGACATCTTTGCCCTGTGCGACATGTAATGTAGTGTCATGGGGCTGCCTAATCTGAAGTTGGATCCTTGGCTCAGCCACCATGTTTTCTTTGTTTCCTTGAGGTGTGTCATCCGGTACCTCGATCACAACTTGTTCTTCATTTTGTAGTATCTCCGAATCCATGTTCACTGGAGTTTGGCTTTCCTCTTTGATAGGTGGTTTTACATGTGTAACACTGGTTGTATCTTCCTTGACCTGATCTTTGTAGTGTCATTCAATTGAATGACATGCTCAGGTTTATTAGAATCTTCCACGCTCTTTTTCTTTTCTTCGGGGTTGTCCGGCGTCACTTCTACTGGATTAATTTCATTCCATTCTGCTTCTTGAGTATCTGTCCTTATATCAGTATCCAGAGTATCTTTTTCAGGACTGGATTGTGTATTGGAACTAGAATCATCTATGCCCAGCTCTTTGTATCTTCCAGCTTGTTTAGGAATCTTCTCTGTACTCCGTTGTTGTTTCTCTTGATTTGCCTGTCTATAATGATGACCTTGAATATTCAAGTTTACCTGCCCTTGCATATATTGATGTGTCTCTTCGAGAGCAGCGGAAAGATATCTCCTAGTAATAGGCATTTGAGCCGTCGTGATCTTCGGTAATACATGTGTTCTCTTTGATTGTGGTGTAGCTTGGGCTTCCTCCTCCCGTAGACGCTTTGTACCCCTCATAGGTTTTTGTGAGCTGGTTCCTGCTTCTTCAACCATAACAACTGCTTTCTTTTTCTTAGGGACCGTAGCGGATTTTGCGTATTTGGCTAGCCCTTCTGAGGTCGGCATCTCCTGTAAGCAATTTTTCATATCGAGGGCTTCATATATCAATAATGTTAATGCAGAACTGCCATTCAAAAACTTCTTCTTGCCCCATTTCTTCTGGGCTTCAAATAGTCTTTCTTGGACATACCCTGTCAGATTCACCTTGTTCCCAATTTGTCTCATGGCATGTGATAGTAGTTGTACTACAATCTTTTGTGGTGCTGTGTATCTGTGCATGTTAGGGAAATAGAAATGCTGGTGCACAAGACGGACAGCGTCTTCGATGTCTATTCTGTTAATCTCCACGAAGGACCTCTTCTTAGGGTCATGACATTCCTCTTTGACACTAGTAATTCCTGCTTGATTCCATCCAAAAGCTTTATTGATCAACTCATGTGTGAATTGAATTGTCTTCCAAGTTCCGACTTTATCCAATACGCGTGCTTCCGAAACTGATATCTTTGTAGCTGCAGGCTGCAGTGTGTTCATTACTTGTGTGCATCTCTGAAAATCAGGTAGATAAATTGGTATTCGAAGAAATGCATCTATCCCTGCTTGTGTCCATACATCTTCAATATGAGGTAATCCCTGTATTATTGTTTTGAAGTCCTGTGACATGATTGGAAAATAGTGATCCCTATCCATGATCTTGATAGTTTCCATGAAGATAAGTTCCGAGATTGGTTGGTCATCACGAAACCAATGGCCTCTTACTCTTGTTACTGATTCCAATGGAAGAAGCTGGACCTCTTCCTCTTGTGTGGCCTCGGAATTAGTAGACGCCATCTGCACTCAATATAGAGTATGAATTAGTTGCCATATATTATCAGAAATCCTCCTTTATTTGTTTGTCATAAGCTCGATATTGCTCCGAGTGAATGGTGTCGCCCCTTTCCCGTGTGTGTGAGAAAGGTAATACCTGGTTTTTTCACATTTTTAGGTATTTTTAAATTTTCATCTGAAAAGGAAAATAGAAAAGTTAGTTTATAGCCGAAGCGGTTATTATTTTTGGAGTAATTTTCTTAATGTATGTACAAGTGCTCTCCCATTTCCCAAGAGGAAAATGTGCTTGACTATCCTGAAATAGAAGAAAGAAGTGCCGAATGCTTAGCCTTGTAATGTGGCCCTATCATGCAAACTTTGGGTCTCGAAGGCTCCATATGTGTGCAATTGGAAGTAGTTGGTTGATGCATGCCGTTTGTTTTGTCTTTCGGTATCCAAATCTGCTTCATTTTGCTGGGCCTTGTTGTATGTTACCCAATTCCGATGAATGTGGCTCTTTTCTTGTTGTATGTCTGCTCTATCTGATTTGTAAATCTCGGAATGGCTCGGGTTGCCATTACAGACTCCTTCTTTCTCCAGTAGCTCCTTTTTTGTGGCTGTTTTGCCTGTGGACCATATTGGTTCTTCTTGTTCTGAGGATCATCATTTTGGCTTAGTTTCTTTGGAGCGCATGACTTAGGAATCCAGATTTGCGAACGATCCTATTGAGCGGCTACTACTTTCTTTGGAATCCATATTGTAGCAATTCGTCGATGACTTCGTTGTTTTGACTGAGTTGTTTTCTCATTTGATTGTTTGTTCTGATGTCGGTTGTGCTTCCGTCGTCGAAGATACTCCTTCACTTGATCTTTCTTTATCCACGCTTGGTTAGAGTATGGAATAGGATATATTTTAATAGGTACAGATTTTGAATTACTCAGAGGACTAGTCTCTCTTAGGCATAGTGCTTTACTGAGGTCAATTTCAGCTTGATTGACACTCTCATGACTTGCTAGACTAGAAGATGGTGTGCCAGTAGAACTCAATGTGTCAGCACATATAGTACTTGACGAAGAGGTTTCTATAGTGGTAGTGAACATACATTCATGACTTTGCTCGTTGGAATGAATTTCTTTTTCTTTGCTCCCAGATTTGATTGGTCGTTCGTCTAGCAGACTGAATACTTCACGATGTCCTATCCTGGCTGAGATGTATCCTAAAGCCAATTGAATGGTCACCTCATATTCGTAAATCCAGTCTTGACCTAACACTACCTCTTCAAGTAAATCCTGATCATGACACACTAATAGCTTTTGTTCCATAGTGTTGTTGCCAAGATGCAGAGGTAAGGTGATCTCACCTATGCATTGAGTAATCGTTCCTCCTATTCCTATCAACTGTGCCATCGATGGGTGTACTTCCTCCTTGAGTTTTTGGGTCAAAGAAACCTTGATACAGCTTACAGCAGCTCCTGTGTCAATGAGAGCATCCACCAAGTGGTACTCCGTTTTACCTGCTCCCAAATTTAAATATGGTTGCGTTCTCTATGAACCTAGGTTTTGAGTGGCTCTAAAATTAGCCATTGGGATGAGTTCTTCTCCTAGTCGATATTTCTCATCTCGCTCTCTCATCCACTCTTTCCGTTTCTTTATTATTTCCAGTGCTTCCTGTCTCGCTTCTTCTCGTATCCTTTCCTCTTCTATGCGTCTATTCTTGCCTTTAATTAATCGAGACATTGTTTCTTCGGTCAATGGTTCTAGATATTTTCTTACTCTACATCCACTGATGTAGTTTGGTAATACATCTCCATCTAAGGTTGCTAAGCTGATGGCTCCACTTGTAGATATACGATTAATGATTAATGGACCATATCCTCTCTTCTGCAACTTCTTAGCGTGTTGTTTCAAGGTGTATACCAAAACTAAATCTCATTCCTTCAATTTTTGGTCCTTAATGTGAGCATCAAAGTAGGCTTTCTGTCGTCGTTTAGCAGCATAAATGCCTGCTACTGCTTGTAACCTAGTTTCGTGAAGCTTTTCTATTTGATCCAATTGAGCTGATAGTTCATGTCCTGTCCACTCGTAAGTAGTTGCTACTCTCAGAGTGGGAATTAAGAAATCAATTGGCAAAATAGCATTTTGTCCATATACTAAGTTAAAAGGAGTAGTGCCTATGGCCGTTTTATAGGCTACTCGAAATGCCCATAAAGCATGATGTAATTGCTTATCCCAATTTGATCTACCATCGTTAACAATTTTGGTGAGAACTGTACACAAGATTTTATTCGAACTTTTGGCTTGTCCATTGGCTTGTGGGTGATAAGGAGCTGATTTCTTATGAATTACCAAGAATTCATTCAATAAAGCTTCTATAACTTCATTCACAAAGTGCGTACCTCTATCACTCACGATTTCTATTGGTAGTCCAAATCTAGTAAAAATGTTCTCAAAGAGAAACTTGGTCGTGGTTCTTGCGTCATTTTTCTTGGTTGCTTTGGCTTCAACCCATTTGGTCAGGTAGTTTGTGGCTACAATTATATATTCGGCATGGGATCCTTTCGCTGGTGGGCTAATAGGTCCTATGAAGTATATTCCCCATTTCGTGAAAGCTCTGGCACTCATCATGGGTCTAAGTGGCATTTCATCTCTCCTAATTGGATATTTGGTCCGTTGGCAAGTATCACACCGTTGCACATATGTCATGGCATCTTGGTGTAAAGTTGGCCACCACATTCCAGCAAAGAGGATCATTTTTGCTGTTTTATCTGCAAAGAAGTGCCCTCCTGCAGCTCCTGTATGAGCCATCTCTAAAACAGAAAGATATTCGTCTTCGTGAATGCACACTCTTAATTGGTTATCTCTCCCTCGTTTAAAAAGTTGTTTTCCTAAAATGGCATAATCCTTACTTTGTTCTGCAAGTGCACGTTTCCTTGCTGAAGTAGCTCTTTCTGGGTATTCTTGAGTTTTCAAGAACTTTACCAGAGGCATGCTCCATCTTGGTGCTATTGTGGAATAGCATAAAGTAGAGTTCTCATCTGGGATTTGCTCTTGACAGGTTTGACAGGTTGATACAAAGTTATGTGCATCTCTTTGCATGGTTGGCCAATATATGCCTAACCTCTTCAGGGTTTGCCACGTTCCATTTGCATTCAAATGAGTTTTCCATTGGTTTACATGTGCTTTCTGAAGCCACATTTCTTGTTCCTCTTCTTCCACGCATCTCATTAATAATCCACTTGAATCCTGGTGATACAAACTTCCCGCAATGATATGAAGGTTTTTAGTCTTCCAGAGGTCTTGGGTTTGGTTTGGTGTGATCCCATCTTTAGGTCCATGTGTAAGTATAGGGATCAACTTTTCTGCCCATTGAGGACTTCCAGGTTAAAAAGGTATGTATCTGGCAGATCATCTGGTACTCCTATGGGCGGTTCTCCATGGGTCATTCTTGATAAGTGATCTGCTCTTATGTGGGTATTTCCTTTCTTGACTACTACCTCAAAATCAAATTCCATTAGCAATAAAAACCATCGTACTAGTCGTCGTGTATTACAAGGCTTGTTGACTAGGTACAGTAGGGCTTGATGATCAATGAAGAATTTGAATTTGTTTGCCAACAGGTAATGTCTGAACTTTTTGACTGCGTACACCATCCCTAGGCCCTCTCTCTCCGTGGTGGTATAATTGCGTTCTGCTTGATTTAATTGTCTACTAGCATAGGCTATAGGGTGGTCTAGTTTTCCTGTATCGGCAGGTTGAGCTAAGATGCAACCAATGGCAAACTTGGAAGCATCCACATGAATATGAAATGGCTTATTCCAGTTAGGTACTCGAAGGATTGGTGCTGAACTCAATCGATTCTTTAACTCATTGAAGGCTCTCTCGCATTCCTCGGTCCAATTAAATAGAGTCAATAATGCATAGAGAGGTCTAGCAATTATGGCGTACATATGTATAAATCTTCAATAGTATCCACAATGTCCCATAAATGTTTGAACTTCCTTAGCCGTCTTTGGTCTTGGTAAATCCAGAATTACTTTAATTTTGTCTTCATCAGTTGAGATTCCATTTTTGGAGACAATATGTCCTAATATTTTCCCTTGTCTAACCATGAAGACACATTTTTTTGGGTTAAGGCATACTCGATATTGTCGACATTTAGCAAAGATCTTTTCTAGCTCGGGGATATGTTCTGATCGTATAGCTGAATAAGTGCAAAGATCATCCACGTAGACCTCCATACTTTTTCTTAGGAATTCTTTGAATACATGGCACATCAATCTTTGGAAGGTGGCTGGGGCATTAGTTAGACCAAAAGGCATGACTCTAAAGGCGTATACTCCCCATTCAGTTGCGAACGCTGTTTTATGTTGGTCCTCAGGAGCAATAGCTACCTGATTATACCCTGAAAAGCCATCTAGAAAGCTATAGACTTCCTTTCCTGCCACTCTTTCCAAGAGATGATCTGTAATTGGTAATGGATAACTATTCCTTATGGTCGCGGCATTTACTTTCTTCAAATTGATGCACACTCTTAAATTTCCATTCTTTTTCGGTACAACCACCAAAGGTGACACCCATTCCGTGTGCTCAATTTTGTATATGAATCCAGCATCTAACAATTTGTCTATCTCTTCCTTTATCTTTGCTGAATACACATCATTGTATGTATATGGTCTTTGTTTAGAAGGTTTGGCTTCGGATGTCATGGGAATTCTATGGGCACAAATAGATGGATCTACTCCCTTCAAGTCCTTATAGGTCCAGGCAAAAACATCCCGATATTCTCGTATGAGGCGTATTAACTCTTGTTCTTCCTCTATGGAGACATCTTGTCCTATGAAAGTACATCGTTCTTCTCCTTCTTCTAACGTTACTACTATCTTCTTGGTTTGTTCTTTATTGTCATATGCTATTCCCGGCTATGCCTCTCTTTTAGGCATTTGAATAGCAATTTTTCTCTCTTCTACTTCGTATTTCTTGAAGTGAGCGGGCACTTCAAACTGATCTTGTGGCTTGTTTTCTTCACCTTCTGGCTCTTTATCTACCTCCAGCTCTTCTTTTTGTGTAGGCTCTGGGTTGTTTTCAATAGCTGTGATGTTTATTTTCTGATCTTCATCCTCAGGTTCCATTCGTTCTCGCTCCATTTAAATGCTCTCATAGTCCTCCTTCCATTCTTTCTCTATCACTTCTCCTTCTTCTGCCTCCTGAAGAACTACTACATAGAGACTAACATCATATCCCTCCTCATCAATACATTCATTCATGGTTATCACTTCTTCATTCACGCATACATCAAGGGTCGCTAAAATCTCCATCCAACCATGAGGTTCGAATTCTTCATCTAAAAAGACTTGAGGCATGTATGCTGGATCTTGTACAGACCTAGCTACTCCTTGCCTTTGCTGCCATCCTTTCCTCCTATCCTCTTCTTTTTTGGCAGTTTGGCATATCCATAGATGAGTGTCCTCGTTCATCCAAGATTGGTCACTAGAACTTATGCTGTGAATTGAATGATCATCTTCCTCCTTGTGAATTTGATTCCATTGTAAGGGAGGAACATCTTGATATGTATAAGTGTGGAGATTGATTCTCGTGGTTGTTCCTTCATGTTGTAGGTATACAGCATCTTTTCCCCCATCTTGCACAACCTTTAATTGTCTCATGAAAGGTCTCCCCAATATCATTTCATAATTGCTTGGCCTTTCAAATTGGCAAATTGCTAAGGTGTGTTCAAATTCGACTTCGCATGTGGTGAACACTACACGTTCCAATAATCCCAAGGGTCTTTCTGTGTGTCCGTCAGCCATTTGTATTTTCATACGCGTTGGTCTTAAAGTTGGTTTTCCCCATTTCTCCCAGATTTCTCTAGTAGCAATGCCTACACCAGCTCCTGAATCTAAGATGGCTTTGGTCGTATAACCCCTAAAGGTAATTGGAAGGCAAGTGTTTCCTTCATCTCCCTCACTAAAGTCTCCTACCTTGTCCACTGGGATCTTTATAGTATTTATTTCATCAGATATCTCTTTTTCTTTCGTTTTGACCTCCAATTGACTGGTCAATTTCTCCTTCAAATATGGTTTAACCTTCAACAATTCCTCTAATGTTAGTGTACAAGGGATTTTTACTTTTTTAAGATGTTTTATGATGTCTGATGTTTGGACTGATGGGTTTGGTTCTTTTTTCCTTATTGAGGGGATGCAATACAATTCAGAATTATGTTCGTACTCCCCTGTGTAATTGGGCGATTCCTTGATTCCATCATCTCCTTCGTCATTAGGATCCATTGGTAAAATTTCTTCTGGATTCAATTCAGGTATTGAACCCTCTATTTCATTTTCTGCTTCTAATTCTTCAAAGGGTGGTTCAATCCCTTCCACTCTCCTCCATCTGTCCTCTTGGACTCTAGCCCATAAATCTTTAGGCCATTCTCCTTCTACTTCGGGAACAACGGATCCTTCCCTTTTTTCCTCACAATAATTGCCATTAAGTGTCTTTCTTACTTCAAGTTTTTCATGGTCATTGGTGTTGATGCACACTTGGAATTATCTTTCAAGAATTCGGGTCTTGCGCAATGGCAATATAGGTTTTTCTAAAGTCTATTGAGCAACTTCTATCAATTTTTTGCAGATTTCCAACCTCTCTTTCTCTAGGTCACCTCTAGGGTATTCTCTTTCATGTTGTTCGATGGTCGGTCCGGCTCTTATTCGTGCCTTGTATGCCTGAATCCACATAGCTAATTCTTCAGGCATGGGATCTGCTAAGACTGATCCAACCTCTTCTTTCTTATACCTTTCACTTTTAATTTCTTCTTCCTTTTTCTGTTCCTCTTTTGGATTCTGTTCGTTCTTCTCATTTTCCTTTTTCTGTAGTAATTTCTTTTCTTTTATCCTATCTCTACGGTTCTTCCATCGTTGGGTTCTTTTACTTACCACACTTTTCTCAGGCTCTTCCGAGTCTTCAACTCTCTGTGGTGTGGGTGTATTCGTCGCTATGTCACTTTGATTGTGTTTTTCAGCTTTTTCTGGGATCTCTCCAGCTTTAGCTCTCGTTATCGCTTTCAATGGTACAGTGTATTCCCTATCGCTCCCTGATGACTCGATTACTTCTATCACATTGATTTGCACGTTAGATGTAACCTTGTTGGGATTCTTGGGGCAGTCTCTGAAAAGGTGTTCCTTACCACAATCACTACAGTAACCAGACTCGTTGTGGTGGTGGTGGGTTTGGCAATGTGCATTCTCTGATATAGTGATCACCTCCACATCTGTAACATGGTCCTCTGGGTACAGGCGGTCTGTTTATGGGTCGGGGTGGTATGGTTGCTCTAGGAGCTGTGTACATTAATGACACATAGTCCTGCTCATAACCATACGAGCTATCTTGTGTTTCTATGTCATAAGCATATGGGTCGTATGCTTGTCCATATTCTATCAGTGAGCTCTCATAAGAGGGATATGCTCCTTGACTATGGTCATATGATGAGTCATATGATTCATTGTTAACCAAAGGTGTGGCTGGGACTATTGCTCTCTCTAGATTTTCTTCAGGTTGAGCTCTCTTGACTGAGACAACGTTCTGAGGATGGGGCGGTTGTTGTCCTAGTACAGGTTATGGTTGGGTGTATCCTTGATACGCATATGGTCGCTGCATTTGTGCCTGTTGCTGATAAGTGGGATATCTAAAGGCTTCACCTCCTTGATCTCTCTGAGGGTATCCATAAGGTCTCATGTATGGTTGTGCTGGTCTCGCCTGCCTATTGTAAGGGCAATTTTCTATACTGTGATTTGTATATTTTTGTTCTGTACTACAATATTGTAGAGATCCTGGGACAGTGGGTCTATTATAAGCACAAACAGGTGGTGGGACTACTCCCCTAGTACACAAGTGAGAAGGATGATCACCTCCGCACTGCATACATCTTGTGAGCATGGGTACTCTCATAGGGTTATTGGGGTAGTTCCTCTGTCCTTGAACGTTCAACTTCTTTGCTACCAAATCGGCTATTTCCTCTACATTGTTTTTAGGGATTGATGTGCTACTGGCCGAATCTTCACTTTTCAAGCTACCTTGAGGTATTTTCAGGTCCTCTGCTAGATTGTCTTCTAGATCTATACATTCCTTCATGCACTCTTGCAAAGTTTGGACTCTCTTTACATATACTAATGATCTCAAAGATCCGTTCAATAATCCTTCCAAAAATAATGACACCATTTTATTTTGGGTAGGTCTCTCTTCTACTGGGCATCTGTCTACATACTGCTTGAATCTTCTTGCAGCCAATCTCACTGATTCGGTAGGGACTTGCTTGAAGCTATGGATCAATGATGAAGAATTGTTTTTAATTCCTGACTTAGTGAATTCCTCAATCATTTCTTGGTATACTTGCTCCATGTTTTGAAAAGTATTAGGGTCCAATGGTTGAAACCATGCTAACGCAGTGTCTGACAAAGTAAGACCAAAGGACTCATATTGAATCAAGAAGTCTTCTACTTGTTCGGCTCTGATTACTTGTTTAAATTCAGCTATATGATTGTAAGGTTCACTAGAGCCATCATAGTGGTTTCTCATGCATTTGGCAACTTGAATTGGCCTTAATCTTCTTCCTGCTTCGGGTGGTCTAGGCATTACTGGGAAAATTGGTCTTCCTATTGGTATGCCTGGTCCTCTTAGTCGGCGGTCTGACTGGAGGATGAATTCCCTGTCTTGGGTCAATGGTTAGTTGGGGTTGGTAATTAGGGTTATTTGCAAGCATTGTGAACTGCACAGGTGGTCTGACTGGGATTTGAGTTTGCTGTGTTTGCCCTGACTGTTGATATGAATCATTCGGTGATGTTCCAAGTGGATTTCTTGAAGTAGTGGCTTGGTCCCTAGGGGGAAACACTGGGATATTCTGATATTTCAACTCAGCTCTTTCCGCTTCTGTTAGGGGCCAATATCTTCTCTGATTCTTATCTAGATATGTGATGATGGTGGAGAAATCAGGATCTTGTAACTCATAGATGGTGACTGGATTAGGGGCAGCTTCCCATATTGAAGAATGTGCTCTAAGAAGATGCTCTATCCCATTGATCAAATACACATCCATTAGGGAGTCATCTTGGGGAATCAGGTCTCCTCTCCATATCCTAGCAACCGTAGATCTCCCTCTAGGTGTAGTTACTTGCTCTTCATTCCCTCCTCCATTTAAGTTTGAAGCATTATTTTCTTCACCAATTTCATTAATGTTTTCTGGGTGTTCTGTGACAACATATTGGATATCTCTTTTGTCCATGTAAAATCCTCCTACGTACTTGACTGCTGGTCTAGGCACTATGTAAGCCTCTGACGCTTTCTTTAACCTGGCCACTGATCTGTTTAGACCATCTAAATAAATAGGGATCTCATTTTGGTTGGTGTTCACATACTCCAAGGAGGTCCTGTATTCTCCCTCAATGATCGACATCATGCCCATCATGGGTACTGTGTTCTGCATATCCTCTGAAGCCATGGGAATTTCTTCCTCTAACTCACTGGAGGTCTCTGAATAATGTGAACGGTTACTTTGCTCTGCTACACTTCCTATAGAAGAGATTACACTTCTTCGGCTCCCTAGGGTTCTTCCGGATCTCAGGTTCATCCACCTAACAACTCTGATCAGCCCTTGCAATCCTCTAGCCTCTAGGATTCTTCACTAAAGGTCAGAATTTCTAGAAGACTTTGGCTAGGAAATGACTGAAGAAGAATTTCTTCCAGATCACGATACTTGACTCCAGATTCAACGATACACGATCTTTGGGCTCAAGCGATACTCGATATTTGGACACAGGCGATACACGATCTCTGACAAATATCGCGATCTCTGATAAACGATACACGACCTATGAACCAAACGATACACGATCTCTGGCACAAACGATACTTGATACTTGGCTCAAAACGATACACGATCTCTGAAGTGGAAACGATCGACGATACCTAAACGAAACGATACACGATCTTTGGTAGGTATCGCGATCTCTGAGAGACGATACACGATACTTGAACGAAACGATACACGATCTTTGATCCAAACAATACACGATCGCTGATGAATATCGCGATCTCTGATAAACGATACACGACCTATGAACCAAATGATACACGATCTCTGGCACAAACGATACTTGATACTTGGCTCAAAACGATACACGATCTCTGAAGTGGAAACGATCGACGATACTTGAACGAAACGATACACGATCTTTGGTAGGTATCGCGATCTCTGAGAGACGATACACGATACTTGAACGAAACGATACACGATCTTTGATCCAGACGATACACGATCGCTGATGAATATCGCGATCTTTGATCAAAACGATCTCTCGGCCAAACGATACCGATCTCTGACCCAAAACGATACACGATCCTTCAAGCTGAAATGATACGCGATCTTTGAGTCTGAAATGATACACGATTTACGATCTTTGGCTGAGACGATCTCTGGCCAAACATCACGATCGCTATGAAACGATACACGATCAGAGGGAAATATCGTGATACTCGACCACAGGAGTAAAATGATACTTGCTAAGTATCGCGATACTCAACCGCGGGAGCAAAACGATACTTGACCCTTTTTCAAAGTTTTTGCTAAGGTTTTTCAAGTTTTGATTACACACAGATGTTTCACACAGTCTTCTACCTGTTCCTCACTCCCTGTATCAATCAAATCACACTTTACAACCTCTGCAGCTCCTAAACAATACCTGACGCAGGTCGTTTCACACTGACATTGATTTTTGAGTGATGAAAAAGAACTAGCAATAGAAGGGCTCACCTCTGATGTTCTTTCCAGCTCTTCTAGCACCCTCTTTTGCTCTGCCTAGCTCTCTATAGCTCTGAAACGATACTCGACTGACTCTGCCCACGATACTTGACAGTCACTTCCCACGATACTTGCTCTCAAACACCAGTAACTTGCAAATGACTCTTTTTGGGTTTTTATACTTGGGATTTTCTTGCTTACAAAAAGGAAACTTTACTGAACAAAGACTAAACTCTACCCTAATGACTTGGTCTACTCTCTAACTACTCCTACTCCACTCCTTCTACTCACTTCCCTAAACTAACAACTCACTACACACACTCCAAGAATGAGAAGTAGCAAGTGCGGTTGAAAATGACTTACCAAAGAAGAGAAAATCGCCACTCCTCCTCTTACTTCAATGCAAAAAATCTACTTACCATCACACGAATGCCTCGGTTTGATTCGTCACTCCCCGGCAACGGCGCCAAAAAGTGTGTTGACCTAAGTACCAACTTAGGGACTTGCGGAGAAAGAGACTATACCTCAATCCCCTCTCAAGTGCATATAGTGGGGATACACGCTTTTAATTATCAATCCAAAGAGTATACAAACCTAGCCGAGTGTATGAGGACATGCAATCATGTGATGATCAATGCAAATGAACTACTCAAAGAATGTAAACAAGGCAAAGACTTATCCAAACAAACTTCAACTGTCGGTCATGGCGAAACGATACTTGGTGCAGCAGCCGTCAGTATTTTGGACTTTTCTCCTAGCTCCGAGCTCCAAATATAGCAAATAGCATATGCGTTTCAAAGCTCTCGAGAAGACGCATGCAATGGCAGTGGTTTCACTCAATTCTGACGCTCTTACTTCAAGTTATGAGTAAAATACTGAGTCGCGGGAAATACTTTCCTACACTTCAGCACTTCCTACACTTCGCACACACCTTACCTACAGCAAATAAACACTTTCATGGATAGACAACACTCACAAGCACTCTTTCCAAGCAATACACATGCATACAAGCTCACAGAGAAGAAGATACAGAGTGAAGAAGACACAAATTCGAATTTCTGTGCCCTCTATTCTCACAATGGAAAAAAGTTCTTTACAAAGAGTCACAGTTGACTTATATACTAGTGCCCTAAAAATGGTCCTTTCACACAAGAGACCAGCACTTTATTCACTAAAAGACTAATTTCCTACTATTTTACATGGGTAAATCTCTAATCTTCTGCGGGTATGCATCTAGAGGACTCCTCTAGTGCCTTTACAACAGAAAATATATTACAAGAATGGTTATGATACAAAAATGTGATGTCCAAATCGGAAAAATTTTGTCTTTTTCTCTGCTTTGTGCTTTCTTTAGCTCTACAACAAACACACACATGAACAAGACCACTTTTATGTGGGAAGTCGATGCCATGCACCAACTTTATGCTGAAACTCGATGCCAGGCATCGAGTTGCTCCACAAACATCATCTCTTCAAGAAGATTTAGTAGGAGATGGAACTCAGAAAATAAAACACACACTTATCAACACAAACTCGATGCCAGGCATCGAGTTGCTTGGAAAACTTGAACTTTTGAAATCATTTCATAGTAGACAAGCATGGAGATGATGGAGAGAGTCTCATACACAGAACTTTAACTATTTCTTCTCATAACTATGAAAAAACTCAGAAGTTTTACAAGTGCTATCTCACTCAGAGAAGCCCAACTCTATTTAGTCATACAAAATGAACTCCTTCTCATATTCTATCATTCTCTTCCACTTCGCGTCAATTGATACAAACTAACTTATATAGATTTTCTTATTCTCGTGATTTTTAAAAAACTTCTAGAACTAAAGTGAACTAACTTTACAAAATATAATACACTTGTGAATTTTTCCCTTCACATAGGCATGTGGTTTTCTTCTAAAGCTTTGACCTTCAAACATATGTCCAATTAGTGATTGTTTCTCCAACAGTGTGAGATCGAGCATAATGCAATAAGGCATGCGCAAATTCCACTGTATGAGATTGCAATTCAAAATAGAAGAGTAATCGAGTTTTGGCTCTCGGGTTATTAATCAAAGTATTTGGAAGTGAATGTTGTGTACATGTCCCAGATAGGGAGAGAAACAATCTTCAACCAAAAAGCATCAAATGTATCTTCTTAGGGTATAGTGAAGACAAGAATGCTTATGACCCTAAGGCTAAGAAGATCATGGCAAGTTGCAATGTGGTGTTTAAGGAGGAGCATCCACATATAGTGGAGGAGGAAAAGGGAGCTTCCACTTTATCATCAAACGAAGAGGCAATCCACTATGAACCTCGCCCAAGAGCTATCCCTTCTACACAAGGGAAGGAAGTGTCATCTTTAGATGATGAGTTTGAAAGTCACCAACATATCGTCACCCAAGCAGAAAAGCCATTGCCACATTGGGTGAGATATCTCTATGATTTTGCAAACCCCATCCAAGAGTCACTAGAATAGGTTGCACATAGATTGAGGTGATAATAGAGAATAGAGGAGTAGAGGTGGGTAAGCGCCCATATTGTAAACATAGCCCTTATGGATGAGCTCATTCAAGAACAAGCAAAGGAACCAACCAATGTGGAAGAGGAACTCCACGATCCAAATTGGAGGGTTGTGATGCAAATAGAATACAACAATATCATGAAGAATGGAACTTGGGAGCTAGTGGATTGACCCCCTAAGCATAAAGTCATTGGCACCAAGTGGGTCTGGAAGCTAAAGTACAAGGCTAAGTACTCTGGAAAAGTACAAAGCAAGACTTGTTGCACATGGCTACTCATAAGTTGAAGGCATTTACTTTTGTGAATCATTTTCCCCGATTGCAAGGATGACTACTATCCAAGTAGTACTAGATGTGGCTACACAAGTGTTGGCCAGTCTATCACATGGATGTCAAATCAGCATTCCTGAATGGAGACCTCAAGGAGCAGGTATATGTGTCTCAGTCACCAGAGTTTGAGGCTCCCTATTCAGAGAACAAGGTATGTAAGTTGAAGAAGGCATTATATGGGCTGAAAGTAAGTTGAAGAAGGTATTATATGGGCTGAAAGTAAGTTGAAGAAGGCATTATATGGGCTGAAACAAGCCTATGTAGAGCATGGTACCAAGAGATAGATAAGTACCTCTTGGATCTAGATCTTAAACAATGTGCTTTTGATGCTAACTTGTATGTTCTAAAGAGAGGAGGGAAGAAAATTGTGCTTGTAGTCTATGTAGATTACCTTGTGGTACAAGAAATGATGATGCTTTTCTTCAACAAACGAAAGATTGCCTAAGTTCAAAATTTGGAATGATGGACTTTGACTTAATGCATTATTAATTAGGCATTGAAGTTTGGCAAGAACCAAAGAAGATTTCATCTCTCGACAAAAGTATGCAAGACAAATATTGAAGGCCTTTGACATGGAGGATTGCAAGGAAATTTCTACACCTATGGAGGTCAACACAAAATTATCTATTGAAGATACTTTTCTAGTGGTGATCCACTAATTGATGGATCAAAACATATAGGTAGGAGGTTGATTTAAGACCAAAAACTTGTTATTTTTCTTCATACACATGTTCAATGTTTTGAACAATTCTCTAAGCACAACACCAATCGGCTTAATTCCTTTTGGGAAACTCTAATTAACTTATTAAGCTAAAAATCATGAGTGATTTCATAAAAAATTATGGACTATATGTAGAGAAGGATGTTTAGCAATTCACAGCTCCATCCTGACATTCACGGGCTACTACAGTTATTAGACAAGTGAGAAAAGGTAAGCTAATATCTGACGATCCCGAAAAGCAATGCTAATGAAACTTTATAGGATTGCAATAGATAGTATGCTGATTCTATCATGCTTTAAATCATTGCAAACGATCAACTACACACAGAGAACAAGCTCTGACAAGATCACTATTCTAATGAAGTTATGATAGAGAAGTGAGATGAGAATGTAATGATCATATATGTATTACAACATGTACAGACACAATGTCATTGGCAATCAAACATTGCTCAATGTGTGAGAGGTGAATGAGCTATGAGGTGAGTTCCCACTTCACAATAGTACAACTACAAAATTATCTCTCAAGGTCGAGATACACGGGGGTCTTTTAGATCCTCTTCTTATAGTTGAACTTGGAGCCAAAGTTTGAATTCAAATTCAAACTTCTACCTAAAAGGTGAATGCTAACATATAGGATAGATTCTCGCATTGCTCAACAACCAAGTGATACGTGATTTTGAGCTTCCTAATTCCTCATGGGTATAATCTACGTTTACATGGATACATGTGAAGTGCTTTTACAAGAGGTTGATCATATGAAGCCTTTCAAAGGTTATGCCAATAATTTAAGCATAAGCTAGTTAACCAAGTATGTGGGCTTGGGTTTAATTGCACCAAAAGCTCCATGTCAAGCCTAACATGCTTGGTCTTCATTGCTCCTTGATTTCTTGCAAACCAATCATCAATTTGAACCTGTTGATTTTTGTTCCATTCAATGCCTTTGTGAGTATATCTACACATCGTAAATGAGTTGAAACATAAGATAGTTGAATATCCTTGTTAAGAAATTTCTCCCTTACATAATGATAGTGCACTTCAATGTGCTTAGTCCTTGCATGATATACAAGATTAGCAGCCAAATGAAGTGAGCGAGTATTATCTCCAAAGATTATTGGAGTGTAGGAATGTATCTCCAAATCTACATATTGCTGCTTAAGCCACATAGCTTCTTGAGTCTCATTTGCCAAACCTCTATCTTCTGCTTCTATGGAGGATAAGGCCATAGTTGGTTTCTTCTTGGATGACCAAGATATAAGCTTTGAGCCTGCGAAGGATAGGTACCCTGAAGTGCTCCTCCTATCATCCTTGGAGCAAGCCCAATCTGCATCAAAATACATCTTTATATCTATGTCAGAAGTGAAGGGATAGAACAACCCTTCATTCATTGTACCCTTTAGATACTTAAGCACCCTCTTTGCAACTTCCATATGAGGCTTCCTTGGTGCATGCATAAACTGACTCAATGTACTCACTCCATAGGCAATATCTACTCTTGTTAGAGTAGCATAATTGAGACTTCCCACAAGTTGTTGATAACCTGTAACATCATCAAATAGTTCATCTTCATGTGAACTCAATTTATGGTTGAGTTTCATCGGATTAACTGCAATTTTAGTGTTCTCCATCTTAAACTTTACCAAAATATCATGTATGTACTTCCTTTAAGTGATAACTATACTAGAACCTGTATACACTAGTTCTAAGCCAAGAAAGTAGGTTAATAAACCAAGATCACTGATTTTGAATTCCTTCGTTGAGTCTTGACCTGCTTCATGCCATCAAAATCATTCCCTGTAATCATGATGTCATCTACATAGACACATAAGTAGATAACTTCTAATTTGTTCTTCTTAACAAATAAAGAAGAATTTTCCTTGCTTGCCACAAAGCCTTGGTCCTGTAGATAAGTAGCTAGTCTATGGTTCCAAGCTCTAGGAGCTTGCTTGAGACCATAGAGTGCCTTCCTAAGCTTGCATACATAACCTACTTTATCTTCATCTTCATAACCTAGTGGTTGTGCCATATACACTTCTTCTGATATCCATCCATTTAAGACTGCATTCTTGGCATCTAACTGATATAAATTCCATGGAATCTCTTCATCTCTTGAGATGTATCCATATAGAATTCTCCCTTGAAGGTAGGCTTGCATCCTTGGTGACCATGTTGAGTAGTTGTTCCTGTCCAATTTGTCAATGAAGGATGGAAATCCATCTTCCATCTTGCTTGTTGTTGCTCTAATACCACTGTTGGAGGAGACGGTGGATAATCACAAGAGATGAAGTGGTGTAGCTAGATCTTGCTTCATACCTACTAAGAATGATGGCTGAAGAGTGTACTGGGCCTCTTTAGCTAGCTATTGATCACAAATAACCATATATTTTGCTTCGAAGATGATCCACTAATTGATGGATCAAAATAGATAGGTAGGAGGTTGATCTAAGACCAAAAACTTGTTATTTTTGTTCATACACATGCTCAATGTTTTGAACAATTCTCTGAGCACAATAGCAATTGGCTTAATTCCTCTTGGGAAACTCTAATTAACTTAGTAAGATAAAAATCATGAGTAATTTCATAAAAAATGATGGACTACATGTAGATAAGGATGTTTAGCAATTCACAGCTCCATCCCGACATTCACGAGCTGCTACAGTTCTCAGACCAATGAGCAAAGATAAGCTAATATCTAACGATCCTGAGAAGCAATGCTAATGAAACTTTATAGGATTGTAATGGACAGTGTGCTGATTCTATCATGCTTTAAATCATTGCAAATGATCAACTACAAAGAGAGAACAAGCTCTGACAAGATCACTATTCTAATGAAGTTATGACAGAGAAGTGAGATGAGAATGTAATGATCATATATGTATTAAAACATGTACAAATACAATGTCATTGGCAATCAAACATTGCTCAATGTGTGAGAGGTCAATGAGCTATGAGGTGAGCTCTCACTTCACAATGGTTGTACTACAAAATGATCTCTCAAGGTCGAGATACACGCGGGTCTTTTAGATCCTCTTCTTATAGTTGAACTTGGAGCCAAAGTTTGAATTCAAATTCAAACTTCTACCTAAAAGGTGAATGCTAAAATATAGGATAGATTATCGCATTGCTCACCAACCAAGTGATACATGATTTTGAGCTTCCTAACTCCTCGTGGGTATAATCTACTTTTACATGGATAAATGTGAAGTACTTTTACAAGAGGTTGATCATATGAAGCCTTTCAAAGGTTATGCCAATAAGTTAAGCATAATCTAGTTAACCAAGTATATGGGATTGGGTTTAATTGCACCAACAAAGGTGTCACTTCGGAGAAGCTTCTCCCAAGACTAAGGTTCCTTTACCTTAGAATAATTATTCCTAAGGTAAAAACCCTTCAATTGAGACTTCAATTGAAATAAATTACCAAGGGTTAGAACCAAGAATATAGGTTCCTACTTCAAGGGTCTAACCCACTAAACTAAACCAAGGGTTTTCAAGGATAAATACCAATATCCAAAGGCCTAACCCAAGGCTTATACAACATTCTTCCCCCTTTAACATTTTCTGTTGATATATTTAGGTAGTGATGTGTGTGAACACACTAGGACCGCCGGGGCACTTTTTTCCCTCTTTAGGAGGTTTTTTCCCCCTGGCTTGTATATACGCCTATTGCCCTAATGGGCTACTTATCTTTGTACATTCTCTAGTAATTCATTCAGTATTGTGTGTTTGTGCTCCAAGCTTCTTCTTCTTCCTTATGCTGTTCGCGTGCTTCCGCAGACATCTATCTCCAACAATTGGTATCAGAGCAGGTCGTCGCTTCATCTAGGGCACCGTCGACACTCCTCCGTTTGCAGTCTCAGAATCGCACGAATTTTGGTGAGCATACTCAGAGTGTTTTCGAGATAAAAAC
This sequence comes from Ceratopteris richardii, assembly GCA_020310875.1. Taxonomy (NCBI): domain Eukaryota; kingdom Viridiplantae; phylum Streptophyta; class Polypodiopsida; order Polypodiales; family Pteridaceae; genus Ceratopteris; species Ceratopteris richardii. The sequence continues at coordinate 53,254,680 of CM035425.1, forward strand.
ATCTTCGCTCTCTGGTGCCGAAATCGCGATCTGAGCTCGTTTCGGCCTCCGAACGCACTATCGCAGTGCTTATGCAGTCTATTTCGTCTTTTTGTGCCAAAGGTATATACCAATTTCTGTTTGCCAGTTTAAGCGTCTCGAAGTCTGCTACAGGTCTAGCAGAACTCGTCTGGGCAGTTCCGTTCAACTTTTTGAGATACAGTCAATTTTCTGCATCAAGGTATTTTAGTCACCGGCCATGGCTGAAAGCAGTGATGTATTCCGTATGTTGGCTGTTGAGGATAAGTTGGATGGTACCAACTACCCATTATGGGCTTATATGATGCGACATGTACTAGTTGCAAAAGGATTGTGGAACATTGTGCAGGGTATTGAAAGACGTCCTGTTACACCTGTAACGAGAGGAACTGCAAATACAAGTGCTGGAGCTGATGAAGATGGTGTCGAAGATGATATTTCACAGATTCCTATTCGTGCTGCTGTTTTTGTTGGACCTACTGTAGAGCAGATTCGTTGGGATGGCAGAGATGCCCAGGCACATGCATTGATAGCTTTGTCTGTCAAACGTGCCATTATTCCTCACATTCGCTCTTGCAGAACAGCAAAGGATGCTTGGGATACACTTACCACTTTGTACCAGGCTAGGAATGAGGCTCGTGTTGCTTACCTCTGAAAACAGTTGGAGAGTGAGCACATGAATGAAGGTGATTCTATGGACAGTTTTCTCACAAAGATCAAAGACATAAAGGAACAATTGATTTCTGCTGATGAGGTTATACCAGATAGCTCACTTGTGCAAACTGTTTTGAATGGTCTTCCTGATTCATATCAGAGTTTTGCCTCTACTCTTCGGTCGATGATGAAAGGCAATCCGAATGCCTTGTCATTTGAGGAATTAGTCTCTGTTTTGTTGTAGGAAGATCAGTCCAGGCAGAACAGGTCCATTATGCGTGTTGCAGATCAAGCTTTCCTGGCTAGTCAGAAGGGCAAAGGAAAATGGAGCTCTTCTACTAGTAAGCAGAAATCTGCAAGTGCTGCACAATCGAAGAACCAGGATAAAGATGAAAAGAAATCAGAAAAGCAGAAATTGTTTTGCAAGTACTGTAAAGGAAATGATCATATCATAAAGAACTGTCCAAAAGTGGCTGCTAAAGAGGCAAAGAAGAAAGAGGCTGGAATGGTTGTTGCAGAGGCTTCTACACCAAAAACAGAGTCTGCAAATCTTGTGCAAGAAGAAGAATGGGCGTTTACTACTGTCTGTAGTTTTGACCCATCTTCTCATGATCAGTGCATGTCTGTAGTAGACTCAGATGTTTGGTATTTTGACAGTGGGGCAACCAAACATATTACCTCGCAGCGCAGTTTCTTCTCCTCACTCGAGCCTGCCCCTACAGGGAATACTGTTACATGCGCCAACCTCTTATCCTGTTATGGGAGTTGGTAAGATCATTCTGACTACTGTTGATGGTAGTTCTTTCACTTTGTCAGATGCTTTATTTGTGCCAGGGATCAAAAAGAACCTGTTATCAGTTTCTGCATTAGCCAAGATTGGCTTGGTTGTGAAATTCGTTGATGACAGGTGTACAGTTCATGATCTGTCAAATGGCGATGTGATTATTGCTTCTGGCATTTTATGTCGTGGGCCATATAAGCTCATAGACTATGAAACATCTGAAAATGATTTGGCATGTGTAGTAAATGATTCTCAGGCTATGTCAGATGCAAAGCTTTGGCATGCAAGCTTTGGTCATCTGAATTTTGCTAGTTTGATATGCCTGCAAAAATCTGAAATGGTGTCCTCGTTGCCCAAACTTGAGGCACCTAGAAAACATGTTTGTGAAGGCTATACTTTGGGCAAAATGCAGCGTTCATCCTTTCCAAAAGATGGTTCAGTTCGGGCTACGCAGAAATTGCAACTTGTACACAGTGATGTCTGTGGTTGTATGCAGACACCCTCTTTTGGAATTACCTTTACTTCGTGACTTTCATTGATGATTTTTCCAGGCATGCATGGGTATATCCACTCAAAGCAAAGTCCGAAATGCTCATGTGCTTTAAACAGTTTTTGGTTTTGGCTGAAAATCTGTCAGCATGTAAAATGGGCACCCTCCGTTCTGATCGAGGGGGGGAATATATGTCTTCTCATTTTAATTCATTTCTGGCTGAACGTGGGATAAAACACCAGTGTACAGTGCCGTATACACCTCAACAGAATGGAGTTGCTGAACGAAAGAACAGGTCACTCATGGAGATGGCGAGGTGCATGGTCAAGAGTCAGGCTTTACCACATAGTTTCTGGCTTGAGGCTATCATGTGTGCAACATATGTACTGAACAGGTGTCCCACCAAAGCACTGCAGTCTATCACTCCATATGAGGCTTGGCATGACCACAAGCCATCTGTTGCTCATCTGCGTGTTTTTGGTTGTTTGGCATATGCATTAGTGCCTGAACAACATCGCAGAAAATTGGATGATAAGGCAGTAAAATGTATTTTTGTTGGGTACAGTTCTGAAAGTAAAGGCTATCATCTGTATCATCCACAGACTAAACGCATTTTGGTTAGCCGTGATGTTGTCTTTGTGGAAGATGCTATTCAAACATTGCTTTCATGTACTAAGGAGACATCTTTTAGCTCCAAAGACATGTATGATACTTTGATGCCTCTTTTTACAGGTGGACAGTCTAGTGCAAGTCCTAATGAGGCAACTTCTCAGCCTTTGCAGGTCTCATATGATGATGCAGATCATTCCATTTCTGATGCAGATTTACATGATGCACTTGTTGATGAGAGAGCTGATATTGAGCAGGCAAAAACTATGCCAAAATGGCTAGTGCAGACTTTGCGTGACAGCAAATTAGATGCACCTTTGTCATATCGTACTCGTTCAGGCTCTCATAGTGCCTCCTTTGCATTAGATTGCTATGCTATGGCTGCGTCTAGTCTCTATCATGAGAATGAGCCTGTTTCTTTTGATGAAGCACAGAATTCAGAAAATTGGATGGCTACTATGCAATCTGAATATGACGCTATAATGAAGAATGGTACATGGTCTTTATGTGAGTTGCCTCCTGGAAAAAAGGCCATTGGCACTACGTGGGTATACAAGATTAAGCGTAAACCTGATGGTACAGTTGACAGGTATAAGGCTAGGCTTGTTGCAAAGGGTTATGCACAGGAAAGAGGCATTGATTTTGATGAGACCTTTGCACCTACATGCCGTATGACTACTGTTTGGAGCATTTGTGCACTTGCAGCCCATCATGGTTGGAATGTACATCAGTTGGACATTAAAACAGCATTTCTGAATGGTGACTTGCATGAAGAAGTGTATGTTTTTCAGCCCCGTGGCTTTGTGCAGAAAGGGCATGAAAACCAGGTGTGCAGGTTAAAGAAGGTGTTATATGGTTTAAAGCAAGCACCACGTGCTTGGTATGAGAAGATACATGCCTATCTGATTGCACATGGTTTTGAGAACAATCCAACTGAAAGCACCTTATATGTTAAGCGTGCTAATGATGTGCTTCTGATCATTGTTGTCTGTTGACGACATGCTGCTCACTGGTCCTATTGAGAAGCATATTGCTGATTTTAAGGCTGATTTGCATGCCTCATTTGAGATGTCTGATCTGGGGCATTTGCATCACTATTTGGGCATTCAGTTTATGCAAGTTGATGGTGGAATGGCTTTGTGTCAAACGAAATATATTGACACATTATTGCAGCATTTTGGCCTTGAAGACTGTAAGCCTATTGCCACTCCTATGGAGACAGGTTTACGATTGAGTCTTCATGATGCTAGAGATGCATTTGATGTTGTTCTCTATCAGCAGGCTATTGGATGCTTGATTTACTTATGCATTACTCGGCCAGATATTCAGTTTGTTGTCTCACAGATGAGCAGGTTTATGCATTGCCCAGGAGTCACGCATTGGAAGGCAGTTAAGCGCATCTTTCGCTACTTGCTTTTTCTGACTCAGATTGGGCTGGTTGCTATGACACTCATGTGTCCACCAGTGGTTTTTGCTTTCATACTTGGTAGCTCATGTATATCTTGGTTGAGCAAGAAGCAGCCTACTGTGGCCACTTCCAATTGTGAGGCTGAGTATAGGGCAGCTTTCACAACGACTGTTGAGTTGTGTGGCTCAGATGCCTTATGGCTGATTTGGGTGTTGGCCAGTCTTCTGCCACCACCATCTTCACTGATAGTCAGAGCGCATTGGCAGTTGCGAGGAACCCTGTGTTCCATGCTCGCACTAAGCACATTGAGGTGCATTATCACTATGTCAGGGAGAGGTTCTCTGCTGGAAAGATCAGCTTGGCATATGTGCCCACGCACGAGAACATTGCAGACCTTTTCACGAAGGCTCTGCCTAGGGAGAAGTTTGAAGCTTTCCGCAAAGCTTTGGGCTTACTTCCTTTTGTGGAGTGATTTCCACATAGCTTGGCACTTCCTTATACATGAGTACCAGCTCCTTGTTCACCGCATCACTCCCAGGGGGGATTTGTTGATATATTTAGGTAGTGATGTGTGTGAACACACTAGGATCGTCGAGGCACTTTTTTCCCTCTTTAGGAGGTTTTTTTCCCCCGGTTTGTATATATGCCTATTGCCCTAATGGGCTACTTATCTTTGTACATTCTCTAGTAATTCATTCAGTATTGTGTGTTTGTGCTCCAAGCTTCTTCTTCTTCCTTATGTTGTTCGCGTGCTTCCGCAGACATCTATCTCCAACATTTTCTTCCTAAAAAATGTGTGTTGGTATAATATGTGGAGTATTCTCCCATGCACAATGATCCAATTCATTGATCATGGACTCACTCTCAAAAGATTTGGCCTCGTTTCTAACTTGTAATTGGAAAAGAGGGAAATCTTTTGTTTATGGAACTTACTCATTCTCAAGTGGTGCTTTCTTTTGTCCCATCCCTCCATTCAACTAGGCACTCTTTATATATACGATTTCTAGTTTTTTTATCTCGAGTGTGTAGTATCTTTTCTAGTTCATGAGAGATGTTATGAAGGGAAATTGGTTGAACATGGTATTCGAAGATACAAGATTGTCTTGTTCAGCCAATTTTCTTTTTAATCTACTTACTGAAACACTGGGTGAAGTAAACAATCATCTAATAGTTCTAACTCATAATCCAAAGTCCCTATTCTTTTCAGAACCTTGAAAGGGCCATAGAACCTTGGAGAGAGTTAAGGACAAGGTCTTGCTTTCAATGTGTTAGATTTCTTGTGAGCTTTTAGATAGACTAATTCTCCAACTTGAAAGGAAATATCTTGCCTCTTAAGGTCGCTACATAATTTAGCTCTTTCATAGGCTTTTCTTAGGTTTTCCTTAGCTATTCTTAGCTTAAAGTTCATGTCTTCTAAGAAACCTTTAGCTGCTTGGACTTTCTCATTTTGCAGTCCAACTGCATATGGAGCTCTTGGTTGGAACCCATACATTAACATGAAAGGACTATACTCAATTGCAGAGTGCTTAGGACTATTGTAAGCAAACTCTACTAATGGTAGATAGTCTTCCTAGTTAGTTTGGGTGGAAGATATGTAAGCTTGTAACATATCTTTAGGTATTTGATTGACCCTTTCAGTTAGACCATTCATCTGTGGATGTTCTATATACTCATGTTTAGCTCGGTTTCCAACCTACTGAACACAACTCTCTAGAAATGACTAGTAAATTTTCTATCTCTATCTGACACTATGTATTGAGGTAGACCATAGAGTTGATAGAGATGTCTTATGAACAATTTGGCTAGTTCTAGAGTTTTTACTATAGTACGAGTAGGTATGAAACAAGCCATTTTGGTCAATGGATCAACTATGACCCAAACTACATCATGGCCGTTTTGGGTTCAAGGCAAACCTGTAATAAGGTCCATGGAAATGCTTTCCCATTTTCCATTGGGGATTTCTAACCTCCTATCTTAAAATTTTCGGCTTTATTTACTTGGCACTTTGTACATCTAAGTACGTAATTATGTACATATTTATGTACACTTGGTAGTAAAATTGTCTTTTGACTAATTCATAAGTTTTGTTGATTCCAGGATGTCTGGCACTTGGGGCATCATGACATTCAAACAAAATTGTTCTCCTAATTTCTTGAATATTTTTCCCTTGTATAATTGATATTAATCTTGAATACTTTAGTGCTTAAACTTATCTTCATTTGATAAGTTTGTATTTTGAGTTGAAACCTTCTTCCAAGCTTCTTTAAAGCTTGTATCTTCCTCATACTTGCCTTTCATTTTCATTAGAAATTTGTATGAGACTCAAAGAATTTAATATCGGCATTCTACTTGATGTGTTTGTCTCTATATTAAAATTTCCTCTTCTATATCTGAGTTCATAATCAAATTCCTAAAGTATTTCAAAGCATCTAGCTTTTCTATTTGATAGATCAGATTGGTTTGCAAACCATTTAGTCCTTGCTTGATTAAAAAGCTAATTTTGTGCAAATGAAGAGGTTGCTAATAAAGAGTAGGCCTTTTACATTTATTAAAGGCAAAATATACAAATATGTTAAGGACAATCTACTTAGGAAGTGCATGGAAGAAGAGGATGCAAGGCACATCATCGAGCTGGTACATGAAGGACTAGGTGATGGGCACCTCCCTAGCCATATCATGAGCCATCGAATCCTAGATGTTGGGTTATGGTGGCATACATTATTCAGAGATGCAGATGGAAGGGCTCAAGCACGTGATGTCTGTCAAAGATGTGGTCCAAACCCACAATGTAGAGACAACATCAATTGGTTGTCTCCACATCATGGCAACCATTTGAGAAGTGGGGATTAGATTTTATATGGCCTATCTATCTTTCATCCTTTCCAAGAAATGATAAGTACTTGGTGTTTGCTATTGACTATGAAACTAAGTGGGCAGAGGCTATTTCTTCTCTAGATTGCACAACACAAATAGTTTTTTATTTCTTGTACACCAACATTTTTTGTAGGTTTGGTTGTCCATTTGAAATTTGCACTGATCAAAGAACACATTTTGTTAATAAAGTTTTGTATGAGTTTTTTAATAAGTACAAGGTTCTCCATCGTACTTCTTGTGCATATTATCCAAGGGCCAATGAACAAGCAAAGTCCACAAATTAGGTATTGATAGCACTACTAAGGAAGGAATGTATGTTAAAGCCCACTACATGGGGCACTGCTTATTTAGGCACACTATGGACCTACATATTGGCATGCAAAGAAGCCACAAGAGACTCCTTTCAATTGGTCTATGGAGTAATCCCTATTAGCCCTTTGAGTTTTTTCATGGCTCACCCCAGACAGAGTGTGTGCATATAAGAAAGGATCATGGGGTCTCTGATTAGACAATATGCACTCAACATATTGGAGAAATTTGCCTAGATGCAACAAAGAAATTGGAGGAGTGTTACATCCCAAAAGTTAAAGGACATCTTGATGGGTGCCTGTAGTTAAGTGTCTGGTCAAATATGAACTTGCCAACCAATGTGAATTGGGCCACCACCTCATTTGAGCCTAGAAATAGGACCCATGGGCTCATTTGTGAGGGATTCCTTGTGTGAGGAACTTGGAATCTTGGCCCTTTGGTAGAGTCTCATCATTGGTGTGGGGCTAGTGATATGGGATGCCAGTCCGTTGGAGGTGGTTGCCGGCTTAGCTTCATGCTCCTAGGCTTAGGGGTGAGCTTGTATTAGCTCTATGGCTGGGAGATGAGTCTAATGCCTGCCCTTCTATTGTTTGTGAATATGGCTTGTGTCTTGTCTAGAAGGGAGGATCCTCGAGGTTCTAACATTGGTATCAGAGCAGCTCTCCATTCATATGGAAAAGGCAAGACAATGTGCACAAAACCATAAGAGCTCATGGAGCCATGATGGCTCAACCTGACACGCTTCTCACCCTCTTACATGGGGTGGTATGGGATGCTTCCAGTAGGAGGAAGGAGGAAGGAGCAAGGGGAGCACATGCAAGCTTATGTTTGGAGAACATAAGTAAGTGCCTCTCTTTTTATGTTGTCCATGTAGGTAGGTGGCTGGATGACTAGTACTCTCCAACCACACCCTTGCTGGAAGCTATGGTTGTTGCCTTTCCTCTATTGCAGAGAAGGGAAGGAAGCAACATGGGTTGCCCTTGAAGCAACATGGGTTGCCCTTTTCTATGGCTGGGTAGAGAAAGGGGGCTATACTGTGTTTTTCTGTAGAATATGCAAAAAAACATAGTGCATAGGGAGCATGAACACAGACTTCTTATGTGTTACAAAATGCGGTCAAACTTACAATTTGTGGCTGACCAGGTGTAGCTCAAGCGTAAGCACCACCTCCTTTACTTGTCAATCCGCGGAGACGTGAGGACCGGTATGAAGACCACGAGCAAGTGAAGGCACAAGTGCGTGAGTGAAAGAACACAAACATGCACACACATACACACACACGCGCACAAAGTAAGATCAAAGAGAGGAACAATGGAAAGCTTAGATTGCAAAAGAGTTCTCTTACAAAAGTTCTATTCTCTAACAAGCTACCCTCAAAAATGAGCTCTCTAGCTCTTTTTATAGTTTTTTGACTAGTTTTGGCCCTGTCCAGACCTAGTGTCCGGCCTAGTTAAAAATTAGGTTCCAGGGCTTATTTGAGGGCTCAAACGAAGTCTAAAAATTATGAAAATTGGTACGATGGTACTTCTAATACTCCTCAAGCTCGAGGACTCCTCGGCTTGAACAAAATGGAGTTACTAAAAATAGATAATGGTATTTACAATGGTTTCTAGTGATGAAAATCACTATTTTTGTAGGGGATTCTTCTGAAAAATTTGACATACACTTCTTGGAGCTCCCTACTTGCTCCCTTTCCTCGTGTGTCCACCTTTTGATGTGCTTCCATGCTTTGTCCTTGACTTTGAGCTTCAACACTCCCCCCCCTCTCGAGTCTGTCGTCCCTGACAGACCCTTGTTGGAAGGGCTGTTCTGTGTAGTGCTTTGAGAGGTGGTGTCCATCCGTTGTATGAGCTGGTTCCTTGGATTCCAGCAAGAATGTGTCGTTGTGAGCTTTCAAAACTGCAAGTTGCTCAAAAGAGGTTGTCAAGAGTGATTTGGAGCAACTACTGGCTTCAATTTGCTTCAGAGATACGGATGTTATTCCCATGACGTCCGCTAGCTCTTCCAAAGATGATGTTGAGAGCAGTCATGCCAACTACTCATAACCCATAATGAATGATGGGTAAGTGTGTTCGTGCCTGGGTTGAAAAAAGTATGTGCCTTGTGCACGGCCTTGTAATGTAGCCCTACGCATGCTTACTTGGAAAATGCATTGGAAGAAGTATGGTGCAAAAATTGCGGTTCTTGAGCTAAGTGCTCAAGGGTATGCTGACGAAGAGGTTTCCTAAACTATCATGGTTATGGTGTTTCCAGAGTAAAGATACTTACCATGGAGAAGGTTGATGGATGTTTGTCTCTTCGTGTTGTACACTCGGCCTTTGGGATGGAACCTTGTTGATGAATGTCCATGTTGATTGTCCACTGATGAGATCTTTTGAGTGGTGGATTCCCCTCTCCTCTTTTCAAAGCAACATTTGTCACTAACAATGTGCATTTCTGAGCTTGGGCTCATGCACGTTCACTTCCCTATATTGACACTCAGAGGAATATTGGACACGTGCCGGTTTCTAAGAGATTACCATGCTGATTGACATAGACCATTCACCAGTGCTACTGTTCCATACTGGTTCAGGAAATACTGAGAATTGAATTGCTTTATATTCCTTGGCAAGCAACATCGGGTAACTACACCAAGCTGAGTTTCACATATTCTCTTTAGCTCACCATATGCAGGAGTCTTCTCCTCCAGAACTACCTTTTGCAGATATCTCCTTGGCTGCTCTGGTACATGAAGTAGTTAAGCATCACTCAAGTTGCGGACCTTCAAGCTCTTCATTCCTACCATGGTAAGAGAAAATCATAGTTGTAGATGCCATGTTCATGCCAAATGCTTGTCATCTACCAGATAAGGCAGCAACAATCTCACTGCTGGCCGAGACACACTTCTATCCAAATTGATAAATGCCTAGTAATCCACAGTTACACCTTCAACTAAGCATGACTCATTCATGTTTCATAAGCCAAACCTGGGAACAAGCTCTCTCCCGCTTTTCTTTCTCCCCTTTTTTTTTTTTTTTTTTTTGAGGAACAGGATATCACAAAACAAGAACACAAAAGTTAGTATCAATAGAAATATTTGACATACGTCACTGTGCTCTTGTGCGTGGGATTCTCAAGTGTGTCTATGCACGGCCGTGTAATGTGGCCCTATATTAATGCATACTTTGGAAATGCATGACCTGAATGGTGCAAAAGACAGGGTTGTGCAAGGAGCACATGGTTGTTGCTCGTTCGAGGCTTTCGATGTTATTTGCGGAGGTTGATGCCGACCTTGGTGGAGGTATCCATTGAGTCTCGAACTGATGTAATCCTTCTTATTGGAGTCCATTTTAGAACATCATTTGGCAGTGTAGAGGTCACTTCAGGCGTCTTTTTCTTTGGATGCTTTCTGAACTGTGGTATCCAGTGTGGTTGACGCTTTGGTTCGGTGGAGGCTACTTGCACTTTTGGCTTCCAAACCCATATCCTTTTGGCATGTCTTCCTACTAATGTTGACGAGCTGATTTGCTCTTCCTTTGGTCTCTGTACGTGGTTCTTACCCTTTTCTCTTTTTGGCTTCTTTGTTGAAACCTTTTTCATGTGGGAGAACAAAGGTTGTTGTGGATGTAGGAGCTTCTTAGGTACCCACATCTGTAATTGCCCTTGTTGAGCTGCAGCTAACTTCTTAGGCACCCAAACTTGTTGGATACCTTGTGATTGAGCTTGTTTGAGCTGCTTCCTTCGTCTTCTGGCCTGGTTGGCTTGCCTAGATGGGATTTGTGGGGGCAAGCCTGGTGGTTGCTTTCCTTTGCGTACCCATATCTGCTTCATGCTCGGAACTGCTTTCTTATCGATTGGTGTCTTTCTATTTGATGTAGCAGTTGTCGTGAACGGTTGTGTTTGCTTGTGTGGTGGACTCACTACTGTGGCTACTTGATTCTTTGGAGAAGAAGAAAGATCCACCCGCCTTCGAACCTGGTCATCCACAATTGACTCCTTCTGCATCATAGAGCTTTTGACACATACAACATCTTCTTTCATATGATTAGTCTTGGAAGAACTAAGAGAGTGTGTGGTGCCATGATCTAGGAGCATGCAGTTCTCTAATTCTAATGTAATGCATTGTTCATGTACCCAAACTTGAAGAATTTGACTTCTTAGGTTTAAGTTAACTGCATGGTCATAGATCCAATCTTGACCCAATACAAGTGATTCTGTAAGGTTCGCATCTTGACATACTAGCGCTTTGACTTTCATTGGAACATCTTGAAGATAGATGGGAAGTTCCACCTCGCCCAAACAAGGGGTTTCCACACCTCCCAATCCTATGAGATAAGCTTCTATGGGATTGATGTTCAACTGCAAGTCTTGGCAGTAGGAAAGTCTAACTGCACTACTTGCTGCACCTGAGTCAATCAATGCTTTCACCGTCCTTGCACCCTTCCCTTGTCCTATCTCTATGGTCACAAAGGGTCTTCGGTCAATGACCTGAGAAGTCGCTATGCCTGACTTTTGGCACATATCCATGTGATATTTTGGAGCTTTTGAGTTGACATCTAGGCCAAGTCGTCTTAACTTATTTCGCCTTATGCGCTCTCTAGCCTCTGCCTGTGCTTCTTCTCTCACTCTTAACTCTTCTTCTTTTTGTTTCTTAGCAGTGTTGAGTCTCATTAGCATGTCCTCTGTAAGAGGTTCTTGATATAACTTGACTCTACAACCACTAATATAGTTTGGCAAGATATCACCTTCTAAAGTAGCCAATTGAACCGCGCCACTAGTGGAAATTCTGTTAATGATCATGGGTCCATATCCTCGTTTTTCCAACTTACGGGCATGTTGTTTCAGTGTGTAAACCAACACTAGATCTCCCTCTTTCAGCCCCTTATCCTTAATGTGTGCATCGAAGTAGGCCTTTTGCCTTTTCTTTGCAGCGTAGATGCCTGCAGCCGCTCGTAGCCTTGTCTCACCTAAGCGTTCTAGATCAAAGATCCTAGATGACAATTCATGTCCATTCCACTCATGCTCTTGTGCTACTTTTAAAGCAGGGATTAAGAAATCCAGTGGTAGCACCGCATTCTGTCCAAAGACCATCTGAAATGGGGTGGCATTGAGTACTGTTTTGTAGGCAACTCGATAAGCCCAAACAGCATGATGAAGTTGTTTGTCCCAATCAGAGCGTTTATTATTTACCAATTTTGTCAATACGTTACAAAGGATCTTATTGGTACTCTCGGCTTGTCCGTTAGCTTGTGGGTGATAGGGGGCAGATTTCTTATGTATCACCAAGAATTCTTGGAGAAGATTTTCAATGACTTCATTCAAGAAGTGTGTGCCTCTATCGCTCACTAACTCTATTGGTAGCCCATATCTCGTGAACACATTCTCGAATAAGAACTGAGCCGTCGTCTGAGCATCATTCTTTGTTGTGGCTTTCACTTCTACCCACTTGGTAAGGTAATCTGTGGCTACAATAATATACTCTGCATGGGAGTTTCTAGCAGGGGGATTAATAGGACCTATGAAGTCTATGCCCCACTTGGAAAATGCACGCCCTCCCATCATTGGCCTCAAAGGCATCTCGTCTTTTCTAACTGGATATTGTGCACGTTGGCATGTGTCACATTTCTTCACATAGGTATGTGCATCCATATGAAGAGTGGGCCACCAAAGTCGTGAGAATAAAATGGTCTTAATCACTCGGTCAGGACCAAAATGTCCACCTGCAACACCACTGTGTGCAGTCTCTAAGACCCTTAAATAGTCTGATTCATGAACGCACAGTCTTAAGTAACCATCTTTACCTCTTCGGTATAGGTTCTCTCCTACTAAGGCATAGCCTTGAGCCTCTTGCTCCATATTTCGTCTTCTTGCTAGACTGGCCTCTTTGGGTAATCTTCCCGATCTCATAAACTCTACCAATGGAGCACTCCAATCTGGAATTAATGATACTTGATAAAGGGTCGCATGCTCCACTGGTGGTCTCTCTCTGCACATTGGACAATTCTTGATCCACTCATGTATTTCTTTGTCCATGCTAGGCCAATACACTCCTAAACGTTTCAAATTCTGCAATGTTCGTTGTTTAGAATAGTGATTTCCTAGCAATCCCTCATGAGCTTGCTGCAACCAACTACTATGTTCATCATCCTCGACACAACAAGCTAATACACCCTCAGTATCTTGTTTGTACATGCTTCCTGCCAATATGTGATATTTTTGTGATTTTACAATTTCTTCTTGTGATGTTTTCACCTTCTATTTGCAGGGCCGAAGGTTAGGACTCGTACCAACTTATTTGCCCATTTAGGGACAACTTCCAAATTGAACAGATAAGCATCACGTAGTTCATCAGACACTCCTTGTGGTGACTCTCCTGAAGTAATGCGAGAAAGGTGATCTGCCCGAAGGTGGGTTCTACCTTTCCTGACAACAACTTCAAAGTCATACTCCATTAGTAAGAGGAACCATCTTACTAAGCGTCCAATATTGCAAGGTTTATTGACCAAATATAACAAAGCTTGATGATCAGTGAAAAACTTGAACTTGTTGGCCAATAAATAGTGTCTAAACTTCTTTACAGCATATACCATGCCTAACCCTTCTCGCTCGGTTGTGGTATAATTTCTTTCGGCTGGGTTTAGTTGTCTACTAGCATATGCTATGGGCAAATCTAAATTCCCTTCACCTGTGGGTTGTGCTAGCACACATCCTATGGCATGATTGGATGCATCCACATGGACATGGAATGGCTTATTCCAATCAGGAGTGGTCAATATTGGTGTTGTGCACAAACGTTTCTTCAGTTCATTGAAAGAATTCTCGCATTCGTCGTTCCACTCAAAATTAGACAACAAGGCATAAAGGGGTCTAGCTATGATCGCGTACATGTGGATAAACCTACGGTAATATCCACAATGGCCCATAAAGGCTTGTACCTCTTTAACATTCCTTGGCCTTGGCAGCTCCGCTATGGCTCGTACCTTATCTTCATCCGTTGAGATTCCATTCTTAGAAACAATATGACCGAGGATTTTACCTTGACGCACCATGAACACACACTTTTCTAGGTTCAGACACACTCGATATTCTCTACACTTGTTGAAGTTCTGTCTGAGCTCAGGGATGTGAAATCTTCTTTCTTGGGAATGAGCACATAAATCATCCACATACACTTCTAAGCTCTTTCGTAAGAACTCTTTGAAGACATGACACATGAGCCTTTGGAATGTTGCAGGTGCATTGGTGAGCCCAAATGGCATCACACGAAATGCAAAGATTCCCCATTCAGTGGCAAAAGCCGTCTTGTGTTGATCTTCTGGGGCAATGGCTACTTGGTTGTAACCTGAAAATCCATCAAGAAAGCTATAAACTTCCTTGCCTGCAACACGCTCCAATAAATGTTCGGTGATTGGAAGCGGATAGCTATCTCTGATTGTAGCGGCATTAACTTTTTTCAGGTTAATGCACACTCGCAACTTTCCGTTCTTCTTGGGCACTACTACAATGGGGGACACCCATTCAGTATGCTCAATCTCATAGATGAATCCAGCTTCAATCAACCTATCAATTTCTTCTTTTATTTTGGCTGCATAGGTATCATTATATGTGTAGGGCTTCTGTTTGGTGGGCTTGGCATCAGCAGTCATGGGGATAGTATGAGAGCAAATTCTTGGATCTACCCCTTTCAAGTCTCTATAGTGCCACGCAAACACATCCCTATATTCCCTTAATAGAGCTACAAGCTCCATTTCTTCTCTTGCACTTAGGTCATCTCCTATATATGTGCATCTCTCTTCGTTCTCTTCAATGGTCACTACAATCTTCTTGGTCTTTTCTTTATTATCATATGATTCTCCTATGATGGCCTCTCTCTTAGGCATTCGTACCAAAATTTTGTGGTCGTCAACTTCATATTTCTTGAAGTTTTCTGGTACTTCAAACAATGATTCCTCCTTTTCTTGTTTCACTGCTTTTCTTTTCTTTTTCTTTTGACTACTCTCACTTCCATCCTTTGAGTTTATTGTTTTAATACTTGGGAGAGGTTCTTCTTCTTTCTGGCTGAACCCTCCTATATCTTCTAGATAGTGCTGCTCTGAGTTAAAGCAACTATCCATCACAATAGACTCCAGATCATCGTCATTCTCTTCTTCTTCTATGACATCACTAGGGTCACATTCTTCTAGCAAGGGTTGACACATGAACACTGAGATATCATAACCCTCCTCATCACAATGAGGTGTCCACTGTTCCTCATTGACAGCAATGTCCATGGTGGCTAAGATTTCTGGCCAGCCATGAGGCTCAAACTCCTCATCTGGAAAGATCATCGGTGTGTAAGCTGGGTCTCTAACTGGTCTGTCTCCTAGTGAAGTTCCTTCTTCCCTTGCCTTTAAACGTTTTTCCTCTTCCTTTGCGACTTTGCACATCCACAAATGAGTATCTTCATGCAGCCATGATGGATCAGGTGAACTTTCAGAATGCACAGAGATGGAATCTTCTTTCACTTTGTGGATAGAATTCCACTGTAGGGGTGGTACGTCTCTGAAGGTGTAATCCTTCAAATTGACCTTGGTGGTAACCCCTAAGTGCTGTAAGTACAAGGAGTTAGTTCCCCAATCCTGTACTATTTGCAATTGTCGTAGGAAGGGTCTTCCTAGGATCATCTCATAGACATTATTTTTCTCAAAGTCACATATAGCAAATGTGTGCTCAAACTCTACACCACAAGTGGTTAGAGTGATCCCTTCTAGCAATCCTAGAGGTCTTTCAAAATGACCGTCAGCCATTTGAAGCTTCATTCTAGTTGGTCTTAATGTGGGCTTGCCCCATTGCTTCCACACGGAGGTGGTTGCAATAGCAACACCAGCACCTGAATCTATGATTGCTTTGGTTGTGTAACCTTGGTAGGTGATTGGAAGATAAGTATTACCTTCTTCACCCTCACACATGTCCCCTATTTTGTCTAGAGGTATCTCTGGTACCCTTTGCTTGGAGCCTGCTTTTGGCATGTTGGAATCAAGTTCTGGAACCTGATCCTTCACATGATTCCAGAGCTCAGGTTTTGCTTTGAGCAGCTCTTCTACAGTGAGATGACATTGAACCTTAGTGTTCTTCACGACATCCGTGTTCCTTGGAACCACTGAGTCTTCATTTCTTACTAGTATTGTGGGAGCTCTAATCTGGAGAGATTCAGATTCCCATGGGCCTAGAAATTGAGGCAGTTCTTTTAAGGTATTAGATTCAAAATCTAACCTTTCGTCTTCTTGTTGTTCTGCTTCATCTTCGTAAATAGATGGGATGTCTTGGGGAAATTGATCATGAAGATCATCAATCTCAGGAATAGGAGGGGAATTACCCTTCTCCTTGGCCCATTTCTCTTCTTGTATTTCCCGCAAGAATTCTTGAGAGTACTGTTGAATTGAAGGAGGTATTCCTGGATCCGTGGAATTAGGAACATAAGCTCCCATTGGTGGTGAGCTTCCTCTTTCAATAACTGGTTGAGCCTGTGGAGGTAAAGAAACTTGTGGTTTGTTTACCAATTGCTCTAATCTTTCTAGTAAGCCCTAGAAATGCAAATCTGATTTGATAGAGTTTGTCTGATTGAACTTTTGACTAGTCTCAAGTATGGCTTGAGCTTGTTCTAGCATTTTCATGCACATTTTCATCCGTTCAATCTCTAAATCTGCTCTAGGGTAACTCTTGTCTAGGTTTGCCGCTGTAGGCCCTTCTTGAAGTCGAGCCTGGTAGGCCTTGAACATCAGGTCCAAGCCTTCTGGGGTTGGATCTGCAAGAACAGACCCTGGTTGCGGTCTATTTACAATGGGTGGTGGGGTGGGATGAGGTGGAGTGGATGGAGTTTCGGCATGCGAGGGGCTTTGAGATGCAATGTCTTCTATTTTTGTTTTCGCTTCTTTTAAGCTTTCTTCTAGTTCCGATAACTTTTTATTCCACTTGCGATTGGCCTTCTCTCTGGTATCCTTCCATGTTCTTGTTTTCCTCTTACTAGGCTCTCCCGATTCACTCGACTCTGATTGTTCTACTGGTTTATCCTGTTTTAAGGCTTGTGCTCTAGTGACAGCTTGTATAGGAGCCACATTGCTACTACTTGAACTTGGATCTGCCACTAAGCCTACCACATTAATGGGTGTAATCTTGGGTGCACTAGAGGGGTTTCTTGGACAATCTCTGGGGAGATGGTCTTTGCCACAATCAGGACAAAAGGCCTGTATTGTGATAGCCTGTCCTTGACTCGGAGATGGTGGGTGGGGACAGTCACGAATGAAATGGTCACCATGACATCTGAAACAAGATCCTCTAGGGGCTTGTGGTCTCATTTGTCTCAACTGGGGCCTAGGGTTAGGATTTGTGTACATGACAGTGGAGTATTCTGGCTCCCAATTTTGCTCCATAGGCGGTGCCTCATATTGATACGAGTAAATCTCACTATGTTCAGGTGACTCTGTGTAATAAGCATGTGGACTACCTTCATGGGAGTAGTCTGAACTATGAGCATGAGAGTCATTATCTGGTATCAATGGGGTTAGTGGCACCAAAGCTCTATTTGGATTTTCCTCTCCCACAGCATACTTGACTGGAATCACATTGGCTGGAGCTGGTGGTTGGTTTCCCAAGACAAGTTGTGGCCTATATGGTACCTGATATTGTTGTTGTGGTCTATAATATGGCTGTTGGTATTGGTTCTGATACCTACCTTGTGGATAAGGTTGCTGATAATTCTGTCTAACAGCCTGCCTATTGTAGGGACATTCTTGAGCCGTATGGTTTGTGTACTTCCTTTCAATAGTACAATAGGGAGCATTCCTTTCTCTAATATTTTGGTTTTGCGTTGGGCATACGTTAGCCATGTGGTCACCTCCGCAAGTATAGCACCGATTCAATGGAGTGACTCTCTGTGTTTGTTTATTTTGGACTCCCAGCTTCTTGGCAACTTGCTCAGCTATCTCTTCTATTTCTGTGGAGATCTTTGAAGTATGACTAGTAGAACTAACCGAATCTTTGTAGAGTCTGGACAATCCTAACTCCTCACCCAAGTTATCTTCTATGTCTATGCACGTCCGCACACACTCTTCTATGGATCTAGGATCTTTCAAGTACACATATGATCTTAACTTGGTGCTCAGTAAGCCATCTAAGAACAAAGCCACTTGTTTGGCCGGAGTGGGTAACTCTAGAGCAGGGCATCTTTCTAGATACTGTCTGAATCTTCTACCTGCTAGTCGCACTGTTTCTTGGGGAGTCTGCTTGAAGCTGTGGATCAAGGATGATGTGTTGTTCCTGATACCACTCTTGGAAAATTCTACAATGAATTCGTCTAGCAGTTGACCTATATCGTGATAGCTGCTTCTACTCAATGGTTGAAACCAAGCTAAGGCAGTGCCCTTAAGGGTCAAACAAAATGCCTTGTACTGGGTGAACCAGTCCTCAATTTGTTCGGCTCTCAGCACTTGTTTGTACTCGGCCACATGATCATAAGGATCCCCTGTCCCATCGAAATAGTTCTTCATTGCCTTGATCACTTGAATGGGTCTAAGGGTTCTTGGGTACTCTCGGGGTCTAGGCAATGGAAAATCCTGTTCATCTCTTTGTTGCCTATGTGCTTGATGTCTCTCTCTTTCAGGTCTTTCATTTTCAAATCCTGCTCTATTCCTGCCCACGGTGTGTGCAAAACTTACCTCAGGTCTCTCTCTAGTTCTTCCTCTCTGGGCTTCATGAGCGTGGGATGATCCTACTCCTTGGAGGCCATGGGAAACATTGGATCTTGGTGGGGGGAAAATCAATTCATTCTTCCAAGTATATGCATGTCTATCATGTTCTGTTACCAAGAAAATTTTCTCTGATGTGTTATCCAAGTAGACAACCTTTCCTGGTATCTCTGGATCCTTGAACTCGTAGATGATGACTATGCCCAATTGGCTAGGTTGATCTGGCTTGAACCTCCAAAAGGCTTCCTCTGTTTCTCTATTCAAAAATAGTTCTATGCTTTTGTTGTCTTGAGGGATCCAATCCGGAGTGATCACTCGGGTCAAAATTGACTTGCCTCTAGGAGTCTGGGGTCCTTGTCCTATATTTCCTTGTTCTAGGTCTCCTATCTCATTCTCATGAATGATATTTCCAAACTCATCGGTCCTATCTGGTTGGTTGGTAACCACATACATGGTTCCTTCCTTATCAATGTATGAACCCTCTTCGAACTTGACCACCGGGTGTTCAAGTCCAAAGGATTGATCTGGATTTTTGAGTTGGACCACTGATCGCCTCAGACCATCCTCATAGATGCGAGCACCTAATTGGTTGGTCCAAATATATTCCAACTGTGTCTTATAGGGACCTTCCGGTGTTTGTAGATGGGCAGTCCCTGAGCCACCTGCAGGTTTTCCCATGCTAAAAGACATTTCTGAATCACTTGTGTCTGAACTTAGTAAAAGATCACCACTTAGTTGTTGTGTCCAAGACTTGGATGTATGGTTGACACTAGCCTCAGAAGATCTAATGCTTTGTTTATCCTTGCCTAAGTGTCTACCAGATCTCAGGTTCATAAGCTTTAGTCAAGAGTCCAAATTTCCCTTTGGTATGGTTCAAAATTCTTTAGAGCCCCCTTGGTTCCCTAGTCCCACCTGAGGGTCAACTTCAAATTATCCTATCTCAAAATCAACGCATTATTCTTGAAAAAAACAGTTGAGATCGTGTAGGATTTGAAACGAGCTTTCCAACAAGCTATAGAGCTCAAAAAATGGACTTTGGATGAGAAAGTTATGTCAAATCAGGCTCCTGGGGGTCAAAACAGGCAAACAGGACCTTTGGAGAAAATCGCGATTTTGTGAACTTTCTGAAAATCGCGATGCTGTGAAGTCAAAAAAATCGCGATGTTGAGCACAAAATCGTGTTTTTGAAAATCGCGATTTTGAGCAGAAAATCGTGATTTGAAAATCGCGATGTTGATCACAAAATCGTGTTTTTGAAAATCGCGATTTTGAGCAGAAAATCGTGATTTGAAAATCGCGATGTTGATCACAAAATCGTGTTTTTGAAAATCGCGATTTTGAGCAGAAAATCGTGATTTGAAAATCGCGATGTTGATCACAAAATCGTGTTTCTGAAAATCGCGATTTTGACTCAGAGAATCGTGATTTACAAAATCGTGTTTTTTTCACAAAATCGTGTTTTTTCAGAATCATATTTTTGGCATGAAAATCGCGATGTTGAGCACAAAATCGTGTTTCTGAAAATCGCGATTTTGAGCGACAATTCGTGTTTTCACAGAATCGCCTTTTTCACAAAATCGTGTTTTTGGCTGAAAATCGTGATTTGTGAGAATCGCGATTTTGAGCCCGCTGAAAATCGTGTTTTTAGAAAATCGTGTTTCTTTTGATATGAAAATCGCGATTTTGAGCACAATCACAGAATCGCGATTTTGAGAATGACCACAAAATCGTGATTTTTTCAGCCAACTTTTAGGCGGGAAAACAGAAAATCGTGATTTTTCAAAAATTTTGAATTTTCACAAAATCGCGATTTTCATCACAGAATCGTGTTTTTTGGCGGGAAATTCAAATTTCTGAGCGCCGGCTATAGCGAGCTCCGTATGAGCAGAAAATCATGAAAAAAACACAGCGCTTGCTCTCCCTTGCTTCTCCTAACTCCTTCCCACACAATAATGCATAAAAAATGGTATGAAGATTGTGAAAATGCACTAAAAAACAAGAATTTTCTATGAAGAAGAAGATGGAAGAAGGTGGAGATGATGATGATGATGAAGATGAAGAGGAAAAAACAGAAAATGAACTGAAATGACAGTTTTTTTACCTTCCAACGTCGCAAATCTACAATCTTACCATCACAACGCTCGTCCTCGAAGCTCTCTCCCCGGCAACGGCGCCAAAATTTGGTGTAGCTCAAGCGTAAGCACCACCTCCTTTACTTGTCAATCCGCGGAGACGTGAGGACCGGTATGAAGACCACGAGCAAGTGAAGGCACAAGTGCGTGAGTGAAAGCACACAAACATGCACACACATACACACACACGCGCACAAAGTAAGATCAAAGAGAGGAACAATGGAAAGCTTAGATTGCAAAAGAGTTCTCTTACAAAAGTTCTATTCTCTAACAAGCTACCCTCAAAAATGAGCTCTCTAGCTCTTTTTATAGTTTTTTGACTAGTTTTGGCCCTGTCTAGACCTAGTGTCCGGCCTAGTTAAAAATTAGGTTCCAGGGCTTATTTGAGGGCTCAAACGAAGTCTAAAAATTATGAAAATTGGTACGATGGTACTTCTAATACTCCTCAAGCTCGAGGACTCCTCGGCTTGAACAAAATGGAGTTACTAAAAATAGATAATGGTATTTACAATGGTTTCTAGTGATGAAAATCACTATTTTTGTAGGGGATTCTTCTGAAAATTTGACATACACTTCTTGGAGCTCCCTACTTGCTCCCTTTCCTCGTGTGTCCACCTTTTGATGTGCTTCCATGCTTTGTCCTTGACTTTGAGCTTCAACACCAGGCCACTATATGGTTTATTAAAGAACATATACAAAGAAGTGTTTGGTGGCCATTTGGCCTTTCACATGGACACTAATGGTAACAATCTCCCACTAAAGGCCAATATGGCCAAAGTAATTAGGGAAAAAAATAAAGAATGATAAATAATACCTGAGTGTAAGTATACAAACTATACCACCCACCTGATGGGCATGTTACACAGTATACAAGTGACTATGTAAGATCATGAATCAAGTAACCCCCCATCAAGTGACAACAGTCTCGAAAGCTATCCTATGATAGAGCTTTAGTCAAAGCATCTACAACATTATCTCAAGTGTGAACCTTCTCAAGAATAATGTGCTTAGTGGCTAAGCACTCTCTAATGAAGTGATACCTCACCTCAATGTGCTTGCTCAAGCAAGATGAGAAAGCCACAATGCTTCCTTACATGCCTCACTTGCTGCAACATACTTTGCTTCTGTGGTGGAAATAGTTGTACATTGTAGAAGACGAGATCTCCAAGAGATAGCACCTCCAGCAAAATGAAAAATATACCCTGATGTAGACTTACCATTGTCTATACAACTAGAATAGTCAGAATCTGTGTAACCGATAATGGATGCTTTCCCTCTACCTAAGCGTAGACACTTGTCCTTAGTGCCACTTCGATATCTCAAAATCATCTTGACCACTTCCCAATGTTTCTTGCCAAGATTAGACATATATCTACTCACAACTCCCACTCCAAATGCAATGTCTGGTCTCGTAGCTACCATAGCATACGTGAGACTACCAATAGCAGATTGATAGGGAATTTTGGTCATGAATTCCTTTCTCGCATCTGATTTGGGGCAATCATCCTTGCTCAATTTCACATATATGGGTAAAGGTATCTTCAATGCCTTTCCACCTTGCATATTGAACCTCTAAAGTACTTTGGATATGTACTCACTTTGAGACAAGTATAAGCATCTTTTACTCCTCTCACGAGTAATGTGCATGCCAAGAATATGATTGGAATCCCCCAAATCCTTCATATCAAATGCCTGACTGAACTTCTTTTTGAGAATTGACAAGTCATAAGAGGACTTCCCAGCAATCAACATATCATCGACATAAAGTATCAAGCACATCAAACTGCCATCTGAGCATCTCTTTGTGTAGAGACAATGATCCTCATTGCTTCGAGAATAGCCTTGAGACTTCATAAAAGCATCAAACTTTTGGTACCATTGTCTAAGGGACTGTTTAAGTCCATACAAGCTCTTCTTGAGCTTACAAACTAGACTTTCCTTGCCAGAAACTACATAACCCTCTGATTGTTCCATATAGATCTATATGTAAGATCTCCATGCAAGAAAGCAGTTTTCACATCCATTTGGACTAGCTCTAAATCCATTGCAACGAATCCAAGCAACATGCATAGGATAGTCCTCTTGACCACTAGAGAGAAGATTTCCTCGAAATCAAAACCATGTTGTTGCTTAAAACCCTTTGCAACAAGTCATGCTTTATACTTTTAAGAAGCACTATCTATGTGAATTTTAGTTTATATACCCATTTACATGGTAAATCTTTATTGCCCTTTGGCAAAGGTACTAAATCCCAAGTACCATTCTTGTGAATAGAATCTAACTCACTCTTCATGGCACACTCCCACTTGACATGATCCTCTGTCTGCATAGCCTCTTGTAGCAAGAAGGCTCACCGACATCTGTATAACAAAATCTAAACTTGGAACATATCTGACAGGTGGATGTGAGACACGTGTAGAGTGTCTCAATGTTTGCTAAACAGGAACATGTGCAGACTGATCTGATTGGACATTCTCTTGAACATCCCTATGTACAACATTTTTATGCATGCTAACTGGAGAACCAGTGTCCTCAAACACCACTCTTCTCACTTCAACCTCCTTAATGGGCTATTTATGCATCTTAGACTCATTGAAAATGATGTCACTACTTCTGATCACTAACTGTGTTTCAAGATCCCATAAGCGATATCCAAATTGTCCTTCTCGACCATATCCAAGAAAAATGCATTTCTTTGACTTGTGGTCCAACTTTTATCTAAGATTTTTGGGTATATGAACATATGCTTCACACCCAAAAACTCAAAGATGATCATAATATGGTGGTTTCCTTGTCCATAACTCTTGTGCCAACTTTAGACCTTTGGTAGTACTAGGTGAAAGGTTAATCACATGAACTGCAGTCAATACTACTTCTGCCCAAACCCCTTGTGAGAGGTTTGCATGACGCAACATAGAAACTACTCTATCTTGAATAGTTCTAGTCATCCTTTCAGCTACATCATTCTTTACTGGGGTATAAGGAGCTGTAAACTCTCTACAAATCCCTCTAAACTGATAAAAAATGCTGAATTCATGTGAGGTATACTCACCCCCATTATCTGAATGTGAAGCCTTAAGCTTAGTTCCTTTTCCAATTTCAACTGAAGCAAGCCATTTTTTTTATGCCATCTCTTTTTCATATGTATTGCATAACTTCTTCCAAAGCTACTCTGCACTTTCAGAGTCTAATACTGTAGACCAAACATTATTTTCCAGGTGCAAGTGAATGGTAGACATGACCATTTCATCTAACTCATCCCAATCATCTTCATCCATTTCAACAAGCTTCTTTGAAATCCCATTTACTGGCTTCCATTGCCTCCTTTGAATCAACACACCTTTAATCTGATTCTTCCATAGAGCGAAGTTTGTGCCATCAAATTTTTGGATCTCAAAATGGTCTTTGCCCTGCAAGTTATAGCTCCTCCTCGGAATAGTGGCACTATACATTGATCCACTAGATGTGTATGAGACCTCTAATGCCATGATGGTAGAGAACCGAATAGAATGATAATGGAGCTATAAGAGTCCAAACACGAACAAATAAGTGTATCAAGGAGTAAATTGACCACTATATAATTGACGAAACAAAAAATCTGGAAAAGTTTTGCCAGAGTATCCTCTGCAAAATGAGCATATGACCATTGTCAAAATATCATAAAACTACAAGTACTGACATGTTTAGCTGCATAGTGAATCATTGACTCGACTGAATGTAATCAGTTACCTAATAGAAGCCAACTAGGCTTATCGAGCACCTATGAACAACTATCATACATCTCCTATGGCAAGGCTGGATAAGTCTTCCACCTACATCACGGAAGAGATCCCAACATTTGGGTGTCTCCCAATTAAGAAAACCTCACCACGGCCCTCTTTATCAAATGTAAAATCTTTTGCATTGAAATGCTCTGATACTAGTGAAGTATTTTTATGGTGATGCACCAAAGTGCACTCTCCTTCTTGAGAGCTCCACAACGATATCCTCGGAGTAGAAAAATGAGCTCCTAGGGTTGCACATGGTACTTCACGCAGAGGCTGCAGAATATGCAGAGAAACACGATACACAGGGAGAATGAACATAGAATTTTTAGGTGTTACAAAATGCGGTCAAACTTACGGTCTGTGACTGACCAGGCCACTATATGTTTTATTAAAGAACATATACAAAGAAGTGTCCGGTGGCCATTTGGCCTTTCACATGGACACTAACGGTAACAGGCTATGTGTGAGCAGCCAACTTAAAAGGAGAGGCAAAAAAGAAGCACTTATCAAATTTTTGCTTGTTGGATGACCTTCAACCCTATTGGGCAAAGAAGATTTGATCAGTGTTGCTGATTTTTGTCCATGACGCATGCCTAGAAGGCATCCATCATCAACCGCTTACAGGATGCATTTATTAGCTTGAGGAAATCACATGTGCGATTAGAAATGAAGGGGATGGATGTGAAAAGATGAAAGGAATGGGATGGAGCTTGTAGGGAGGTCTGAACAACCCCCATACCTATTGGTTGTCCCCTCTTTGCACTCCAACACAACCTAATTTTTTTTCTTAGCAACACCCTATGTGAGTGCATAGTTGTGTGTGGCTGTAATTCATCCATCTGTTCATGAAAAGAAAGCAACCATCTTTCTTGTGCAGTAAGGCATCCTTGGGGTATTAGATGGACAATGACTTTTTTAACCTTGTGCAAGCAATTTCTTGGGCACCAAGGTAATTAATTGAACTAAAAGGCAATTATTTGGGTTGCAAGGCAATTACTTGAGCTGCAAGGCAATTATTTGGGCTCCAAGGGAATTACTTGGACAACAAGGAATCTTCCATTTGGGGTCTTCCATGTTGATATATTTAGGTAGTGATGTGTGTGAACACTCTAGGACCGCCGAGGCACTTTTTTCCCTTTTTAGGAGGTTTTTTTCCCCCGGCTTGTATATACGCCTATTGCCCTAATGGGCTACTTATCTTTGTACATTCTCTAGTAATACATTCAGTATTGTGTGTTTGTGCTCCAAGCTTCTTCTTCTTCCTTGTGTTGTTCGTGTGCTTCCGCAGACGTCTATCTCCAACAATTGGTATCAGAGCAGGTCGTCGCTTCTTCTAGGGCGTCGTCGACACTCCTCCGTTTGCAGTCTCAGATTCGCACGAAATTTGGTGAGCATACTCAAGGTGTTTCCGAGATCAAAACTGCTTTGCTTTGTGGTGCCGAAATCACGATCTGAGCTCGTTTCGGCCTCCGAACGCACTATCGTAGCGCTTTGCAGGCTATTTCGTCCTTTTGTGCCAAAGGTATATACCAGTTTCTGTTCGCCAGTTTAAGCGTCTCGAAGTCTGCTACAGGTCTAGCAGAACTCGTCTGGGTAGTTCCGTTCAACTTTTTGAGATATAGTCAATTTTCTGCATCAAGGTATTTTAGTCACTGGCCATGGCTGAAAGCAGTGATGTATTCCGTATGTTGGCTGTTGAGGATAAGTTGGATGGTACCAACTACCCATTATGGGCTTATATGATGCGACATGTACTGGTTGCAAAAGGACTGTGGAACATTGTGGAGGGTGTTGAAAGACGTCCTGTTACACCTGCGACTACAGGTACTACAAATACAGGTGCTGGAGGTACTAGAGCTGATGAAGATGGTGTCGAAGATGATATTCCGCAGATTCCTGTTTGTGCTGCTGTTTCTGTTGCACCTATTGCAGAGCAGATTCGTTGGGATGGCAGAGATGCCCAGGCACATGCATTGATAGCCTTGTCTGTCAAACGTGCCATTATTCCTCACATTCGCTCTTGGAGAACAACAAAGGATGCTTGGGATACACTTACCACTTTGTACCAGGCTAGGAATGAGGCTCGTGTTGCTTACCTCCGAAAATAGTTGGAGAGTGAGCACATGAATGAAGGTGATTCTATGGACAGTTTTCTTACAAAGATCAAAGACCTAAAGGAACAATTGATTTCTGCTGATGAGGTTATACCAGATAGCTCACTTGTGCAGACCGTTCTGAATGGTCTTTCTGATTCATATCAGAGTTTTGCCTCTACTCTTCGGTTGATGATGAAAGGCAATCCGAATGCCTTGTCATTTGAGGAATTAGTCTCTGTTCTGTTGCAGGAAGATCAGTCCAGGCAGAATAGGTCCATTATGCGTGTTGCAGATCAAGCTTTCCTGGCTAGTCAAAAGGGCAAAGGAAAATGGAGCTCTTCTACTAGTAAGCAAAAATCTGCAAATGCTGCACAATCGAAGAACCAGGATAAAGATGAAAAGAAATCAGAAAAGCAGAAATTGTTCTACAAGTACTGTAAAGGAAATGATCATATTATAAAGAACTGTCCAAAACTGGCTGCTAAAGAGGCAAAGAAGAAAGAGGCTGGAATGGTTGTTGCAGAGGCCTCTACACCAAAAACAGAGTCTGCAAATCTTGTGCAGGAAGAAGAATGGGCGTTTACTACTGTCTGCAGTTTTGACCCATCTTCTCATGATCAGTGCATGTCTGCAGTAGACTCAGATGTTTGGTACTTTGACAGTGGGGCGACCAAACATATTACCTTGCAGCGCAGTTTCTTCTCTTCACTCGAGCCTGCCCCTACAGGGAATACTATCACATGCGCCAATAACTCCTCTTATCCTGTTATGGGAGTTGGTAAGATCATTCTGACTACTGCTGATGGTAGTTCTTTCACTTTGTCAAATGCTTTATTTGTGCCAGGGATAAAAAAGAACTTGTTATCAGTTTCTGCATTAGCCAAGATTGGCTTGGTTGTGAAATTCGTTGATGACAGGTGTACAGTCCATGATCTCTCAAATGGTGATGTGATTATTGCTTCTGGCATCTTATGTCGTGGGCTCTATAAGCTCATAGACTATGAAAGATCTGTGAATGATTCGGCATGTGCAGTTCATGATTCTCAGGCTATGTCAGATGCAAAGCTTTGGCATGCACGCTTTGGTCATCTGAATTTTGCTAGTTTGTTACGCCTGCAGAAATCTGAAATGGTGTCCTCTTTGCCCAAACTTGAGGCACCTGGAAAACATGTTTGTGAAGGCTGTATTTTGGGCAAAATGCAGCGTTCTTCCTTTCCAAAAGATGGTTTAGTTCGGGCTACGCAGAAATTGTAGCTTGTACATAGTGATGTCTATGGTCCTATGCAGACACCCTCTTTTGGAAATTACCTTTACTTCATGACTTTCATTGATGATTTTTCCAGGCATGCATGGGTATATCCACTCAAAGCAAAGTCCGAAGTGTTCATGTGCTTCAAACAATTTTTGGTTTTGGCTGAAAATCTGTCAGCATGTAAAATGGGCACCCTCCGTTCTGATCGAGGGGGGGAATATATATCTTCAGATTTTAATGCATTTCTGGCTGAACGTGGGATAAAACACCAGTGTACAGTACCGTATACACCTCAACAGAATGGAGTTGCTGAACGAAAGAACAGGTCACTCATGGAGATGGCGAGGTGCATGGTCAAAAGTCAGGCTTTACCACATAGTTTCTGGCTTGAGGCTGTCATGTGTGCAGCATATGTACTGAATAGGTGTCCCACTAAAGCGTTGCAGTCTATCACTCCATATGAGGCTTGGCATGACCGCAAGCCATCTGTTGCTCATCTGCGTGTTTTTGGTTGTTTGGCATATGCATTAGTGCCTGAACAACATCGCAGAAAATTGGATGATAAGGCAGTAAAATGTATTTTTGTTGGGTACAGTTCTGAAAGTAAAGGCTATCGTCTGTATCATCCACAGACTAAACGCATTCTGGTTAGCCGTGATGTTGTCTTTGTGGAAGATGCTATTTAGCCATTGCTTTCATGTACTAAGGAGACATCTGTTAGCTCCAAAGACATGTATGATACTTTGATGCCTCTTTTTACAGGTGGACAGGCTAGTGCTGGTCCTAATGAGGCAACTTCTCAGCCTTTGCAGGTTTCATATGATGATGTAGATCATTCCATTTCTGATGCAGATTTACATGATGCACTTGCTGATGAGAGAGCTGATATTGAGCAGGCAAAAACTATGCCAAAATGGTTGGTGCAGACTTTGCATGACAGCAAATTAGATGCACCTTTGTCATATCGTACTCGTTCAGGCTCTCATAGTGCCTCCTTTGCATCAGATTGCTATGCTATGGCTGCATCTAGTCTTTGTGATGAGAATGAGGCTGTTTCTTTTGATGAAGCACAGAATTCAGAAAATTGGATGGCTGCTATGCAATCTGAATATGATGCTATAATGAAGAATGGTACATGGTCCTTATGTGACTTGCCTCCTGGCAAGAAGTCCATTGGCACTAAGTGGGTATACAAGCTGAAGCGTAAACCTGATGGTACCGTTGACAGGTATAAGGCTAGGCTTGTTGCAAAGGGTTATGCGCAGGAAAGAGGCATTGATTTTGATGAGACCTTTGCACCTACATGCCGTATGACTACTGTTCGGAGCATTTGTGCACTTGCAGCCCATCATGGTTGGAATGTACATCAGTTGGACATTAAAACAGCATTTCTGAATGGTGACTTGCATGAAGAAGTGTATGTTTTTCAGCCCCGTGGCTTTGTGCAGAAAGGGCATGAAAACCAGGTTTGCAGGTTAAAGAAGGCATTATATGGTTTAAAGCAAGCACCACGTGCTTGGTATGAGAAGATACATGCCTATCTGATTGCACATGGTTTTGAGAACAGTCCAACTGAAAGCACCTTATATGTTAAACGTGCTAATGATGTGCTTCTGATCATTGTTGTCTATGTTGATGACATGCTGCTCAGTGGTCCTATTGAGACACATATTGCTGATTTTAAGGCTGATTTGCATGCCTCATTTGAGATGTCTGATTTGGGGCATTTGCATCACTATTTGGGCATTCAGTTTATGCACGTTGATGGTGGAATGGCTTTGTGTCAAACGAAATATATTGACACATTATTGCAGCGTTTTGGCCTTGAAGACTGTAAGCCTATTGCCACTCCTATGGAGACAAGTTTACGATTGAGTCTTCATGATGCTGGAGATGCATTTGATGCTGTTCTCTATCAGCAGGCTGCTGGATGCTTGATTTACTTATGCATTACTCGGCCAGATATTCAGTTTGCTGTCTCACAGATGAGCAGGTTTATGCATTGCCCAGGAGTCACGCATTGGAAAGCGGTTAAGCGCATCTTTCGCTACTTGAGTGGTACTCGGCTACTTGGGTTGTTTTATCCCAAGGGGGGATCACTACCGCCAGATTTGCATGCTTTTTCTGACTCAGATTGGGCTGGTTGCTATGACACTCGTGTGTCCACCAGTGGTTTTTCCTTCATGCTTGGTAGCTCATGTATATCTTGGTTGAGCAAGAAGGAGCCTACTGTGGCCACTTCCAGTTGTGAGGCTGAGTATAGGGCAGCTTTCACAGCGACTGTTGAGTGTGTGTGGCTCAGACGCCTTATGGCTGATTTGGGTGTTGGCTAGTCTTCTGCCACCACCATCTTCACTGACAGTCAGAGCGCATTGGCAGTTGCGAGGAACCCTGTGTTCCATGCTCGCACTAAGCACATTGAGGTGCATTATCACTATGTCAGGGAGAGGTTCTCTGCTGGGGAGATCAGCTTGGCATATGTGCCCACGCAGGAGAACATTGCAGACCTTTTCACGAAGGCTTTGCCTAGGGAGAAGTTTGAAGCTTTTCGCAAAGCTTTGGGCTTACTTCCTTTTGTGGAGTGATTTCCACATAGCTTGGCACTTCCTTATACATGAGTGCCAGCTCCTTGTTCACCGCATCACTCCCAGGGGGGATTTGTTGATATATTTAGGTAGTGATGTGTGTGAACACTCTAGGACCACCGGGGCACTTTTTTCCCTCTTTAGGAGGTTTTTTTCCCCCGGCTTGTATATACGCCTATTGCCCTAATGGGCTACTTATCTTTGTACATTCTCTAGTAATACATTCAGTATTGTGTGTTTGTGCTCCAAGCTTCTTCTTCTTCCTTGTGATGTTCGCGTGCTTCCGTAGACGTCTATCTCCAACATTCCATATGGCATAAATTTGGTGGATCCACCTCATTGAATTGGGCATTTGCATTCTCCTCCACACATTCCATATGGTTGGTATTACTTGGGTGATGTGTACGATTAGAAAGTTTTGAAAACTTTATAAATTAATTAAGGATATAGTTGGAAAATAGTGGAGATGGGAGGATCTTAATTTAGGAACATAAAAATGACTTCTCCTCTCTTCACCTTGACATATCACACATTTACCAAGGTTGCATGTAGAAAGAAGATTCTTTCATACCTCAACCTCCATACTTGCACTTTCAGCCACTCCACCTTCTTCTTCGTCATGGAGATGTTCCCACAACTCGTTAATTGTCAACCATCAGCTTTAGCCAACAGGATTCCGCCAATGGAAGATATGATGCCTTCCATACCCTACAAACAAGCATAGGCTACATCTTGACAGGGGTCTTCTTTCCAAGCACTTCCATAACATGGGGATTTATACTTGGATGCATACATTAGGAGGTGGGTATATTCATATTTTTAACTCCATTAGATGAGCCATGGCAGTTATTCATGGTCAAGTGAGGTCCTTTGCCATGATTTGAGCATATCCATGGTGTGCTCAAGATGAAGGGCATGATTACACTCACTTTCCTCTTTGATTAGGGAGTAGAAGAGTAAGATCCTAGATGCATTTACACGGGGATTCTGAGGATCTTGGGCATTGATCCAAATCCTCGAGGATCTATTGGATCGTATAACTTCTCAGATGGAGTGGGGATGCCATAAGGAGTGTTTCCTGTGAAGTGCTATGCAAACCCACTAGGTGTGACTACAGACAAAAGAGGAATTGATCAAGGCATGGCCTTGGAAATCCAAGGAAATCCTTGGGGAGGATTTTGCTTACCAAGGTTGGATAGCAACTAGATATTCGAGGAGACCTATGGCAAGGGTCATGTTGGAGTTAGACGTCTGCGGAAGCATGTGAACAACACAAGGAAGAAGAAGAAGCTTGGAGCACAACACACAATACTGAATGTATTACTAGAGAATGTATAAAGATAAGAAGCCCATTAGGTCAATAGGCGTATATACAAGCCGGGGGAAAAAAACCTCCCAAAGAGGGAAAAAAGTGCCTCGGCGATCCTAGTGTGTTCACACACATCACTACCTAAATATATCAACAAATCCCCCCTAGGAGTGATGTGGTGAACAAGGAGCTGGCACTTATGTATAAGGAAGTGCCAAGCTATGTGGAAATCACTCCACAAAAGGAAGTAATCCCAACGCTTTGTGGAAAGCTTCAAACTTCTCCCTAGGCAAAGCCTTCGTGAAAAGGTATGCAATGTTCTCCTATGTGGGCACATATGCCAAGCTGATCTCCCCAGCAGAGAACCTCTCCCTGACATAGTGATAATGCACCTCAATGTGCTTAGGGCGAGCATGGAACACAGGGTTCCTCGCAATTGCCAATGCGCTCTGACTATCAGTGAAGATAGTGGTGGTAGAAGTTTGACCAACACCCAAATCAGCCATAAGGCGTCTGGCCACACACACTCAACAGTCGTTGTGAAAGCTGCCCTATACTTAGCCTCACAACTGGAAGTGGCCACAGTAGGTTGCTTCTTGCTCAACCAAGATATACAGGAGCTACCAAGCATGAAGCAAAAGCCACTAGTGGACACACGAATGTCATAGCAACCAGCCCAATCAGAGTCAAAAAAAGCATGCAAATCTGGCGGTAGTGACCCCCCCTTGGGATAAAACAACCCAAGTAGCTGAGTACCACTCAAATAGCAAAAGATGTGCTTAACTGCCTGCCAATGCTTGACTCTTGGGCAATGCATAAACCTGCTCATCTGTGAGATAGCAAACTGGATATCTCGCTGAGTAATGCATAAGTAAATCAAGCATCCAATAGCCTGTTGATAGAGAACAGCATCAAATGCATCTCCAGCATCATGAAAACTCAATCGTAAACCTATCTCCATAGGAGTGGCAATAGGCTTACAGTCTTCAAGGCCAAAATGCTGCAATAATGTGTCAATATATTTTGTTTGACACAAAGCCATTCCACCATCAACTTGCATAAATTGAATGCCCAAATAATGATGCAAATGCCCCAAATCAGACATCTCAAATGAGGCATGCAAATCAGCCTTAAAATCAGCAATATGCTTCTAAATAGGACCAGTGAGTAGCATGTCGTCAACATAGACAACAATGATCAGAAGCACATCATTAGCACGCTTAACATATAAGGTGCTTTCAGTTGGACTGTTCTCAAAACCATGTGCAATCAGATAGGCATGTATCTTCTCATACCAAGCACGTGGGGCTTGCTTTAAACCATATAATTCCTTCTTTAACCTGCACACCTAGTTTTCATGCCCTTTCTGCACAAAGCCACAGGGCTCAAAAACATACAGTTCTTCATGCAAGACACCATTCAGAAATGTTGTTTTAATGTCCAACTGATGTACATTCCAACCATGATGAGCTGCAAGTGCACAGATGCTCCGAACAGTAGTCATACGGCATGTAGGTGCAAAGGTCTCATCAAAATCAATGCCTCTTTCTTGTGCATAACCCTTTGCAACAAGCCTAGCCTTATACCTCTCAATTGTACCATCCGGTTTACACTTCAGCTTGTATACCCACTTAGTGCCAATGGCCTTCTTGCCAGGAGGCAAGTCACATAAAAACCAAGTACCATTCTTTATTATAGCATCATATTCAGATTGCATAGCAGCCATCCAATTTTCTGAATTTTGTGCTTCATCAAATGAAATAGGCTCATTCTCATCACACAGACTAGATGCAGCCATAGCATAGCAATCTGATGCAAAAGAGGCACTATGAGAGCCTGAACGAGTATGATATGATAGAGATGCATCTAATTTGCTATCATGCAAAGTCTGCACCAGCCATTTTGGCATAGTTTTTGCCTACTCAATATCAGCTCTCTCATCAACTAGTGCATCATGTAAATATGCATCAGAAATGGAATGATCTGCATCATCACATGAAACCTGCAAAGGCTGAGAAATTGCCTCATTGGGACCAACACTAGACTATCCACCTGTAAAAAGAGGCAGCAAAGTATCATACATGTCTTTGGAGCTAACAAATGTCTCCTTAGTACATGAAAGCAATGGCTGAATAACATCTTCCACAAAAACAACATCACAGCTAACTAGAATGTGTTTAGTCTATGGATGATACAAACAATAGCCTTTACTTTTAGAACTGTACCCAACAAAAATACATTTTACTGCTTTATCATCCAATTTTCTGCGATGTTGTTCAGGCATTAATGCATATGCCAAACAACCAAAAACACGCACATGAGCAACAGATGGCTTGCGATCATGCCAAGCCTCATATGGAGTGATAGACTGCAGCGCTTTAGTGGGACACCTGTTCAGTACATATGTTGCACACATGACAACCCCAAGCCAGAAACTATGTGGTAAAGCCTGACTCTTGACCATACACCTTGCCATCTCCATGAGTGACCTGCTCTTTCATTCAAAAACTCCATTCTATTGAGGTGTATACGGCACTATACACTGGTGTTTTATCCCACATTCAACCAGAAATGCATTAAAATCAGAAGACATATATTCCCCCCCTCGATCAGAACGGAGGGTGCCCATTTTACATGCTGACAGATTTTCAGCCAAAACCAAAAACTGTTTGAAGCACATGAACACTTTGGACTTTGCCTTCAATGGATATACCCATGCATGCCTGGAAAAATCATCGATGAAAGTCACGAAGTAAAGATAATTCCCAAAAGAAGGCGTCTGCATAGGACCACAGACATCACTATGTACAAGCTGCAATTTCTGAGTAGCCCGAACTGAACCATCTTTTGGAAAGGACAAACGCTGCATTTTTCCCAAAATACAGCCTTCACAAACATGTTTTCCAAGTGCCTCAAGTTTGGGCAAAGAGACACCATTTCAGATTTCTGCAGGCGTAGCAAACTAGCAATATTCAAATGACCACAGTGTGCATGCCAAAGCTTTGCATCTGACATAGCCAGAGAATCATTTATTGCACATGCCAAATCATTTATAGATCTTTCATAGTCTATGAGCTTATACAACCCACGACATAAAATGCCAGAAGCAATAATCACATCTCCATTTGACAGATCATGAACTGTACACCTGTCATCAACAAATTTCACAACCAAGCCAATCTTGGCTAATGCAGAAACTGATAACAGGTTCTTCTTGATCCCTGGCACAAATAAAGCATCTGACGAAGTGAACGAACTACGATCAACAGTAATCAAAATGATCTTATCAACTCCCATAACAGGATAAGAGGAGTTGCTAGCGCATATAACAGTATTCCCTATAGGGGCACTGTGTACTCGAGCCACAATGACTCAAGGACTTGTACCAATGAGACTATACCTCAATTGCCATACAAGTGCATATAGTGGAGTTCTTTTCACACATTTAAATGTCAATCCTAAGGAGGGACTTACCAAGTGTATGAAGACATGTGCACACGTGATAGAGAATGAAGTGGGTTAACTATCCACACATGAGAAAAGACTAATTCTACCCACACCTACTGAAATACTGGAAGTGTTGCCGCAAGCCTCTTTTCAGCAGTTTTGGTATTTTGAGGTTTTCTCCCAGCCCAGAACTCCGAACATAGGCAATAGGGTACTCGTTTCGAAGCTCTCGACGAGACAAATCCAACGGTGGTGGTTTCGCTCAATTCTGACCACTCTGCTTCAAGTTATGGCAGAAACAGTGAATTACGGGAATCACAAACACCCGCGTTTTTGCTTCTCCTAGCTCACGCACGCACTACAGCAGCTCAAATCAAAGGGGAAGGGGTAGACAACAGTCCTACACTTGCATTTCAAGCATCACACACACATACAAGAGCAAAATGAAGATCAAAATCAGCAAGAAAGAGGCAAACTCGAAAATTCAGAAGTGCTCCTTCTTCATAATGACAAGAGGTTTTTTTACAATGAGTCACTTTTGACTTATATACTAGTGCCCTAAGTTTGGTCCTTTCACACAAGGGACCGGCACTTTATTCACTAAAAGACTAATTTCCTATTATTGTACATGGGTAGATCACTAATCTTTTGTGGGGATGCATCTAGAGGACTCCTCTAGTGCATTTACAACGGAAAACATATACAAGGGGTGGTTATGATACAAAAGTTGTGTGTCCAAATCGGAAAAATTTTGGGGCCCGTCTTTTTCTCTACTTTCTGTGCTCTTTAGCTCTGCAACACTCTCCCCCTCTTCGTCTCTGTCGTCCCTTGACAGGCTTTGCTTCGCGAACGCGTCCCTTGGGCTGTGTTGCTTGATTCTTGATCTTGCTTTTCTCCGCACGCTCCCCTTGGTCAGTATTGTCTGCAGTTAAACAGACATGCAGATTCGATGGCCTTCTTGATTCAAGCTCTACAACTCGAGAGCCTGATGTAGTTGTCTTGCCTGTTGACTTGGGTTGCCACGCACGCCACCAGTGACTAGGAATGTGCTGTTCTTAGTCACCCTCTTCAACTTTTCAGCCTCTACCCCTTTCTTACTTTTGGTCCTACTCTGATGTTTGAAAAGTCCACGACTCGGGACCCCGGGGTTTAGCGTTGTAGCCTGGTGCGTGCCCCTACGGGGCTCTGTGCAGAGATGGGTGTTGCGCCCCTGCGGGGCTTCCTGCAGAGATATATTCTTTTTCTCTTCTTAATGAATTGTTTTGGACTTTGATTTTCTTTTTCTTTTCTTCTTGCTTGATTGTCCCTCTACACGTCTCTCCTCCTGAACTCTGTCGTCCTCGACAGGCTTTCTGAGGCGACGCGTGTATGTTTGAATGGCGGTTTGCTCTCGTTGGTTCAGCAGATTTGCATGACATAGCATGAATTCTTTCCATTGCTTTGACTTCACTCCGTCTTCTGGCGCCTGTCGATGATCAGCAAAGAAGCTTGTTTCATAGGCCACCAGCCTCGCATTTAAATTTGAAGTCATTTTCACAAAAATTTCCGAATCTATTTCAAAGAAGCCGGTAAAGAATGCTTCTTCGAAAGTCTGCATATATGTTGATGGCAAAAACATAAGGCGGGAATAGTATGCCATAATGGTGAGTCGGCTCGGAATGGTTGATAGATCAAAAATGAGAGCTTCCGACCCTTGCGTAATGCCAATGAAATTCAAAAATGTATACTTCGCATGCTGGAAGACCTTCAACACTGTAATGAGCATGCTAAATATTTTATTTGTCATCTTGACTGCTAAGTCCGGCACTGTAGCATACTTGGCAATCCAGAATTCCATTGTCTTCACCATATATTCTTCGGTAGGTAGATAATTATGTGGCGGACTAGGTAGTAACGGGTAATTTAGCCACTGATTATTGATAGAGCCTTGACGCTGTGCTTCCCAAAATTGCGTCCAAGAGCGTCTGCGGGGTACAGGACAAAATGATGGGTTTACCTGAAGCGCATATGGTGATGCTTCCCACTGTACCCACAAAGTCGGATTCTTCTCCAAAATTTTTCTTCGCCATATGGGATCCGCCTTCTCAAATTCCTCTTGAGTATACTTGAAAGTGTCATGCTGGAATTGAAGGTTGTGATCCGGATCTTTATTCGTGGTAGTCTTTATATACATGCGCGTCTGTTCTTTAAGTAGACCATATGGTACATTGAAGGGCTTCAAAATTTGATCTAGCTGTTTATTGTCTATTCGAGCTTCTTTCATTATTTGTATTATTTGATCTTCAAAATCAGCAGTGAGCTGGGACACCAGTAGTGCCCTTTCTGATCTGCTCAATTCTGCAATGTCTCGTGTGTTAGGTTCTAATGGAACCTCCTTTTCCGCCCTTATTGGTGAATGATACAAGGGGGGAGAGAGAGGACGTACCTCTTCCTCCACAGTAGCCGTTGTTTCCGGAGGAACTACTGGTGTCCCCTGTTTCTCTGTTAGCCCAACCTGCTCCTGCAGCTGTTTGATGATGTCCTCTTTATTCTTGAGCTCCTCTTCAGCCTTTGTAAGTTTTTCTTGGTGTTTGATTAATTCCTGTGCCACTATATGCATGTGATCTGTGTCTTCTTTGCACTGTCGGAAATAATCTTTTTCGGCTTTTTTCCATTTCTTTCGTAGAGCTGCAGTATCATTCATGTATTTTTGTTCCCATTCTGCAATTGTCTCTTGCTCCTGCTTGAGCTGATCTGCCATCTTGGTCAACTTTGCTTCCATGTCTTTTATATCCTCATTTGTTTTGTCAAGATCTGTCGATGGTTGATCACTGAGGAGAGCTGTCATTAGCTCCTTGTTCCTGTCCCTTAGTTGGTCTGCTTCTTCCATGCTCACTTTGAGCTATGATTCGAGCACCTTGCTACGAGTCTGTATTCTTGTTTTCTCTTTTTCAGTCATGTCTAGTTTTCTTGTGAGCTCCAAAACTTGCTCTTTTAGTTGGGCATTCTCCTTTTCTAATGTTTTGCATTGTGTTTTGGTTGTTTTTATCTCTTCCTGTCTCTTCAACACCTGAGCTTCTACTTTAGATAATTTCTTTGCCAAATTCATACCTTCCTTCTGAAGCTCCTGCTTATCGAGCATGGCTTGGTCGTAATCTTCATCAGCATCAAGCATCAACTGTTGAGTGTCTAGTGCAGTGCGAATCATATCCTGCACCACAGGCTTGAGCTGAGCTATATCCACGTTCAACCATGTCTTTGTTATGTCTGGGGTTTCTCCGGTTTGTACGTCTTGTCCTTTTGCTACGTGGATCAGTTCTTGATGTGGTTGTCGAACTTGTAGTTGTACTTTCATTTCTGCTTCATCTTGGACCACTGTACGAACCTTCGTGGCACTCCCTTGAAATGTTACATCCAGAGGGGACGGTTCTGCCACAACCCTTAGTGGGGTGAAGGGTTCTTCGTCTTCTTTTTCTTCTTCCTGAGGCTTATCCTCTGATATCATTGCATGCACCTCATTATCAGTTTTGTCCTCCTTTGTGTGGATGATGGAGGCATCCTTCGGTTGCATAGTGTTTTGTCCTTCTTCTTCTGCATTCTCTGTGGTTGTATTCTGGTCTGCCAGCGATGATTGACCTTTTTCTTTGTTGTCAGCTTGGGCTTCGTCATAATTTACTTCATTTAATTCGGCCCACTGGCCATCATCCTTAGATTCACTTGGAATATCTACATCCAATAACGATGTAGTTTGCTTTTCTTGGTCGTCGGATCCTGAACTTGAATTGTCTAGCCCAATCTCCCGATATCTGTGTACCTTAGTGAGTTTGCGCTTTGGTTTTTGAGCTTTTGCTGACTGCTGGTAGTGATGACCCTGCACTGGTAGATTGATTTGTCCTTCTGTATACTTGTGAGTCTGCTCTAGTGCTTGGGTTAATTCTTCCTCCGTAATCTTTCTGGGTCCTTGAGTGGTGGTTGTAGGCAGCACATGTACTCTCTTTGTTTGCTGTGCTTCTTCATCTTTTTGTAGAACTTCTCTAGGCCGTTTTGTACCTCGCATCGTGCCTCTCATCCGAGGTTGCGAACTTGTTTCTATTTCTTCTATCTGCTTGCTCCCTTTCTTTTGTTTCGGTACAGTAGCTTTCTTGACAAATTGAGCCAACTCCATTGAAGATGGCATCTCCTTCAAGTACTCGCGCATGCCCAATGCGTGGTAAATCATAATTGTAATGGCAGTGGTCCCATTAAGGAATTTTTTGTTTTCCCATTTCTTCTTGGCCTCGAACAATCTTTCTTGCACATATGGGGTAAGATTTACCTGATTACCAATCTGTTTTATGGCATGAGACAATAATTGCACGATAATCTTTTGAGGAGCCGTGTATCTGTTCATACTCGGGAAGCAGAAGTGTTGATGAATCAACCTGACTTCTTCTTCGATATCCACTCTATTAATGTCGACAAAAGTTCTAGTATTTGCTCTACGACTTTCTTCTTTGACCGTGTTGACACCATCTTTTCCCATTCAAATGCTTCTTTGATCAAGTCGTGGGAGAACTGAATGACTACCCATTCTCCATTCTTATCCATCACATTGGCTTCTGGCACCAATGGATCATGTAGTGCTGGTCTCAGAGTGTTCATGACTTGGGTACAGCGTTGGAAGTCCGGCTTGTAGATAGGTAACTCAAAATACTTGTGAATTCCTGCTTTATTCATGACATCGATGGTAGATGGCATTCCATGTAAAACCTTGAAGTCCTGGGACATGATCGGAAAGTGGTGCTCCGTGTCCATGATCTTTATGTTGGCCAAGAAAAGATACTCTTCCACTGGCTGCTCATCTCTGAACCAATGGCCTTTTGCTTTCGCGAGACACTGGGGAGGGAATTCTTGGACCTCCTCTTGGATTGTAGCTTCAGAGTCTTCAGAAGCCATCTGCACTTAATATAGAGTATGAATTAGTATCCATTTTTTTTCAGAAATCCTCCGCCATGTGTTGATTAATAATTTGATGTTGCTCCGAGTGCATGGTGCCGTCCCTTTCCCGTGGGTGTGAGAAGGGTAATACCTGAATTTTTCATGTATTTTTATATTTTTTGCTGAAAAGGAAACATAAAAGTCAGTCCATAGCCGAAGCGGTTAGTGGATTTTTTGGAGTAATATTTTTATGTATGTACAAGTGCTTTCCCATTTCCCAAGGGAAAATGTGTGTGACTATCCGGAAGTAGAAGAAAGACGTGCCGAATGCTTGGCCTTGTAATATGGCCCTATCATGCATACTTTGGGTGCATTAGACACAACATGAGTGCAATCTGGTGCTTTGTCTCCTCGATCATCTGCTCCTTGTGGTAGCTTTGGTTTCCACGCCCATTTTGAGAACACTGGGAGGGGTTGTCGGGTTTTCTTGATTAGTGCAGCTGCTCGTGTTCCATTTGCCTTATTCATAGTCCGATTGGATTTGACCTTTCTTTGCGATCTTCTCTGATGATTCGTTTGTGTTGTTGACTTTTGCGGTGTCTGCTGTGGTGTTTCCTCCTTTGTCCTTACATTCGGTTTAGCTGCTTGTATGACCTTTTTGGGAATCCATATCTGATGTCGTAATCTTTGAGCTTCAAGCAGGGGCTTGTCAATCCATACTTGTACTGGTTCTGTTTGTTTGTAATTCTTTGTAGCAGGTTTGGTGATGTCCGTTTCCTTCTTCAAAGCGCTTGTGGACATTTCTTGACTATGTACTTGATCCTTTCGTACCCACATATATTTGTGTGGTTGTTTGTTCGAGTATCTGCTTGTTGGTTTCCAATAGTGCGATCTTTGGATGCTTTGAGCCTGTTTAGGAGAGAG
This sequence comes from Ceratopteris richardii, assembly GCA_020310875.1. Lineage (NCBI taxonomy): Eukaryota > Viridiplantae > Streptophyta > Polypodiopsida > Polypodiales > Pteridaceae > Ceratopteris > Ceratopteris richardii. Next base: position 53,295,933 of record CM035425.1, read on the forward strand.
TGTCTCCTCGATGGTTGGCTGATTCTCCTTCACATCGGGTAGCTTCGACGCTATAGGTGATGTCGCAATGATTAAAGTTTCAGTTTCTATGCCTTTGCTTTCAGAGTGTTGAGCACAGTTGCTACTATCTTCCGTCGCTTCTTGAACTTCCTTTGATCTTGGTAAGGACATGATTTGATTACATGGTTTTTCTTCAAGCACGCTGAAAATCTCCTTATGCCCTATCGTGGCTGAAATATATCCTTGAGCCAGATGGATACATGCTTCTGTTTCAATGATCCAGTCTTGTCCTAGAATGAAGTCTTCTATTAGATCGTCATCCTCACATACTAGGACTCTTTGTTCCATGGAGGAATTTCCTACGTGGATGGATACATTCGTTGTACCAATGCAGTCTAGGGTGTGACCTCCAATTCCTATTAGTTTGGCTTAATTGGAATTCGTTCGCTATCCTCCTTCGCATGCAGCTAAGGCCTGCTCCTGAGTCTATCAATGCATCTATCAATGTATATTCTGTCTTGCCAATCCCTAGGTTTAGGTAAGGTTGTGTTCTTTGTTGTCCGGAGTTCTCAGTGGCTCTAAAATTAGCCATTGGGATGAGTTCTTCTCCTACTCGATATCTCTCGTCTCTTTCTCTCATCCACTCTTTCCGTTTTCTGATGCGTTCTAGGGCTTCCTGTCTCGCTTCTTCTCGTATTCGTTCTTCTTCCTTTTTCCTACTTTGAGCACCTAACAGTCTCGCTAGCATTTCATCGGTCAGAGGCTCCATGAATCTTTTCACTCTGCATCCACTGATGTAGTTGGGAAGAATGTCTCCGTCTAGAGTGGCGAGATTGACTGCACCACTAGTGGAGATTCGATTTATAATCAGGGGTCCATATCCGCGTTTCTGTAGTTTCTTTGCATGCTGTTTTAGAGTGTATACCAGGACTAAGTCGCCTTCTTTTAGTCCCTTGTCTTTTATGTGCGAATCGTAATATGCCTTTTGTCTCCGTTTAGCGGCATAAATGCCTGCTACCGCTTGCAATCTAGTCTCGTGCAGTTTTTCAATCTGATCTAATTGCTGAGACAATTCATGACCGTTCCACTCATATTGCTGGGCTACTTTTAATGTAGGTACTAAGAAGTCAATTGGCAAAATTGCATTCTGCCCATACACTAGGTTGAAAGGTGTGGTTCCAATGGCCGTTTTATATGCCACCCGGAAGGCCCAAATTGCGTGATGCAATTGTTTGTCCCAATCTGACCTTCCATTATTGACAATCTTTGTCAATACCCTACATAGTACTTTGTTGGAACTTTCAGCTTGTCCGTTAGCTTGAGGATGGTATGGGGCTGATTTTTTATGAATCACCAAAAAGTCATTCATTAGCGATTCAATGACTTCGTTTAGGAAGTGGGTGCCTCGATCACTCACTATCTCAATCGGTAGTCCAAATCGTGTGAAAATGTGCTCAAAGAGAAATTTTGTTGTAGTTTGAGCATCATTTTTTCGAGTGGCTTTTGCTTCTACCCACTTTGTTAAGTAGTCGGTGGCTACTATGATGTATTCTGCATGAGATCCTTTTGCAGGTGGGTTGATAGGTCCTATGAAGTCAATTCCCCACTTGGTAAATGCTCTCGCACAAACCATGGGTCTTAAAGGCATGTCATCTCTTCGAATGGGATATTTTGCTCTCTGGCATGTTTCGCAGCTTCTCACATATGTCTCCGCGTCCATATGTAGAGTTGGCCACCACAAGCCTGCAAAGAGAATCATCTTGACCGTTCTGTCTGCTGAAAAATGTCCTCCTGCAGCTCCTGCGTGTGCCATTTCTAATATGGGAAGATATTCTCCTTCATGCACGCACAATCTGAGCTGATTATCTTTTCCTCTTCTAAACAATTGTCTTCCCATTATCACATAATCCTTGCTCATTTCTTCTAAGGATCGCTTTCTTGCTAGACTAGCTCCTATTTCGTGCTCTTTCGTTTTGAGGAATTGCACTAATGATTTACTCCAGTTAGGCGCTATGGTAGAAAAAGGTGAAGACACGTGATCCTCTGGGCTAGTTTCTTTGCACTCCACACAATTACTTACATAATCGTGAACGTCTTTGGACATGTCGGGCCAATATACGCCTAATCTTTTTAATTCTCTAATTGTTCCGTGCATCCCTTGATGGGTTTTCCACTTGTTCACATGTGCTTGGTTGATCAGTTGTTTTTGTTCATCCTCCTCTACACATCTGAGTAACACTCCATTTGGTTCCTTGTAATACACACTTCCTGCAACGATGTGTAAGTTCCTTGATTGAAGAATTTCTTTTTTGCTATTTCTGTTGATTGGGTGTTGAGGGCCATGCGTAAGTATAGGGGTCAATTTTTCTGCCCACTTCGGACATACTTCTAGATTGAACAGATAAGCATCTGGTAAATCATCAGGCACTCCACTTGGTGGCTCTCCGTGTGTTAGCCTGGAAAGATGATCTGCTCTCACATGTGTGTTTCCTTTTTTGACTATTACCTCAAAGTCAAACTCCATTAGTAACAAGAACCATCGTACCAATCTCCCGGTGTTGCAAGGCTTATTTACTAAATACAACAAAGCTTGATGGTCTATGAAGAATTTGAACTTGTTGGCTAAGAGGTAATGTCTAAACTTCTTCACTGCATAGACCATCCCTAAGCCCTCTCTTTCAGTAGTCGTGTAATTTCTCTCTGCTTGGTTTAATTGTCTACTCGCGTAAGCGATTGGATGGTCAAGCTTTCCTTCATCAGCCGGTTGAGCCAGGATACATCCAATTGCATAGTTCGAAGCATCCACATGAATATGAAAAGGCTTGCTCCAGTTGGGTGATTTTAAAATTGGGGCTGTACTCAGCCTCTTTTTAAGCTCGTTGAAGGCCTTCTCACACTCGTCTGTCCAAATGAACTGAGTCAATAGACCGTATAAGGGCTTAGCTATTATGGCATACATGTGAATAAACCTACGGTAATATCCACAATGTCCCATAAAGGCTTGTACTTCCTTTGCATTCTTGGGTCTTGGTAAGTCCAATATGACTTTAATCTTATCCTCATCCGTAGATATCCCATTTCTTGAGACTATGTGTCCTAGGATTTTCCCCTGTCTTACCATGAAGACACATTTTTCTGGGTTTAAGCAGACTCTATACTGCTTACATTTGTTGAATATCTTCCTTAATTCAGGTATGTGATCGGGTCTTTGATTGGAGTACGTGCAAAGGTCATCTACATACACTTCCATGCTTTTTTTCAAAAATTCCTTGAACACGTGACACATTAATCGTTGGAAGGTAGCCGGTGCATTAGTGAGTCCAAAGGGCATCACTCTGAATGCATACACACCCCATTCAGTGGCAAATGCTGTCTTGTGTTGATCCTCAGTCGCAATAGCCACCTGATTGTATCCGGAGAAACCATCTAGGAAGCTATAGACCTCTTTACCTGCTACCCTCTCCAATAGATGGTCCGTAATCGGTAATGGGTAGCTATCACGTATAGTGGCTGCATTTACCTTCTTCAAATTTATGCATACTCTCAATTTTCCATTTTTCTTAGGCACTACTACTAATGGCGATACCCATTCTGTGTGTTCTATCTCGTATATGAATCCCGCCGCTAGTAGTTTGTCTATTTCCTCTTTAATCTTCGCTGCATAGACTTCATTGTATGTATAAGGACGTTGTTTGGAGGGTTTTGCCTCTGCTGTCATGGGTATTCGATGGGAACAAATAGAGGGTTCTACCCCTTTGAGATCCTTATAGGTCCATGCGAATACATCTCGGTACTCCCGGATAAGGTGTATGAGTTCCTCTTCTTCCTCTTCAGATACGTCTTTACCAATGTATGTGCACCTTTCTTCTCCTTCCTCAACTGTCACAATGATTTTTTTTGTTTGTTCTTTGTTGTCATACGCCTCTCCGTCTCGTGCTTCTCGTTTGGGCATTTGAATAGCTACTTTTCTTTCCTCTACTTCGTATTTTTTAAAGTGTTCGAGAACTTCAAAAAGATCTTGGTTCGGCTCTACCTGACTCATGTTTTCCTCCTGCCTGTGTGTTGTCCTAGCAGTTTCAATTGCTAAGATCTTTGTTGGTTCCTGTTCTTTCTGATTCCAAACAGTATTTAAGTAGTCTGCTTCAGAGTCAAATTTCGGTTCCATCTCAATGCTTTCATATTCCTCTTTCCACTCTTTTTCCAGGATTTTCCCTTCCTCTACTTCTTGAAGGACAACCATATAAAGGTTTACATCATAACCTTCCTCATCTATGCATTCGTTCATTGTCAAAACTTCCTCGTTTACACATACATCTAAAGTGGCCAAGATCTCCATCCATCCATGTGGTTCAAACATCTCATCAGGAAAAATTTGCGGCATATAAGTGGGATCCTCTACTGAGCGATAGTTATGATGTCCTATCGGCCAAGGTTGCCTTTTGCTCTCTTCTCTCTTGGCTTCCTTACACATCCATAACTGGGCATCCTCATGCATCCAAGATTGATCACTCGATCCGGCACTATGAATGGATAGGTCATCTTCTTCTTTGTGGATTGGATTCCATTGTAATGGAGGGACATCTCGATACGCAAACGTATGCAAGTTTATCTTGGTGGTATTTCCTTGATGTTGTAAATATAACGAATCTTTGCCCCAATCCTGTACAACTCGCATTTGTCTCATAAAGGGTCGTCCTAAAATCATTTCGTAGTTGTTTGCTTTCTCGAATTTACAAATGGCTAATGTGTGTTCGAATTCTACTCCACAAGTGGTCAGTTTGATCCTTTCCAATATTCCTAAGGGTTTTTCTACATGACCATCTGCTAATTGGAGTTTCATGCGTGTGGGTCGTAAGGCAGGTTTTCCCCACTTTTCCCATATTTCCTTGGTGGCTATCCCTACTCCCGCTCCCGTGTCTAGGATGGCCTTGGTCATGTACCCATTGTGGGTGATAGGTAAGCACGTATTACCTTCATCTCCTTCACTGAATTCCCCCACTTTATCAACTGGAACCTGTATTGTGGAGTGGTTTTCCTTTCCCTTTCCTTTCATTTCCTTTTCTTCTGCAGGTAGCTCTAATTGGTCTGCTAACTGTTTCCATAGATGTGGTTTAAGTTGAAGTAACTCTTCCACCGTCAATTTGCATTGCACCTTTGTTTTCTTAAGTTCTGTTAGGTTGTGTGAACTCTCTTCTGAGTTTCCTTTTTCTTTCCCATGCACTGTGGGTGCTCGTATTATTATGGACTCTCTTTCATATTCTCCCATGTAGTTAGGCAATGTGGACATGCTCATGGTTTCCTCTCTTCCTTTATCGAGTCTTGATACTTCCTCATATGCTTCCTCCAGGTTATGATCATGGTGACTATCTTCCCCATCTATTACCTCAAAAGGAGGTGGACTGATTCCATCCTTTTTCCATTGCTCTTCTCTAATTCTTTTCCACAAGTCTTTGGACCAATCTTCCTCTAGGTCGGGTATTATGGATACCTGTTCTTCTTGAAATTTTATTCGTTCATTTCGATCATCTCCCCGTCTAGGTTCCTTATCCTTAGGTTGGATGCACTCTTCGTATAGTTCCTGTGCGATCCTTGTTTCAGGCAAAATTGGGATAGTTTTTTCTAGAGTCGCTTGTGCTACTTCGATGAGCTTTTTGCATATCGCCAGTCTTTCTTTCTCTAATTCCCCTTGAGGATAGAGTTTTTCATGTTGCTCTAGGTTCGGGCCCATTTTGATTCTAGCTTGGTATGCTTTTAACCACATGTCCAAATCCTCTGGTTTTGGGTCAGCTAGAATTGATCCTGGCTTCTTTTCCTTTGAGCTAATTGGTGGTGTTTCAGGGATCTCCTTATGCGTTTTTTGTTCATTATGCTTTCTAGAACCCTTCGCTTGTTTTTTGCCATCTTGGCTCCTATTTCTTGCCCATTTTTCTTTGAGCTTTTCTCGTCTTTCTTTCCATTTTTGTACTTTGGTGTTTTGGGAATTCTCACATGAGTTCTCCGAATCCTCGACTACCTGAATGTTAGATTCTACTGTTTTATTGTTCTCTGGTTTTTCTTCCGGTTGTTTTCCCTTTTGTTGTTTTGCTTGAGCTCTAGTAATAGCTTTTAGTGGTACAGTGTACTCCTTCTCACTTCCAGATCCTTCTAAGACCTCAATTACATTAATTGGTGCAGAGCCTTGAGTTTTTGTGGGGTTCTTAGGGCAATCTCTAAAAAGATGTTCTTTTCCACAATCACTGCAATATCCTTCCCAAATCCTGGGTGGTGGAGGGTTGTAAGGTCGAGGACACTCCCTCATGAAGTGATCCCCTCCGCATCTATAACACGGTCCTCTCTGCGCTGTTGGTCTAATGGGAGGTCTCAATGGTTGTTGTGCTTTGGGCACTGTATACATTAAAGTTGCAGTTTCCGCTCCATAAGTTTGATCAAATTCTTCATATCCATAATAGGCCGCGTCATATGTTGGTTCATATTCCATCATGTTGGCTTCATATGGAAAGTATTCTCCGGGTGGAGGTTCATACCCTTGGTTGGTTGATTCTACATTGGTCACTATTGAAGCTGGTATTATGGCTCTTTCCAAGTTTTCTTCCGGTTGAGTATACTTCACAGGTACAACTTGTTGAGGTTGTGACAGTTGGGGTCCTAATACTGGTTGTGGTGGTGGATACGATGCTTGCTCATATTGTCTTGGAGCTCCTACCGGATACAGGTTGTATCTAGGCATCTCCCTACCCAGCTCTCTAGGTGGGTATCCATAAGGTCGGTATTGGGGTGGGTGGACAGGTCGTGATTGTCTATTAAAGGGACAGTTCTCAGTTGTGTGATTGGTATATTTTTGCTCAATGTGGCAGTATGAAGAAGTCCCTGGTTGTTGTTGTCTGTTGTATGGATACGTAGGTTGTACACCGGCTCCTCCTCTGGCACACAAGTGTGTGGGATGTTCTCCTCCACATAAGTTACACCTTCTTAACATAGGCACTCTTTGAGCTGGATGTTGGTAAGCTCTCTGCCCTTGGACTCCTAGTTTCTTTGCTAATAGTTCCGCTAGTTCTTCCACATTACTAGAATTGGTCGTAACAGTGCTTCTTGAGTCTTCTGATTTAGTGAGGTCGGTAGTACCTTTAAGGTCCTCAGCAAGGTTATCTTCCAAGTCGATACACTCTTGAAGACACTCACTCAATGTTTGTAACCTCTTCACATACACTAGGGTTCTTAGGGTCCCGTTAGAGAGTCCATCTAAAAATAATGAAATCATCTTTTGTTGAGTCGGTCTCTCAGCCATTGGGCATCTATCCACATATTGATTGAATCTTCGGGCAGCAGTCTTCACAGTTTCATTAGGGTTTTGCTTAAAGCTATGGATTAAAGATGCAGAATTGTGTTTAATCCCTCTCTTTGTGAATTCTCCGATGAATTCTTGAAAGAATTGCTCCATGTTTCCAAATTGATTGGGATCTAAAGGTTGGAACCAAGTTAAAGCTGTTCCTGTGAGGGTGAGTCCAAAAGACTCATACTGCACAAAGAAGTCCTCTACTTGTTCCGCTCTTAAAACTTGTTTAAATTCGGCAATATGATCATATGGCTCCCCTAATCCATCATAATGGTTTCTTACGCACTTAGCTACTTGGATTGGTCTCAATCTTCTCATTGGTTCAGGCGGTCTGGGCATTACAGGGAAGACTGGGACAGCTGGTCGTAATGGAGGCATTCCTGGCTGTCCTCCCACAGGTGGTCGTGGTCTGGCCGGTGGGCGGAAATGGTTCCCCATCCCTGTGTGGGTCTGATTGTGTGTGTGCACTCCTGGAGTTGCAAACTGTACATGAGTGCGGTTGGGCACACTTCTTTGACTGGTCTGTCCTGATGTGGTATGTTCCGTCTCTTGTTGATTTCCAAAAGGATTTTGCGAGGTAGTTGCCTGCTCTCTCTGAGGAAATACAGGTGCACCCATATATCTCAGCCGAGCCCTGTCTAGGACACCTACAGGCCAATATCTTCTTTGATTCTTATCTAGGTAAGGGAGTCTAGTTTCGTCATCTGGGTCTTTCAACTCATAGAATGTCATGGGGCTCTCTCCTATTCCTTGAACAGGTACGTCAGTTTGAAGCAATAAGTCTGCTCCGTGAATCATGTAGACTTCCAACAGGTAGTCGTCTTGAGGTATCAAGTCTCCTCTCAAGACCCGTGATACTCGTGACCTGCCTCTGGGGGTGGTCACTAACTCTTCAGGGTGTGTTCCTTCAGAGTTATAGGGATCCGTAAACTCTCCTCTTTCATTGATCCTCTCAGGAAATTCGGTTGCTATGTAGATGTGACCCATTTTGTCAATGTATGCACCTCCCTCGTATTTGATAGCTGGTCGGGGTATGATGGTGACATTTTGGGCAGTTACCATCCTGGCGACGGATCTGTTTAAGCCATCCAGGTAGATTGGAATCTCCTGGGCATTGGTGGACACATATTGTAAGGAGGTACGGTAGTCTCCTTCAACAGTAGTCATGAAGCTTCCTGTTGGTGCAGGTCCTTGCATGTCTTCTGAAGCCATAAGTAACTCCTCCTCCGAGTCATTGGAAGTTTCTAAGTAGACTGAGTGATGACTAGCCTGGGCTGTACTTCCTACTGAGGATATGACACTCCTTCTACTACCTAGAACTCTTCCTGACCTCAAGTTCATTCACTCTCGGAAGCCTCTCTTTATGCTTCTTAGATCCCCTTGGGACAGCTCTACCAATGATTCAAATTGTCTTGCAAACAGAAGTGTCTACACTGGCGATACCACCCCAGGCGATACTGCTTTCGGCGATACGATACCAGAGCTCTGAACATTACGATACTAGAGATTCGAGGCGATACGATCTCAATGTGGTGTCGCGATACTGTCCAGATTAATGGACGATACGATACCAGATATAGTGTCGCGATACTTCCCTGTGGAACACCACGATACGATACCGGCACAGTAGACGTTACGATACTAGAGATTCGAGGCGATACGATCTCAATGTGGTGTCGCGATACGATCCTGGACAGGAGACGATACGATACCACCGCAGTAAGTGCGATCGCGATACCAATCTCGGCGATACGATACCACTATGGTGTCGCGATACCAAGATAAGCAACCGACGATACGACACTTGGGAGGGCCCGATCGCGATACTGAAGTAGTGTCGCGATACCAAGGTAGTGTCGCGATACCACTGTATCAAGCGATACGATACCACTCGGTAAAGTGAGGTCGCGATACTAGAAACTTAGGCGATACGACACCGCAATGGTGTCGCGATACCAAGTATTAGTATCGGACGATACGATACCAGAGATCGAGTGCGATCGCGATACCGACTCAGTGTCGCGCTACTGGAGTAGTGTCGCGATACCAAAGTAGGTATCCAGCGATACGACACTTCAGGCGAGTGTCGCGATACAAGGGAATTTTGGTATCGCGATACCAAAACTCAACCGATCGCGATACTCAAGCCTAAAAGCAAGATTTTTTCCAAACCCTTGCTCTCCTCACTCTCCTCTTCCCTCCTATACCTCTGTATCACACAAAAAGATAACTATGATATCAGTTTTTCCCCCCCGCGATGCTGCGCAGACTTTTAATCACGTTTTTGATCATTTTTAAAGTGTTTTTTACAGATAATTTGTGAGAATATTTACCTTGGTACTGTCTTGCTTGCAATGTGAGCTCAAAACCTAGCTTTAAAAGCCCGAATGCCACGATACCAAACCCACGATACTGGTCGCTGCTCGCAAACGATACCAGAATACTGTGAAGTGTCAAATGAGCCAAATTTTTGGTTTTTATATTTTTTTTGACTGAACTTAAAATTTTTGGGATTTTTGGTGATTTTCTGAGAATTTTGGCCTACTCCTACTCCTCTTCTCCTCACTTTTCCTCTCCTTCTAACCTAACCCTAACTCTTCCTTCTCTTCCCTCCTCCTACACTTAAACCTAAAACTTATCACACACACCTCGAAGATGAGAAGTGACAAGTGCTGAAATGGTATACCACTCGTCAAAGGACAAATTCGCCTCTACAAGTACGATTCGATCACACTTGCTCTATAACTATCACGAAGGCACCTTGGTGGAGTGACTCCCCGACAACGGCGCCAAAAACGTGTGTACTCGAGCCACAATGACTCAAGGACTTGTACCAATGAGACTATACCTCAATTGCCATACAAGTGCATATAGTGGAGTTCTTTTCACACATTTAAATGTCAATCCTAAGGAGGGACTTACCAAGTGTATGAAGACATGTGCACACGTGATAGAGAATGAAGTGGGTTAACTATCCACACATGAGAAAAGACTAATTCTACCCACACCTATTGAAATACTGGAAGTGTTGCCGCAAGCCTCTTTTCAGCAGTTTTGGTATTTTGAGGTTTTCTCACAGCCCAGAACTCCGAACATAGGCAATAGGGTACTCGCTTCGAAGCTCTCGACGAGACGAATCCAATGGTGGTGGTTTCGCTCAATTCTGACCACTCTGCTTCAAGTTATGGCAGAAACAGTGAATTACGGGAATCACAAACACCCGCGTTTTTGCTTCTCCTAGCTCACGCACGCACTACAGCAGCTCAAATCAAAGGGGAAGGGGTAGACAACAGTCCTACACTTGCATTTCAAGCATCACACACACATACAAGAGCAAAATGAAGATCAAAATCAGCAAGAAAGAGGCAAACTCGAAAATTCAGAAGTGCTCCTTCTTCACAATGACAAGAGGTTTTTTTACAATGAGTCACTTTTGACTTATATACTAGTGCCCTAAGTTTGGTCCTTTCACACAAGGGACCGGCACTTTATTCACTAAAAGACTAATTTCCTATTATTGTACATGGGTAGATCACTAATCTTTTGTGGGGATGCATCTAGAGGACTCCTCTAGTGCATTTACAACGGAAAACATATACAAGGGTGGTTATGATACAAAAGTTGTGTGTCCAAATCGGAAAAATTTTGGGGCCCGTCTTTTTCTCTGCTTTCTGTGCTCTTTAGCTCTGCAACAGGCACGCTCGAGTGAAGAGAAGAAACTGCGCTACGAGGTAATATGTTTGGTCGCCCCACTGTCAAAATACCAAACATCTGAGTCTACTATAGACATGCACTCCTCATGAGAAGATGGGTCGAAACTGCAGACAGTAGTAAACAACCATTCTTCTTCCTGCATAAGATTAGCAGACTCTGTTTTTAGTGTAGAGGCCTCTACAACAACCATTCCAGCCTCTTTCTTCTTTTCCTTTTTAGTAGCCAATTTTGGACAGTTCTTTCTGATATGATCATTCCCTTTACAGTACTTACAAAACAATTTCTACTTTTTTGATTTCTTCTCATCTTTATCTTCCTTCTTCAAATGTGCAGAATTAGCAAATTTATGCTTACTAGTTGAAGAGCTCCATTTTCCTTTGCCCTTCTGACTAGCCAGGAACGCTTGATCTGCAACTCGCATAATGGACCTATTCTGCCTGGACTCATCTTCCTGCAATAAAACATAGAGTAACTCCTCAAATGACAAGGCATTTGAATTGCCTTTCATCATCAACCAAAGAGTAGAAGCAAAACTCTGATATGAATCAGGAAGAACATTCAGAAAGGTTTGCACAAGTGAGCTATCTCGTATAACCTCATCAGCAAAAATCAACTGTTCCTTCAAGTCTTTGATCTTCGTTAGGAAACTGTCCATAGAATCACCTTCATTCATGTGCTCACTCTCTAACTGTTTTTGGAGGTAAGCAACAAGCCTCATTCCTAGCTTGGTACAATGTGGCAAGTGTATCCCAAGCATCCTTAGCTGTTCTACAAGAGCGAATGTGAGGAATAATGGCACGTTTGATAGACAAAGCTATCAATGCATGTGTCTGGGTATCTTTGCCATCCTAGCAAATCTGCTCCACAATAGGTGCAGCAAAAACCGCAGCACGAACATGAATATGCAGAATATCATCATCTTCAACACCTTCTCCATCAGCTTCAGTACGTGCAGTTGTAATAGTTGCAGGTGTGATAGGATGTTTTTGACACCCTGCACAATGTTCCACAGTCCTTTTGCAACCAACACATGTCGCATCATATAAGCCCATAACAGGTAGTTGGTACTGTGTACCTAAGAACCAACTTAGGGACTTGTGGAGAAAGAGACTATACCTCAATCCCCCTCAAGTGCATATAGTGGGGATTCATGCTTTAATTATCAATCCAAGGAGTATCAAAACCTAGCCAAGTGTATGAAGACATGCATTCAAATGATGATCAATGCAAATGTGCTTCCCAAAGAGTGCAAACAAGGCAAAGACTAAACCAAACAAGGTTCAACTGTCAGTCATGGTGTCGCGATGCTTGGTGCAGCAGCCAACAGTAAATTGAGCTTTTCTCTCAACTCCGAGCTCCAAATATAATGAATAGCATATGCATTTTGAAGCTCTCGAGAAGACGCATCCAATGGCAGTATTTTCACTCAATTCTGATGCTTCTACTTCAAGTTATGAGCAAAATACTGAGTCATGGGAAGACCTTCCTACACTTCAGCACGTCCTACACTTCACACACACCTTAACTACAGCAAACAAGCACTTTCATGGATAGAAAACACTTCCTAACACTCTTTCCAAGCAACACACATGCACACAAGCTCACAAAGAAGATGATACAGAGAGGAGAAGACACAAATTCGAAATTTTGTGCTCTTGATTCTCACAATGGCCAAAAGTCTCTACAAAGAGTCACAAATTGACTTATATACATGTGCCCTAAAAATGGTCCTTTCACACAAGAGATCGGCACTTTATTCACTAAAAGGCTAATTTCCTACTAATTTACACAGGTAAACTACTAATCTTCTGTGGGGATGCACCTAGAGGACTCCTCTAGTGCATTTACAACGGAAAATATATTACAGAATGATTATGATACAAAAATAAGGTGTCCAAATCGGAAAAATTTTAGGGCCTTTCTTTTTCTCTGCCTTGTGCTCTCTTTGCTTTGCAACACTCTCCCCCTCTTTGTCTCTGTCGTCCCTTGACAGCCTTTACTTCTTGTCTTTCCCTTGTTGTCCGTACGCATCCCTTGGTCAGTTCTGCCTACTGGTTGGACTGGCGTTCCGTTTTAATGGCCATGTTCTTGATTTTTTTCTTTTACATCCTCTCGGCCTTATGCATTTGTCTTGCTTGATAAGTTGGGTTGCCACGCGTGCCATCAGTGGCTAAGAATGTGTTGTTCTTAGTCACCTCTTTCTAGCTTTTGGTCTTCTGATTTGTCTTGGTTGCACACATCTGCCCCTGGTGTATTGTTCTGAGCCTGTTTACTTGTTGACAATGCACGCTCGCAACGGAAGGATTATTACCTGCCAAATATCTTCTTGCACTTCTTCATGGATAGTTCCTGGCCCTGGTCCGTCCTTCCCATGAAATGTCCTGGTTCTGATTATTCTTTAATTCCATTCCTCAGGACCTGGATGTTTCGCGTTGTTGCCTGATGCGTGCCCCTACGGGGCTCTGTGCAGAGATATGTCTTCAAATATTATCTTTTTAGTGAAGCTTCTTTCGTTGTCTTCTCCTTTTCTTCTTTTTGCTTGATTCTCCCTCAACACTCCCCCCTACTCTGTCGTCCCCAACAGGCTTTGAGAGTCGACGGGAGTATGTTCTATACACTTTTTGCTCTGTTTCATTAAGCAGATTGGCTTCACGTATCATTAGCTGCTTCCATTGTTCTGCTTTTACACCGTCATGTGGCGGTTGTCTATGATCGGCGAAGAAGCTTAGCTCATATGCCACTAATCTGGCATTCAGGTTGGATGACATCTTTAAAAAGATCTCTGATTCGATTTCAAAAAACCCTGTGAAAAACGCTTCTTCGAATGTTTGCATATAGGTACTTGGCAAAAACATTAACCTAGAATAATATGCCATTATTGTTGGTCGGCTAGGCATAACAGACAAGTCAAAAACAAGAATATCTGTGCCTTGATTAATGCCAATGAAGTTCAAAAATGTATATGCCGCGTGTTTGAAGACCTTTAACACTGTAAGTATCATACTGAGTATTTTGTTGGTCATCTTGATAGTTAAATCGGGTACTGTTGCATAATTCTGCAGCCAAAATTCAACGGTTTTAATCATGTAATCCTCCGTAGGTAGATAGTTATGCGGTGGACTTGGAAGTAGTGGATAGTTTAGCCACTGTTTATGGATCACGCCAATCTTTTGCATTTCCAAAAATTCTCTTGCTTCTCTTCGCCGTGGTGTTGGACAAAAAGAAGGATTTACCTGTAATAAGTAAGGTGCTGCTTGCCAGTGCACCCGTAATGTAGGATGTTTCTCCAAAAATTTTCTTCTCCAAACAGGCTGTGCTGCTTCAAATTCTTCTTGAGTATAGTTGAACGTGTCATTTTTGAACTGCAATTGTTCGTCTGGATTTCTCTGTGTGATTCTCTTTATGTATTGTCTAGTTTTCTCTTTCAATAATCCGTAAGGAATATTGAAAGGCTTCATGATCGTCTCCAAATCTTTACCTTTAATCTTTGCTTCTTTCATAACTTTGATGACTTCATTTTCAAAATTTTATGTCAACCGGGACACCAATAGTGCCTGTTCCCTCTGATCTAGTTCTGCAATGTATGGCATAGGATGATCATCATGTGGTTCCGCCATCTGCTCTTTTATTGGAGAATTATAAATCGGGGGAGATAGAGGACGTACCTCTACCTCGTCAGTAGGATTTTCTTTTGTCGGCTCTACTGGTGTCCCGATTGATGTTGGCTCTGTTGCATTCACGTTTAATTTTGTAAGTTGGTCAGTCTTTTCTTTTATTTCTTGCATTGCTGCTCGGAGTGCTTCTTTTGTCGCAAGCAACTCATTGTCGATTTCTGCTACCTGATCCATGTTTTCACTATAACTCACGGCAAGTTTGCCATTGGCCGTATTCAGTTGCTTCTTGAGCTCATTGGTATCTTGCATGTATTTATGTTCCCATTCTGCTCTCAATGCTTGCTCTTGCTTCAGCAATTCTGCATATTTCTCCATCTGACTTTGCAAGTCCTTCTGATCATCGACGGATGTCTCCTATTTTTCTATAGGCTGGTCATATAGCAATGCCTTCATTAATTCTTTATTGTGGTTGCATAAGCTATCGTTTTCTTCCATGTATACTTTCAGTTGTGTTTCGAGCAGATTACTTCTAGCTTTCATCCGCTCTTTGTCTGCTTCACTGGCTTCATGCAGTCTTTGTAATTCTTTTAGTTGTGTCTGTAGCTGATGATGCTGGTTCACCAATGTATCACATTGTGTTTTGACTGTGAGTAACTCCCTTTCTTTATCGGCAGTCTCTTTCTGGGCCTGGATGAGCTGAGCGGACAATTGTTCACTCATGATTTGAAACTAATTCTTTTCCCTCATGGCCTTGTCATAATTTGCACCTGTATCGATCATTTACTGTTGTGTATCCATGGCCGTCTGGATCATTTGCTTGACAACCGGTTTCAATTGAGTAACATCCACATTTAACCATGTGGTAGGGATGCTAGGTTCTACTCCTGTTGTCACATCTTTCCCTTGTGCCACGTGTAATGTAGTATCATGGGGTTGCCTAATATGAAGTTGGATTCTTGGCTCAGCCTCCATGTTGTCAATCTTACCTTGAGGTGTGTCATCAGGCACTTCAATCACAATTGGCTCTTTGTTTTGTAGTAAGCCTGAGTCTTGGTTCACTGGAGTTTGTATTTCCTCTTTGATAGGTGGTTTGGCATCTGTATTAGTTATTGGAGCTTCTTTGATGCTGACCCTTGACGTTTCATTCAATTGAATTACGTGCACTATCCCATTGGATTCTTCTATGTTCTTTACTTGTGCTTGTTGGTTGTCAGGTGTGACTTCGACTTGATTGATCTCTATCCAATCCTCATTGTGTGTTTTTGGTTGTATATCCGTATCCAGGGTGTCTTTTTCGTGACTAGATTCTGCATCAGAGCTAGAATCTTCTAAACCTAATTCTTTGTATCTGGCCACTTGTTCAGGAGTCTGTTCTTTATCTTTCTGTCTCCTTTCTTTGCTTGCCTGTCGGTAATGGTGACCTTGAATATTTAAATTTACTTGCCCCTGCATAAACTAATGTGTTTCTTTGAGGGCAGCAGAGAGATCTCTTTTAGTAATTGGTTGTTGGGTCCCAGAAATCTGTGGCAATGTGTGTGTCCTCTTTGATTGGGGTGTAGCTTGGGCTTCTTCCTCCCTAAGGCGCTTTGTACCCCTCATGGGTTTCCTTGAACTGGTTCGTGCTTCGTCAATAGAGATGGTTGTATTCTTTTTCTTTGGAACCGTCGCTGACTTGGCATTTTGGCTAACTCTGTTGAGGTTGGCATCACGCGCTGTCGGGAAGATTTGCATCTTCCAATTGATGGCCTGAAAAATTAAAATATTTATTGGTGAATTCTAAACCTCTTTTATATCACTGTTGATCAGTTGTGCTAATTGGATTAACTATTTTGAAAATGTTATCAGGTATGAAGGATGAAGCAGGACATATGTTCATATTAGGGTTTACCCTAAGTACTTAATTAATGAGTATTTATATTTATACATGCTTGATTCATGGGTATTTAACCCCTAGGGTTTCATACGTTTATATAAGTTTATGTCAGTAGGGTTTCTTGAATTCATGTGTTGTTTATAAGATTTGGTTAATGTTAAGGGTTTAGATGAGTTATAATGGGTTAAAGCTAGGGTTCATAAGGATTTTAATGATCTAACCCAGGGGGTTTTATGGGTTTCCAATAGGTTTTCTAGGATTTAATATATTTAAAGGGTTAACATAGATGTTATTCAAAAACATTAATATCTAAATTACATATTTATGTATTAAACATTAAACTATGTCATTAATAATTACTTTAATTATTTGTGTGCATTTAAAAACTAAGGTTCTAATTAATTAAAAGCTTAACCTAAGTTTAATTTAATGGATTTATTTAATTGAGAAATGTAGGCTAATTAGATTAAAATGATTAATTAAATGGATAAATAACTAGTGGACTATATGAGTGCTAGGGAAAAGAATGGCTTATATAAGTTGTGTAACTAAAGAGATTTAAGGAGTGGTCTCGATAGAAGATGCACTTAAAGTGAAAAAAGTGGGTTAAGAGAAAGAGTGGAGAGAATTAGTGAAGATGAAAAGAGAGGAGTAGAAATTAAGTGTAATTAAAGTAGAAAAGTTAAACTAGAAAGTGTGGTGGAAGTAAGGAGATTAAAGTGTGGTTGTAGATTAAAAGTTAAAACTAAAAAGAGTGGTTTAGAAACGACTTGCGTTTGTATTTAAATGAGTGTTGAGCTCAAGTTTCTCTTAATGTTTTTTGCAGGTACTGTCTCCTGCTCTTTACTTTCTTCTGTTTTTCCTTCTTTCTCATTAGACCCTCCTTGTGCTCGGGATATTAAGCCATCATGTACTGCTGTTGATTGTCCGGCTGGAAGCATGCCCATGCCTATTCCATGGCTTGGTCTTGGTCCCTGCAGCATTGCGCGTATATATGCGATGTGATGTATGTGTGTGTGTGAGATGTGTGTATGTGATGTGATGTATGTGTGTGTGTGATATATGTGTGTATGTGATGTATGTGTGTGTGTGATATATGTGTGTGTGTGATGTGTGTGTATGTGATGTGATGTATGTGTGTATGTGATGTGTGTGTATGTGATGTGATGTATGTGTGTGTGTGAAGTGTGTGTATGTGATGTATGTGTGTGAAGTGTGTGTATGTGATGTATGTGTGTGTATGTGAAGTGTATGTGTGTGTGTGAAGTGTATATGTGTGTGTGTGTGTGTATGTGATGTGTATGTGATGTGTGTGTGTGTGTATGTGATGTGTGTATGTGCGTATGTGATGTGTGTGTATGTGATGTGATGTATGTGTGTGTGTGAAGTGTGTGTATGTGATGTATGTGTGTGAAGTGTGTGTATGTGATGTATGTGTGTGTATGTGAAGTGTATGTGTGTGTGTGAAGTGTATATCTGTGTGTGTATGTGATGTGTATGTGATGTGTGTGTGTATGTGATGTGTGTGTATGTGATGTGTGTGTGTATGTGATGTGTGTGTGTATGTGATGTGTGTGTGTGTGTGTGATGTGTGTATGTGCGTATGTGATGTGTGTATGTGTGTATGTGATATGTGTGTGTGTGCGTGTATGATGTGACGTGTGTGTGTGTGTGATGTATGTGTGTGAGAGAGATTCCCCCCCCTCTCTGGCGCTGCGCGCAGCAGCGCGCAGAGAGAGAGAGGGAGAGAGAGAGAGAGAGAGAGAGAGAGAGAGAGAGAGAGAGAGAGAGAGAGAGAGAGAGAGAGAGAGAGAGAGAGATTCCCCCCCCTCTCTGGCGCTGCGCGCAGCAGCGCGCAGAGAGAGAGAGGGAGAGAGAGAGAGAGAGAGAGAGAGAGAGAGAGAGAGAGAGAGGGAGAGAGAGAGAGAGAGAGAGAGAGAACGCAGAAAGAGAGAGAGATCGGCAGGGAAAGAGAGAGAGAGAGAGAGAGAGAGAGAGAGAGAGAGAGAGAGAACGCAGAAAGAGAGAGAGATCGGCAGGGAAAGAGAGAGAGAGAGAGAGAGAGAGAGAGGGAGAGAGAGAGAGAGAGAGAGAGAGAAAGAGAGAGAGAGAGATTCCCCCCCCTCTGGCGCTGCGCGCAGCAGCGCGCAGAGAGAGAGAGGGAGAGAGAGAGAGAGAGAGAGAGAGAGAGAGAGAGAGAGAGAGAGGGAGAGAGAGAGAGAGAGAGAGAGAGAGAGAGAGAACGCAGAAAGAGAGAGAGATCGGCAGGGAAAGAGAGAGAGAGAGAGAGAGAGAGAGAGAGAGAGAGAGAGAGAGAGAGAGAGAACGCGGAAAGAGGGAAATTGGCAGAGAGAGAGAGAGAGAACGCGGAAAGAGGGAAATTGGCAGAGGGAGAGAGAGAGAGAGAGAGAGAGAGAGAGAGAGAGAGAGAGAGAGAGAGAGAGAGAGAGAGAACGCGGAAAAAGGGAAATTGGCAGAGAGAGAGAGAGAGAGAATTAAGGTAATAATTTTATTTTTATTTATTTGAATTATATTCCTTTTATAATATAGGCATGAATATTACATACTGAATGTAGATGCATGTGTGTAGAAGTATAACATAAATACATGGATGTATGCATGAAAATGTTAGCATGAATGTATGAAGGTAAGTTAGTATGCGTGTACGTATGATGTGAATGCATGTGTGTCTGGATATACATATATGTATTCATAAATGCATATATGATTCTATGATAGCAGAAACATGTGATTATGTTAGTAGGAAGAGTGTAAATGCACATGCATGATTGATGCAAGTGATAATACATTCATATGTAATGAGAATTAATGTATGTGTGCAGAACAATGAGATTAGATGCATGTGCATTTGCATTTAAGTAATGTATGCATGAATGTGCGAATGTATGCATCAGAGTGCATGTGAATGCTTTAATGTATGTATGAGCATATGCATAAATAAGATAGAAGCATGAGAAAGATGCATATATGCATGAATGATTAGTGCATGTGCATTCAAGAAGCATGTGCCTGTGTGTGTATTAGCATACGCATAAGAGAATTTATAAATGTGCCAACATGTATGTTAGCTTATATCCACATGCATGGAAGCATATGTTAGCATGAAAGCATATGAAAGTGTGTGTGTTAGCAAATTTGCATGTGCATGAGAGTGTGAGTTAGCATGCATGTTTGAAAGTAAAGCATGAGAATGTTTTAAGATTTTTAAAGGGTACTTATATTTCTTAATGTTTTTTGCAGAAACATTGATGAGTTCAAGCTATTGAAGTGAAGACAATTGAAGTGAAGCGGCAGCCTAAAGATCCATTTAAATCTTATTTCTCATTTAGTCAACTATCCAATTGACTAGACATTTATCCAATTGTTAGGCCTTCCAGTTGTATTAGATTTATGTACCATTAGCATATCAATTAATGCATTCAAACAGTTTAGCATCATATTGTTTCATTAGTTTTTCCATTACTTTCCTTGATGTCTTCTAAGTTAGTTCATGAGTCTGAGCACAGTACTATTGAAAATATTGAAAATATTGAAAATGTTCCGCCAACTCTAGACAGACCAGAACCCTCTAGCTTACCTGAAAGTTTAGTAGAAGAACCCATTATGGAAGTTTCAATCTCATATCAGGAAGCTGTTGCTATGTACGAGGCTGCCCGTCCTTACGGTCCATAGCTAGTTAAAACTATTTACTTTTGGTAAGAAAACTTTAATTTCAGTCATAGAATTAGGTAATTTATATTGTTTTGTCATTAGAACCCTTATTTCCTTAAGCCTGAGTCCGCTACAGACACCCTGCGTGTGCCGAACGATTTAGGCGGATGACTTGATCCACCATCCGAGCATCTCTCACGACCCGACATTGGTGAACCCGACGTGAACAAACGGCCTTGCAGCTCAGGTATAAAATTTAAATTTTTCGTGCATGTGCATACATGATATCGTCAGGTTGGATTGCAGAAGCTTCTTCATCCGTGGGAGCAGTGGCTCTGTCTTTGACTCCTTGCACTCTTCTAGGTGTTGAGGGCTGTTCCCTAGGGAACTGAGCGCCTCCACGAAAAGTGGCAAGTAGCTATCCTCATCTCGCCACCCCTTTTCATCGACATTAGAAGCAAGAACGTTTGCACAATCATCCATTAGCAATTGATGTATTAGATTTTGATTCTATTAAAAAATGTATAAACTTATACACAAGTCACTCTTTAAGCCTCTTCTTCGATTCAGATTCCAGGTATTTATATTTGGATTCTTTTTGCTTGCACATAATTAAATGAAAATGACATCTAATGTAGAGAATCTTCTGCATGATATGGAAGCACGATTAATTTCGTCTATAGATTTAAAGCTTAATTCCAAGTTTGAGTCCTTAAACTCGTTTCTTTCAATCTTAACTACAGTAGTATCTGATTTTAATGCAAATCTTAAGTCAATAGATACTCAATTTGATCACGAGTTTAGGAATTTAGAAGGAATTCTTCATTATGAACTCTCAAATTTGAATGAAAATATGGAAACAATAGCAAATCATGTAAAAGAAATTTCATCATTCAAAACGATTGGTCATGAAATTGCAAGTTTAAAGGAGAACATTGAAAGGTTAAACAATCAAATACACAAAAGTGCTACATGTGAATGCAAAGATAGATATCAAGTACGAGTTCAAAGTAGATCTATGTATTCTATTGACCAAAATCCTTTACCCGATCATAGAAAAGTTGATCCTAAGGCTTTATATCAAAGACCAAAGAGAACTGTAAGATGCTTCTGGTGTGACCAACTAGGTCATACTTATGGGAACTGTATGGCCTATGAGAAAGCATGTAGCCAACAATTGGTATTAGAAAGTGAACAGAAAATATGTGATTATCAAACGCATCTACCATTGAGATTAAACTTAGGTAGAGGAGGAATGATAGACTATTTTGACCAAGAAAAATTTAGTCCTAAAACGAAACTTCAAAAACAATGGAAACCTAAGAGTCATAAGGAGAAAAGCAATGTATGTCAATTACATTCTATGAACACCAAGATTGTGCCTAAATGTGAATGTTTGGACAATGATCAAAACCTTATTAAACCTAAATCTATGAATAGCATTGATCTTCAAATTAAATCTAAGGATCAAGATACATTGAAAAAGTTTAAGAAAGAAGAAGATGTAAAGATAAAAGATGATGAAAATGAACAATCAATTGATGGAAATATAGATATACATGCGGTTAAAACAGAACCTAAAGTCATAGAAATTGACAATAAATGTGATTAAAAAAAATGATGAAAGGATAGTACAAACATCTGAAGACGAAAATCTTCAACTTCAATCAGAACATGACAAGAATATGGGAAAATGGGTACAAGAAGCCATATGGAAGATTGAAAATAATATCAAAAACTCATCTAAAGGTAAGAAAAAGGAGAAGAATTTAAGTGAATAGTTTTATTGTGATGGAATTGTTTATTGAAGATAAAACATTTCAAATTTTGATTTTGCTTGCTGCATATATGTTGTTTTCCTAAAAATTGAGAAACATATACCTAAATTGTTTAGTTTTAATGTTTGAAAAGCTAATTACAAACTTATGATTAAGTTTACATTACGATTTGTTTAATCAAAAGAATTCTAAAATATGAAAACACAAAGTTTGTTTCAAATTAAACAAAAACATGTTTGTAATTATGCTTGCAAATGATTTTGATCAATATGCTTGTCATTTCCAAAACTTATGATAAATTTATGATTTTTTTTCTTTCATAAATAAGAAGAAATCTATTATGAAGAACAATTATGAAGAATATTATTATGATGAATATTTTGCACAAAATGATCTTTGTTTACAACAATTATGATGATATACTTTTAAAAGAAAGAAATATATATGATATAAATATGATCATGATAAATATGAAGAACATGAAAAAAATGTTACAATATGAGGATGATTTTATTGATATACCATATGATGAGTAAGAGGAACTTTTATAATCCAGATATGAATTTTTCATTGATATAAAAAAAAAATGATGCTCATTTATAAAGATACAAGTTAAAAACTTTAAACATTTTGATTTTTCCTAAATTTTATGAACTTTGTTTCATAGGTTGAAAAACCTATTTAAAAAAATTAAGAATGCATTATTTATGATAATTATAACCACTATGAATTTCCTATGATGAAATTTGTGACATGATGAAGATGAATCTGATAGAATATATGAATTTATATTTGCAAGATAAATGATAATGAAGATTACTTGTTTGTAGCTTCTATTTTATAAGTGATTACAGGTTCTGAAGATGCATTGATCAAAGCAATTGAAGATGTTATGCCAAAAGTTCTGATGAATTTAAAGAGAGCAGATTGAAGATGAAGCAGATTGAAGATGAAGTTGATTTTAGGTCGTATTTTTCTTTGTCATACAATTTAGATTTATGTATTTTCTTTGCATTCATATAAACTAATTTATAAAATCTGGAATGAAAAATATTATTTTATAAAGGACTCTATTTAACCATATTAGGGAAATAAACATAATTTATATTTCTACATTTATAGATTAAGTGAGATTTGTTAAAAATAGAAGGATTTGTAGTTCAAAGATAACGAAAGTAGTTGTATATGTGTAGGAGCATATTGTTGCATGATACATGTCTGTGAAAACCTAGATCTTTCTTGTCCATGCAGCTAGATCCTTAGCTCGGATTAAGGGGTTAAGCCTTTCCCTTTTAAAACAAAAAAAGTAGCGAAAAAAAAAAAATATTGACATGGAAGTTATACCTTCTTCCACCCCAAAAAGGTATTTACATTTATTATCGATATGAAGTTTACATCATATTTATATGAAGAAACTAGTTGTGAAAAACACATCTAGTGATTAAAATTGGGCATACAAGGCGGCTGTCTGTCCAAGTAGATTTAGTAGATTTCTTTGGCATGCTTGATTGCTCATATGTGAATGCATATATATGACAAAACTTGCATTTGAATGAATGAAAATGAATTCTGTTTTATACTAATCTTTACATAGTTTATAAATGGATAAAATGTAAACTAATGTTTGTTTAATATGTTTTCATTGCCAGATGTAATTGAAATAAACTTCATGTGCATGTTGAAAAGATTTAAAATTTGATAAGATTAAATATATTTAAAAAAGAATTGATGCTGTTCTATGATTTAATTTTAGGATAATCATTGAAAATGCTGCTTCCCTTAATCTACAAGTTGGCCCATCGGGACGATGTGCAGGTTTGGTGGCGGTGGATGTCGGGAAGATTTGCATCTTCCAATTGATGGCCCGAAAAATTAAAATATTTATTGGTGAATTCTAAACCTCTTTTATATCACTGTTGATCAGTTGTGCTAATTGGATTAACTATTTTGAAAATGTTATCAGGTATGAAGGATGAAGCAGGACATATGTTCATATTAGGGTTTACCCTAAGTACTTAATTAATGAGTATTTATATTTATACATGCTTGATTCATGGGTATTTAACCCCTAGGGTTTCATACGTTTATATAAGTTTATGTCAGTAGGGTTTCTTGAATTCATGTGTTGTTTATAAGATTTGGTTAATGTTAAGGGTTTAGATGAGTTATAATGGGTTAAAGCTAGGGTTCATAAGGATTTTAATGATCTAACCCAGGGGGTTTTATGGGTTTCCAATAGGTTTTCTAGGATTTAATATATTTAAAGGGTTAACATAGATGTTATTCAAAAACATTAATATCTAAATTACATATTTATGTATTAAACATTAAACTATGTCATTAATAATTACTTTAATTATTTGTGTGCATTTAAAAACTAAGGTTCTAATTAATTAAAAGCTTAACCTAAGCTTAATTTAATGGATTTATTTAATTGAGAAATGTAGGCTAATTAGATTAAAATGATTAATTAAATGGATAAATAACTAGTGGACTATATGAGTGCTAGGGAAAAGAATGGCTTATATAAGTTGTGTAACTAAAGAGATTTAAGGAGTGGTCTCAATAGAAGATGCACTTAAAGTGAAAAAAGTGGGTTAAGAGAAAGAGTGGAGAGAATTAGTGAAGATGAAAAGAGAGGAGTAGAAATTAAGTGTAATTAAAGTAGAAAAGTTAAACTGGAAAGTGTAGTGGAAGTAAGGAGATTAAAGTGTGGTTGTAGATTAAAAGTTAAAACTAAAAAGAGTGGTTTAGAAACGACTTGCGTTTGTATTTAAATGAGTGTTGAGCTCAAGTTTCTCTTAATGTTTTTTGCAGGTACTGTCTCCTGCTCTTTACTTTCTTCTGTTTTTCCTTCTTTCTCATTAGACCCTCCTTGTGCTCGGGATATTAAGCCATCATGTACTGCTGTTGATTGTCCGGCTGGAAGCATGCCCATGCCTATTCCATGGCTTGGTCTTGGTCCCCGCAGCATTGCGCATATATATGTGATGTGATGTATGTGTGTGTGTGAGATGTGTGTATGTGATGTGATGTATGTGTGTGTGTGATATATGTGTGTATGTGATGTATGTGTGTGTGTGATATATGTGTGTGTGTGATGTGTGTGTATGTGATGTGATGTATGTGTGTGTGTGATGTGTGTGTATGTGATGTGATGTATGTGTGTGTGTGAAGTGTGTGTATGTGATGTATGTGTGTGAAGTGTGTGTATGTGATGTATGTGTGTGTATGTGAAGTGTATGTGTGTGTGTGAAGTGTATATGTGTGTGTGTATGTGATGTGTATGTGATGTGTGTGTATGTGATGTGTGTGTGTATGTGATGTGTGTGTGTATGTGATGTGTGTATGTGCGTATGTGATGTGTGTGTATGTGATGTGATGTATGTGTGTGTGTGAAGTGTGTGTATGTGATGTATGTGTGTGAAGTGTGTGTATGTGATGTATGTGTGTGTATGTGAAGTGTATGTGTGTGTGTGAAGTGTATATGTGTGTGTGTATGTGATGTGTATGTGATGTGTATGTGATGTGTGTGTGTATGTGATGTGTGTGTGTATGTGATGTGTGTGTGTATGTGATGTGTGTGTGTATGTGATGTGTGTGTGTATGTGATGTGTGTATGTGCGTATGTGATGTGTGTATGTGTGTATGTGATATGTGTGTGTGTGCGTGTATGATGTGACGTGTGTGTGTGATGTATGTGTGTGAGAGAGATTCCCCCCCCCCTCTCTGGCGCTGCGCGCAGCAGCGCGCAGAGAGAGGGAGAGAGAGAGAGAGAGAGAGAGAGAGAGAGAGAGAGAGGGAGAGAGAGAGAGAGAGAGAAAGAGAGAGAGAGAGAGAGAGAGAGAGAGAGAGAGAGAGAACGCAGAAAGAGAGAGAGATCGGCAGGGAAAGAGAGAGAGAGAGAGAGAGAGAGAGAGAGAGAGAGAGAGAGAGAGAGAGAGAGAGAGAGAGAGAGAGAGAGAGAACGCAGAAAGAGAGAGAGATCGGCAGGGAAAGAGAGAGAGAGAGAGAGAGAGAGAGAGAGAGAGAGAGAGGGAGAGAGAGAGAGAGAGAGAGAGAGAGATTCCCCCCCTCTCTGGCGCTGCGCGTAGCAGCGCGCAGAGAGAGAGAGGGAGAGAGAGAGAGAGAGAGAGAGAGAGAGAGAGAGAGGGGGGGGGGAGAGAGAGAGAGAGAGAGAGAGAGAGAGAGAGAGAGAGAGAGAGAGAGAGAGAGAGAGAGAGAGAGAGAGAGAGAGAGAGAACGCAGAAAGAGAGAGAGATCGGCAGGGAAAGAAAGAGAGAGAGAGAGAGAGAGAGAGAGAGAGAGAGAGAGAGAGAGAGAACGCGGAAAGAGGGAAATTGGCAGAGAGAGAGAGAGAGAGAGAACAAGGAAAGAGGGAAATTGGTAGAGAGAGAGAGAGAGAGAGAGAATGCGGAAAGAGGGAAATTGGCAGAGAGAGAGAGAGAGAGAACGCGAAAAGAGGGAAATTGGCAGAGAGAGAGAGAGAGAGAGAATTAAGGTAATAATTTTATTTTTATTTATTTAAATTATATTCCTTTTATAATATAGGCATGAATATTACATAATGAATGTAGATGCATGTGTGTAGAAGTATAACATAAATACATGGATGTATGCATGAAAATGTTAGCATGAATGTATGAAGGTAAGTTAGTATGCGTGTACGTATGATGTGAATGCATGTGTGTCTGGATATACATATATGTATTCATAAATGCATATATGATTCTATGATAGCAGAAACATGTGATTATGTTAGTAGGAAGAGTGTAAATGCATATGCATGATTGATGCAAGTGATAATACATTCATATGTAATGAGAATTAATGTATGTGTGCAGAACAATGAGATTAGATGCATGTGCATTTGCATTTAAGTAATGTATGCATGAATGTGCGAATGTATGCATCAGAGTGCATGTGAATGCTTTAATGTATGTATGAGCATATGCATAAATAAGATAGAAGCATGAGAAAGATGCATATATGCATGAATGATTAGTGCATGTGCATTCAAGAAGCATGTGCCTGTGTGTGTATTAGCATACGCATAAGAGAATTTATAAATGTGTCAACATGTATGTTAGCTTATATCCACATGCATGGAAGCATATGTTAGCATGAAAGCATATGAAAGTGTGTGTGTTAGCAAATTTGCATGTGCATGAGAGTGTGAGTTAGCATGCATGTTTGAAAGTAAAGCATGAGAATGTTTTAAGATTTTTAAAGGGTACTTATATTTCTTAATGTTTTTTGCAGAAACATTGATGAGTTCAAGCTATTGAAGTGAAGACAATTGAAGTGAAGCGGCAGCCTAAAGATCCATTTAAATCTTATTTCTCATTTAGTCAACTATCCAATTGACTAGACATTTATCCAATTGTTAGGCCTTCCAGTTGTATTAGATTTATTGATTAGAACCATTAGCATATCAATTAATTCATTCAAACAGTTTAGCATCATATTGGTTCATTAGTTTTTCCATTACTTTCCTTGATGTCTTCTAAGTTAGTTCATGAGTCTGAGCACAGTACTATTGAAAATATTGAAAATATTGAAAATGTTCCGCCAACTCTAGACAGACCAGAACCCTCTAGCTTACCTGAAAGTTTAGTAGAAGAACCCATTATGGAAGTTTCAATCTCATATCAGGAAGCTGTTGCTATGTACGAGGCTGCCCGTCCTTACGGTCCATAGCTAGTCAAAACTATTTACTTTTGGTAAGAAAACTTTAGTTTCAGTCATAGAATTAGGTAATTTATATTGTTTTGTCATTAGAACCCTTATTTCCTTAAGCCTGAGTCCGCTACAGACACCCTGCGTGTGCCGAACGATTTAGGCGGATGACTTGATCCACCATCCGAGCATCTCTCACGACCCGACAGCGCAAGCAGTTCTTCATATCCAGCGCCTCATAAATAAGTAGGGTCAAGGCCGAACTACCATTCAGAAACTTTTTCTGACCCCACTTCTTTTTTGCTTCAAATAGACGTTCTTGAACATAGGGAGTCATATTTACTTGATTTCCGACTTGCCTCATAGCATGTGAGAGCAGTTGCACCACGATCTTTTGAGGTGCTGTATATCTATGCATGCTTGGAAAACAAAAGTGTTGGTGCACTAAGCGAATAGCATCTTCAATATCCATTCTGTTGATGTCCAAAAAGGATGTCTTTTTCGCTCATGACATTCATCTTTGACATTCGTGATTCCCTCTTGATTCCACCCGAAAGATCTGTTAATCAACTCATGAGTGAATTGAATTGTCTTCCAGGCACCAACTTTATCCAACACTCGTGCCTCTGGGACTGACATCTTATTCAATGCAAGCTAAAGTGTATTCATCACTTGCGTACACCTCTAGAAATGTGGTAGATAAATAGGTAGTCTGAGAAATGCATCCATTCCTGCTTGTGTCCAGACATCCGTCATGCGCGGCAATCCTTGTATGATGGTCTTAAAGTCTTGGGACATGATAGGGAAGTAGTGATCCCTGTCCATGATTTTGATAGTGGCCATGAAAATGAGATCCGATACTGGTTGGTCATCCAGAAACCAATGGCCTCTTGCTTTTGTTATTGATTCTAATGGAAGAAGTTGAACCTCTTCATCTTGAGTCGCTTCGGAATTAGTAGATGCCATCTGCACTCAATATAGAGTATGAATTAGTGGCAAGATAGCATCAGAAATCCTCCTTCATTTGTCTTTCATAAGATTGACATTGCTCCACGTGAATGGTGTCGTCCCTTCCCCGTGGGTGTGAGAAAGGTAATACCTGGGTTTTTTCCTATTTTTAGGTATTTTTATGTTTTTGTCTAAAAGAAAAACAGAAAAGTTAGTTCATAGCCGAAGCGGTTATTAATTTTTTTTTTTTATTTTCTCTAGATTATGTACAAGTGCTCTCCTATTTCCCAAGAGGAAAATGTGCTTCACTATCCTGAAATAGAAGAATAGCGTGTCGAATGCTTGGCCTTGTAATGTGGCCCTATCATGCATACTTTGGGTTCTGGTAACTCCATATGTGTGCAACTCGAATTAATTGGTTGATGCATACAGCTAATCTTGCTTTTCAGCATCCAAATCTTTTTTACTCTGTTGGGACAGTTTGTATTTAATAAATGTGGTGCTTCTCATGTTGTACGCCTGCTTTTGCTGATGTTTGAACCTTGAAATGGTTTTTGATGCAAATGTATACTCCTGCTCTGTCCTGTAGCTCTTCATCTTTGGATGTGTTGCCCTTAGACTATGCTGATTTTTCTTGAGCATTGACTCTTCCTTCCTGATGATTGTCCTTTGAGCGCGTGACTTGGGAATCCATATTTGTGTTCGGTCCGACTGGGCGGCTACCATTTTCTTGGGAATCCATAGTCTGGCAATTCGTTGTTGACCTCGGTGTCCAAAGTAATTTGTCTGCTTTTTCAATGGATTGTTCTCATGTTGATGATGTTTCTGTTGTAGAAGATATGTAGCCACTTGCTCCTTCCTTATCCAAGCCTGTCTAGTGTGAGGTATAGGGTATATTCTAATGGGTACAGACTTGTGATGATCCTTAGAACTCGTTTCTATTGTGCGTGGTTTTGTACTAAGGCTGGTTTCAGATTGAGTGATACTTTTGTGACTTGCTAGATTAGCAGATGGTGTGCAAGCAGAATTCAGGGTATCCTCACATGAAGTACTCGAGGACACGGTATCTCTAGTGTGAGTGCACATGCATTCCTCACTGTGTTCATTTGAATGAGCTCTCGGAGCTATATCCTTGGCTTTGAATGGTCGTTCGTCTAGCATGCTGAATACTTCACGATGTCCTATCTTGGCCGAGATGTATCCTAAGGCCAATTGAATAGTTACTTCATATTCGTATATCTAGTCTTGTCGTAACACGAGCTCTTCGATTAGGTCCTGATCGTGACATACTAAGAGTTTTTGTTCCATTGTGTTGTTTCCAAGGTGTAGAGGTAAGATAATTTCTCCTATACACTTGGTGATCTTTCCTCCTATTCCAATCAGTTGTGCCTTTGATGGACGTAATTCTTCCTTGAGTTGCTGAGTCAATGAAAATTTGATGTAGCTTATAGCGGCTCCTGTGTCAATGAGAGCGTCCACTAAGTGGTACTCCGTTTTTTCGGCTCTAGAATTCAAATGTGGTTGTGTCCTTTGTTGACCTAGGTTTTCAGTGGCTCTAAAATTAGCCATTGGGATGAGTTCTTCTCCCAGACGATATCTCTCATCCCTCTCTCTCATCCATTCTTTGCGTTTCCTTATTCGATCTAGAGCTTCTTGTCTGGCTTCCTCTTGTATTCTTTCTTCCTCGATGTGTCTATTTTTACCCCTTATTAGTCGTGATATCATCTCTTCAGTCAATGGCTCTAAGTATCTTTTTACTCGACATCCACTGATATAGTTTGGTAATACTTCTCCATCTAGGGTTGCTAGACTGATGGCTCCACTCGTAGATATATGATCGATGATCAATGGGCCATATCCTCTTTTCTGCAATTTCTTAGCATGTTGTTTCAGGGTATATACCAAAACTAAATCTCCTTCCTTCAAATTTTTATCTTTAATATGAGCATCAAAATATGCCTTCTGTTGCCTTTTAGCAGCATAAATCCCTGCTACTGCTTGTAACCTAGTTTCATGTAGCTTCTCTATTTGATCCAATTGAGCTGAGAGTTCATGTCCATTCCACTCATAAGTTGTTGCTACTCTGAGAGTGGGTATTAGGAAATCAATTGGTAAAATAGCATTCTGCCCATACACTAAGTTAAAAGGAGTAGTGCCTATGGCAGTCTTGTAAGCTACTCTGAATGCCCATAAGGCATGATGTAATTGTTTATCCCAATCAGATCTACCATTGTTCACAATTTTAGTGAGAACTGTGCACAAGATTTTATTTGAACTTTCGGCTTGTCCATTGGCTTGTGGGTGATAAGGGGCTGATTTCTTATGAATTACCAAGAATTCATTCAGTAAGGCTTCTATCACTTCATTCACAAAATGCGTACCTCTATCACTCACAATTTCTATCGATAGTCCAAATCTAGTGAAAACGTTCTCGAAGAGAAACTTGGCCGTAGTCCTTGCATTGTTTTTCTTGGTTGCTTTGGCTTCAACCCATTTGGTCAGATAGTCTGTGGCTACGATTATGTACTCGACGTGGGATCCTTTAGCTGGTGGGCTAATAGGTCCTATGAAGTCTATTCCCCATTTAGTAAAAGCCCTGGCACTCATCATGGGTTTTAGTGGCATTTTATCCCTTCTAGTTGGATATTTCGTTCGTTGACATGTATCACATCGTTGAACATATGTGGCTGCATCCTGATGTAAAGTTGGCCACCACATTCCCGCAAAGAGAATCATTTTTGTTGTTTTATCTGTAGAGAAATGTCCTCCTGCAGCTCTTGTATGTGCCATCTCTAAAACAGCAAGATACTCATCTTCATGAATGCACACTCGCAAATGATTATCTCTTCCTCGTTTAAAGAGTTGTTTTCCTATAAGAGCATAGTCCTTGCTTTGTTCTACAAGTGCTCTTTTTCTTGCTAGAGTGGCTCCTGCTAGGTACTCTTGGGTCTTCAAGAATCTCACCAGAGGCATGCTCCATCTTGGTGCTACAGTGGAGTAGCATAGAGTGGAGTTCTCTTCTGGATTCCGTTCTTGACAGGTTGGGTAGGCTGATACATAGTTATGCGCATCCCTCTGCATGGTTGGCCAATATATGCCCAATCTTTTTAGCGTTTGCCATGCCCCGT
The DNA here is from genome assembly GCA_020310875.1 of Ceratopteris richardii. Lineage (NCBI taxonomy): Eukaryota > Viridiplantae > Streptophyta > Polypodiopsida > Polypodiales > Pteridaceae > Ceratopteris > Ceratopteris richardii. The sequence continues at coordinate 53,327,672 of CM035425.1, forward strand.
TCGCATTTAAATGAGTTTTCCATTGATTTACATGTGCTTTTTGAAGCCACATTTCTTGTTCCTCGTCTTCGACGCATCTCATTAGTAATCCACTTGAATCTTGGTGATACAAACTTCCAGCAATGATATGAAGGTTTTTAGCCTTCCATAGGTCTTGGGTTCGGTTTGGTGTGATCCCATCTTTAGGTCCATGAGTGAGTATAGGGATCAACTTTTCTGCCCATTTGGGGACATACTTCGAGGTTGAACAGGTACGCGTCAGGCAGATCATCCGGTACTCCTATGGGTGGTTCTCCATGTGTCATTCTTGATAGGTGATCCGCTCTTATGTGGGTATTTCCTTTCTTGACTACCACTTCAAAATCAAATTCCATCAACAATAGAAACCATCGTACTAGTCATCCCGTATTACAAGGCTTATTGACTAAGTACAGTAGGGCTTGATGGTCAATGAAGAATTTAAATTTGTTTGCCAATAAGTAGTGTTGAAACTTCTTTACTGCATACACCATCCCTAGGCCTTCTCTTTCAGTCCTGGTATAATTGCGTTCTTCTTGATTTAATTGTCTACTGGCATAGGCTATAGGGTGATCTAACTTTCCTACATCTACGGGTTGAGCTAGGATGCAACCAATGGCAAACTTGGAAGCATCCACATGAATATGAAATGGCTTATTCCAATTGGGTACTCGAAGGATTGGTGCTGAACTCAATCGACTCTTTAATTTGTTAAAGGCCTTTTCACATTCTTCAGTCCAGTTAAACTGAGTCAATAATGCATAAAGAGGTCTAGCAATTATGGCATACATATGTATAAATCTTCGGTAGTATCCACAATGTCCCATAAATGCTTGTACTTCTTTAGCAGTCTTTGGTCTCGGCAAATCCAGGATCACTTTGATTTTGTCTTCATCAGTTGAAATTCCATTTTTAGAGACAATATGTCCTAATATCTTTCCTTGTCGAACCATGAAGACGCATTTTTCTCGGTTGAGGCATACTCTATATTGTCGACATTTGGCAAAGATCTTTCCTAGTTTAGGGATATGCTCTGATCGTATAGCTGAATAAGTGCATAAATCATCCACGTATACCTCCATACTCTTTCTCAGGAACTCTTTGAATACATGACACATCAATCTTTGGAAAGTGGCTGGGGCATTGGTTAGGCTGAAAGGCATAACCCTAAAGGCGTATACTCCCCATTCAGTTGCAAAAGTTGTTTTATGTTGGTCCTCTGGAGCAATGGCTACCTGATTATATCCTGAAAAGCCGTCCAAAAAGCTGTAAACTTCCTTCCCTGCCACTCTTTCCAACAGATGATCCGTGATGGGTAATGGGTAACTATCCCTTATGGTAGCGGCATTTACTTTTTTCAGATTTATGCATACTCTTAACTTACCATTCTTTTTCGGTACAACCACCAAAGGCGACACCCATTTCGTGTGTTCGATCTCATATATGAACCTAGCATCTAATAGTTTATCTATCTCTTCTTTAATCTTCGCTGAGTAAACATCGTTATATGTGTATGTCTTTGTTTGGAAGGTTTAGCTTCAGATGTCATAGGGATTCTATGTGCACATATAGATGGATCTACTCCTTTCAAATCCTTATAGGTCCAGGCAAAGACATCCCGGTATTCCCTTATGAGGCGTATTAACTCTTGTTCTTCCTCCATAGAGACATCTTGTCCTATAAAAGTACATCGTTCTTCTCCTTCCTCTAAGGTTACTACTATTTTCTTGGTCTGCTCTTTGTTGTCATATGCTATTCCTGACTGTGCTTCTCGTTTTGGCATTTGAATAGCAATTCTTCTCTCTTCTACTTCATATTTTTTGAAGTGGGAGGGCACTTCAAATTGGTCTTGAGGCTTGTTTCTTCATCATTTTTTGCTTTATCTAATCCAAGCTCCTCTTCCTTTGTTGGTTCTTGATTTATTTCACTAGCTATGACACTTACTTCTTGATTTCCACTTTCTATTTCCATTTGCTCTTGCTCCATTTCAATGCTCTTGTAATCCTCTTTCCATTCTTTTTCAATTACTTCTCCTTCTTCAGCCTCTTGAAGAACTACCACGTATAGACTAACGTCAAATCCTTCCTCATCAATGCATTCATTCATGGTTATCACTTCTTCGTTTACACACACATCGAGAGTAGCTAAAATCTCCATCCAACCATGAGGTTCAAATTCTTCATCTAAGAATATTTGAGGCATATAGGTTGGATCTTGTATTGATCTAGCAACTCCTTGCCTTTGCTGCCATCCTTTCCTCCTATCCTCTTCTTTTTCCGCAGTTTGACATATCCATAGATGAGTGTCTTCGTTCATCAATGATTGATCACTTGAACCTATACTATGAATCGATTGATTATCTTCCTCCTTGTGAATCTGATTCCATTGTAAGGGGGGAACATCTTAATATGTATATGTGTGGAGATTTATTCTTGTGGTGGTTCCTTCATGCTGCAGGTAGACAGCGTCTTTTCCCTAATCTTGCACTACCTTTAGCTGTCTCATGAAAGGTCTTCCAAGTATCATTTCATAATTGCTAGCCCTTTCAAATTGACATATCGCTAATGTGTGCTCGAATTCAACTCCACAAGTGGTGAAAACTACTCGTTCCAATAATCCCAAGGGTCGTTTAGTGTGTCCGTCCGCCATTTGTATCTTCATGGGTGTTGGTCTTAAAGCTGGTTTTCCCCATTTCAACCAGATTTCTCTAGTAGCAATTCCTACTCCAGCTCCAGAATCTAAGATGGCTTTAGTAGTGTAACCTCTATAGGTAATTGGAAGGCACGTGTTTCCTTCATCTCCCTCACTGAAATCTCCAACCTTGTCGACTGGGATGTTTACTGTGTTTACTTCATTAGACATCTCCTTTTCTTCCGCCTTGATCTCCAATCGGCTGGTCAGTTTCTCCTTCAATTGTGGTTTGACCTTCAACAGTTCTTCCAACGTCAGAGTGCAAGGGATTTTTACTTTCTTAAGATGTTGTATGATATATGATGTTTGGACTGATGGGTTCAGTTCTTTTTTCCTTATTGAGGGAATGCAATATAGTTCCGAATTATGTTCGTACTCTCCTGTGTAATTTGGCAAAACCTTTACACTATCATTTTCTTTGTTACTTGGATCAATTGGTATTATTTCTTCTGAATTCAGTTCAGGTATGGAGTCTTCAATTTCACCTTCTGCTTCTAGCTCCTCAAAGGGTGGGTCTATTCCTTCCACTTTCTTCCACCGGTCTTCTTGGACTCTTGCCCACAAGTCTTTAGGCCATTCTCCGTCTACTTTGGGGACAATGGATCCTTCCCTTTTATCCTCACAGTAATTTTCATTATGTGTCTCACTTTTTTTGGTTTTTTCGGGGTCATTAGGGATGACACACTCTTGGAATTCTTTTTCGGGGATTCGTGAATTGGGTAGTTGAAGGATAGGTTTTTTTAAGGTTTGTTGAGCTACTTCAATTAATTTTTTGCATATCTCCAACCTTTCCTTCTCTAAATCATCTCATGTGTTGTTCTATGGTAGGTCCTGCTCTTATTCGTGCCTTGTACGCCTGAATCCACATGGCTAATTCTTCAGGCATGGGATCTGCTAAAACTGATCCTACCTCTTCTTTTTTATACTTTCCATTTTTATTTTCTTCTTCAAATTTTTGTTTCTCTTTTGGATTTTGTTCGTTCTTCTCATTTTCCTTCTTTTTTAGTAATTTCTTTTCCTTTATCCTATCTCTACGGTTCTTCCATCTCTGTGTTCGTTTACTTGTAACACTTTTCTCAGGCTCTTCCGAGTCTTCAACTATTTGAGGTGTAGGTATGTTCATTTCTCTGTCACCTTGATCATTTTCTTCAGTTTTGTATGGGGTCTCTCTCACTTTGGCTCTAGTTATTGCTTTCAATTGTACAATGTACTCCTTATCGCTTCCTGATGATTCTATCACTTCTATCACGTTAATCTGCACGTTAGAGTTAACTTTGTTGGGGTTCTTGGGGCAATCTCTGAAAAGGTGTTCTTACCACAATCACTACAGTATCCTTCCCAGACTCGTTGTGGTGGTGGTGGGCTTGGTAGTGTACATTCTCTGATATAATGATCACCTCCGCATCTATAACATGGTCCTCTAGGTATAGGCGGTCTGTTCATGGGTTGGGGGGGTATGGATGCCCTACGGGCTGTGTACATCAATGACACATAATCCTGCTCATATCCATAGGAAATATCAGGTGCTTCCATGCCATATGTATATGGTTCGTACATTTGTCCATATTCTATCATAGAGCTCTCATAATTGGGATAGTTTCCTTGACTATGGTCATAAGATGAGTCATATGGTTCATTACTAGGCAATGGTGTGGCTGGGACTATTGCTCTTTCTAGGTTTTCTTCAGGTTGAGCCATTTTCACTGGGACAACATTCTAGGGATGGGGCGGTTGTTGTCCTAACACCGGTTGTGGTTGATTGTAACTTTGATAAGCATATGGTCATGGTACAGGTGCCTGCTGCTGATATATGGGATATCTAAAGGCTTCACCTCCTTGATCTCTCTGAGGGTATCCGTAAGGTCTCATGAGCGGTTGCGTTGGTCTTGCTTGCCTATTGTAAGGACAATTTTCTGTGCTGTGATTTGTTTATTTTTGTTCTATGCTGCAATATTGTAAAGGGCCTCGAACGGGTGGTCTATTGTAAGCATAAGCAGGTGGTGGGACTACTCCCCTAGTGCACAAATGAGAAGGATGATCACCTCCACAATGCACACATCTTCTAAGCATGGGCATTCTCATTGGGTTGTTGGGGTAGTTCCTCTGTCCTTGAATGTTCAACTTCTTTGCTACTAAGTCGGCTATTTCCTCTACATTGTTCTTAGGGTTTGATGTGCTGCTTGCTGAATCTTCACTCTTCATACTACCTTGAGGTATTTTCAGATCCTCCGCTAGATTGTCCTCTAGGTCAATACATTCTTTCATGCATTCTTGCAAGGTTTGAACTCTCTTCACGTACACCAGAGATCTTAATGATCCATTCAATAATCCTTCCAAAAATAATGACACCATTTTGTTTTGGGTGGGTCTCTCTTCTACTGGGCACCTATCCACATATTGCTCGAATCTTCTTGCTGCCAATCTCACTGATTCTGTAGGAGCTTGCTTAAAGCTATGGATCAATGAGGAAGAATTATTTTTAATTCCAGATTTAGTGAATTCTTCAATCATTTCTTAATAGACTTGTTCCATGTTTTGAAAATTAATAGGTTCTAATGGCTGGAACCAAGCTAAAGCTGTGTCCGTCAAAGTTAGACCAAAAGATTCATATTGGATAAAAAAATCTTGTACTTGTTCGTCTCTGATTACTTGCTTGAATTCAGCTATATGATTGTAAGGTTCACTAGAGCCATCATAGTGATTTCTCATGCATTTGGCCACTTGAATTGGCCTTAATCTTCTTCCTCCTTCAGGGGGTCTATGCATCACAGGGAAAACAGGTCTTCCAATGGGTATACCCGGTCCTCTTGCTACAGGTGGTCTAACTGGGGCACGAATTCCATTCCATGGGTCAACAGGTGGCTGAGGCCAATAATTAGGGTTATTTGCAGGCATAGCAAACTGCACATGTGGTCTAACCGGAATTTGAGTTTGTTGTGTTTGTCCTGACTGCTGAAATGAATTATTCTGAGAGGTTCCTTGTGGGTTTCGTGAAGTAGTGGCTTGATCCCTCGAGGGAAACACTGGAATGTTCTGATATTTCAACCCGGCTCTCTCTGAATCTGTTAGGGGCCAATACCTTCTCTGGTTTTTGTCCAAATATGTGATGATGGTGGGAAAGTCAGGATCTTGTAACTCATAGACAGTCACTGGGTTAGGGGCTGCTTCCCATAATGAAGAGTGGTCTCTAAGGAGGTGCTCCATTCCATTGATCAAATACACATCCATTAAGGAGTCATCTTGGGGAATCAGGTCTCCTCTCCAAACCCTAACAACACTAGATCTCCCTCTAGGTGTGGTCACTTGCTCTTCATTTCCTTCTTCATTAGGGTTATGAGCATTGTTTTCTTTCCCAAGTTCATTGATGTTTTCCGGATGTTCTGTAACAACATACTAGATATCTCTTTTATCCATATAAAATCCTCTTGAATACTTAACTGCTGGCCTAGGTACTATGTAAGCATCTGAAGCTTTCTTCAGTCTGGCTACTGATCGGTTTAGTCCATCTAGGTATATGGGTATCTCATGTTGATTGGTGGTCACATATTCTAAAGATGTCCGATATTCTCCCTCAATAATTGACATCATGCCAATCATTGGTACAGTGTTTTGCATATCCTCTGAAGCCATAGGAATTTCTTCCTCTGACTCACTAGAGGTTTCAGAATAATGTGAACAGCTACTTGGTTCGGCTACACTTCCTACATAAGAGATCACACTCCTTCGGCTTCCTAGGATTCTCCCAGATCTTAGGTTCATTCACTTTAAAGTTCTATTTAACCTTGCCAACCTCAAACTTCTAGAGTTCTTCACTAAAGGTCATTCTAGAAAAATTTGGCTAGGAAAGGGCTGACTATGAAATCTCAAGTCACGATACTCGAAAAAAGTTCACGATACTCGACCTTTCGAAAAGACGATACACGATACTTGCGAGGTATCACGATCGGGCAAACACGATACACGATACTTGAAGAACTCGATACACGATATTTGAGCAACACGATACTCGATACACAGGAAACACGATACTCGATACTCCAAAAAACGTGATACTCGATATACGATACTTGATCACATGATACTTGAGATAGCACGATACACGATACTCGATACTTGTGAAGTATCGTGATCAGGGATCACACGATACTCGATACTTGTGAAGTATCGCGATCAGGGATCACACGATACTCGATACTTGTGAAGTATCACAATTTATCACAATATGTGTTTCGAAGCTCTCGAGAAGACGCATCCAATGGTGGTATTTTCACTCAATTCTGACACTTCTACTTCAAGTTATGAGCAAAATACTGAGTCACGAGAAGACCTTGCTACACTTCAACACTTGCTACACTTCACACACACCTTAACTACAACAAACAAGCACTTTCATGGATAGAAAACACTTCCTAACACTCTTTCCAAGCAACACACATGCACACAAGCTCACAAAGAAGATGATACAGAGAGGAGAAGACACAAATTTGAAATTTTGTGCTCTTGATTCTCACAATGGCCAAAAGTCTCTACAAAGAGTCACAAATTGACTTATATATATGTGCCCTAAAAATGGTCCTTTCACACAAAAGACAGACACTTTATTCACTAAAAGGCTAATTTCCTACTAATTTACACGGGTAAACTACTAATCTTCTGTGGGGATGCACCTAGAGGACTCCTCTAGTGCATTTACAACGGAAAATATATTACAGAATGATTATGATACAAAAATAAGGTGTCCAAATCGGAAAAATTTTGGGGCCTTTCTTTTTCTCTGCCTTGTGCTCTCTTTGCTCTGCAACAGGTACCATCCAACTTATCCTCAACAGTCAACATACGAAATACATCACTACTTTTAGCCATGGCTAGTGACTAAAATACCTAGATGCAGAAAACTGACTGTATCTCAAAAAGTTGAATAGAACTGCCCACACGAATTTTGCTAGACCTGTAACAAACTTCGCGCTTATAATGGCGAATAGAAACTGGTATATACCTTTGGCACAAAAAGACAAAATAGCCTGCACAAGCACTACGATATGCGTTTAGAGGCCGAAACGAGCTCAGATCGCGATTTTGGCACCACATAGCGAAGCTGTTTTGATATGGAAAACACGCTGAGTATGCTCACCAAAATTTGTGCGATTATGAGATTGCAAACGGAGGAAGGTTGTCGACGGTGCCCTAGATGAAGTGATGACCTGCTCTTATACCAATTGTTGGAGTTAGACATCTGCGGAAGCACGCGAACAACACAAGGAAAAGAAGAAGCTTGGAGCACAACACACAATACTGAATGTATTACTAGAGAATGTACAAAGATAAGTAGCCCATTAGGGCAATAGGCGTATATACAAGCCGGGGGAAAAAAACCTCCTAAAAAGGGAAAAAAGTGCCCCCACGGTCCTAGTGTGTTCACACACATCACTACCTAAATATATCAACAGGCCATACCTTGCAAGTTCTAGAGCCTTTGTGGAAGGGATTTCCACTTGATGACTAGTGGTTGATAGAGGATCAGGTTCATCCTAGTGACCCTATGAATATATACCATCCACGTCCATGATGCTAGGCTTACTATGGGATAGGGGGAGACAGTCATCTACCTCATGCCACATGGTATGACGAGGAGTCACATGAGATATTGGTATTTTTTGGGGATCTTTTTTGAGATCCAAGGAAATTGACCTATATGGTCTCACGTGGATGAGTCTCGATCTTAGGTACAAAGATGGGTCCTTCTAGACGAGTTCAATTTTCATACCCCTGTGCATGACTAGTTGTGTTTCTCTCTTGTAGGTCACTATATGTGATCACAAATACAAGTTGAGAGATTGGTGGATGATTATTGAGGTGGTATGTATACCTGCCTCCACATCCATAGGCATTATATTTTGAGAGTATATCCACGAGATGGCTCATAGGCCATATTTTCCATGAGACCACCTAGAGTGGGACCTCTGCACATGGTTTTGTTGTATATACCTTGTGGGAGGCATCAAAAGATGCTTTTCGTGAGAGAGGGGATATTGCGTGCCTTTGTATCATCGATGGAGATTCCCATGTGAGAGATGATCTTCTTCCTCCATGACCACAAATGGAATCTACCATGTGATGGAGGACTCATTCCTTAGGTTGAGCCATCAATAACATTTACCTTGTGATGAGGACTATGGTCCTAAGTCATGTAGGGGTACTTGCCACTAGGTTGAGGAATTTATTCCTCAATAGCTCATTGGGGAGAGATGCATCCACATGGCATGACTCAATTTGATGCATCGTTTGCACATCATCTTTGTTTGATTGGCATAACATTCATGAATTTTACTTTATTCTTCTTCTACATTTTTTTTTTCACTTATGAGACTAGCCTTTGGTCTTTGTTTTGGCATGATGTGGATGCACTCTACTTGAGGGGCTAGTGTGTAACCACTAGTACGTGGACTCATGATAGGTATCATAGACATATCATGTGTTGATTATTCTCCAAATTACGACATCCTTAGGGGTGGAGGACTAGTAGGAGTAGAGTGATGCTATGGGATGACTTGATTATTCACATGGTGATGCACACCTTTAGGATGAATAATATTTATGGCATGATCATCAGAGATTATGTTTGGCTATCGACACCTTCATTTTCTTGATGAAGGACACTGAGATAGCAAATATGGTTGTAGTCCACATGTAGTGGACATAGGAGTTCATCAGTGTTTTTTGACACTAGAGTGGCACGTGATCTATTTGATATAGTGAGCCATGAACTTTCTATTGACAGATACCTTGGGCCACACAAATATGTGCATTGGACACTAGAGTATGAGTAGAAGTGTTACATCCCAAAAGTTGAAGGACATCTCAATGGGCACATGTAGTTAAGTGTCCAATCAAATAAGAATTGGCAGTCCAATGTGAACTGGGCCACCTCCTCATTTGAACCTATAAATAGGACCCATGGGCTCATTTGTGAGAGATTCCTTGCATGAGGCACTTGGAATCTTGGGCTTTGGGCAGAGCTTTGTCACCCCTACTGGTGGGGGACTGGTGGTATGGGACGTCCATCCCTTGGAGGTAGTTGCCCGCTTGGTTGCATGCTCCTAGGATCGAGGGTGAGGCCCTATTGGCTTTATGACTAGGAGGTGAGTCTGATGTCTGCCCTTCTATTGTTTGTAAATATGGCTTATGTCTTGTCTTGTCGAAGAGGGAGGATCCTTGAGGTTCTAACAAGGAGACACAAGTCAAAGGAAGGAAGCTCATGATAGAAATTTATGGACAAGAAAATTATAGTTTGGTATGCTTGTTCTCTTACATATATCACAATTACAGACACAATTACGAGGCAAGTGGCTTCCTAATTGGGAAGCACTGTATAAAATTAGAGAAATGCTATAATGGGGTGCAATGCAGCTAGAGACTTTGGATGGTGAGGTGTTGCCACTAGTCAACATCTCCAGGCTCAAGGTCTATCATCATAAAAAAAACTGAAGTTTTTTTGGATCACCTAGAACTTGCAAAATTTGTCCATGTTATGCATAACTCTTCTCGTTCTCTTTTTTTTTTCTTAGTTTTATTTTCCATTTTCATCAGATGTCATGATTTTCATTTAAGGTTTTTCATGTAATTTGGATGTCATCCCAGAACCTGATTCATGAGAATCTTATTGGAATTTTTAGAAGTTTTAAAGTTTTTTTTGGAATTTATTTTTCTTTTCTCAAATGCACTTTTTCTTGTTGGATTAGATGCAAAAAGGATGTTCTCTAAGGTTTTTAGTGTGGGAAAGTCTGTTGAGGTTGTGGCCTATTTGTATATCTTTTTTCCTATTTTTTGGCATTTTTTGGATTTTTTGGCATTTTATTTAGATTTTTAATCTATTTTTTTGGCATATTACATACATATAATTTCCTCTCTCTCTCTCTCTCTATTTCTCTCACTCTCTCTCTCTCTACCTCGCTCTCCCCCGTCTCTACTTCCCTCTCCTCTCTCTCTAACTTTCTCTTCAACCTCTCTCCACTTTCCTCTATTTTTCTCCCTCTCTCTCTAACCTTGTATTCCCCCTTGTGCCACTTCCCTCTATTTCTCTCCCTCTCCCTCTAACTCTCTCTTGCCTCTCTTTCCACCTTCCCCCAACCCCCTCTTACCCTAAAAAGGTTATAGTAAGGTATTTTTTAATTTGATTTTATTATTTCTTTTATTTTTATTTTATTTTATTTATTTATTGGAAAATATTTAATCTCATTTTTTAAATTTTACTTTATTGTTATTTTTATTTTATTATACAATTCATTTTTTAATTTATTTTTCTATTTTTCATTTTTTCTCCCCCCACCCCTTAGACCATAGGATAAGTTTTTATCCTATGGGTTTGGACCATTTTTTTTTAGTTTTTTCATGCTACATACTTTGGGTGGCCATATTTTCAAGCTTGGAGTCATTTTCGTGTTTGTTGACACCCTTAGACTCATGTTTATCATTAGTTTAACCAAAATCCATCAATTTTTCCTTGTTTTGGTCAAAAGCTATATGTTTTGCACACATTAAACATGTGATTTCTCACCTGCACATGTTTTGCATGGTCCATTATCTCTTTATTTTTCCAGATGTTTCACATTTTTATGTAACACATGTCTCTTCTACTTTTTTCGCAATTTTTTCGTGTCACAAATCCCACATCATACTCCTTGCCCCTTAATTTATACCAAAACCCTGACCTACCACTCACTCCTCCCTACCCTTTCCTCTTTAGCCCCTCAATCCTCACTGCCCTTTCCTTTTTAGCCCTCAAACATGCCTGCTCTTTCCTACATTTTCACTGCTTGCTCTGGAGTCCAATTTTGATGTTACTTGCGACTATTTTCTTTCTTTTTCCTATTGGATTACTCATATATTCTTTTCAAGGTTTTACCCACTCTCGTGTTGAGTTGGCACATATTTGCTAGTGGTTTGGCTATCAACTCTCTAGGGATGGAGAGCCCATTAGGTGGACAAGGAGAGAAGCATATTGTTCACAAAACTTGTGATATCCCAAATGGAAGGGATTGTTTGACAAATTCTAGAGAGAATCTCAATAGTTAGGGTTGAGGTTGCAAACTATAATTTTGGAACAATACTTATTAGGCAATGTTGGTCTTTGAAAAGCTCCCATGTCCTTCATGATTGAAGGCTCTCTGTCGTTTACACTTCTATTTATATTTTTAGTTTATCAATATTTTACGGTCCTAAGTGAGAGTTGAAGATTGGTGCACTTTAAGACACAAATCAATGACAACTCAAAGACTTCCCTCTTGTTCCCCATGAATATATTTTTAGTTTATCAATACATTTTTAAATGAAGACGCGTAACAAGAATGAATGGCCTTACAAAATTCAAACATTCCTTCAAACGACTTCCACATCTTAGTGCTACGCACAACTCTTTTTGGGTCCAGTCTTCTAAGAATGAGCCTGGAGAATATGCATACAATTGTGCTCTTTTTCAGTTATGGTGTTGCAGTTGGACAAGGCATACCAAGACACCGACTCCACAGGCTTCATGCAAGTGTGTAGTCCATTGGATGACCTCTTGGCTGTGGATTGTCCATGGATCCTTTGATAAGGACAGACGTAATTGATTGATGCGAAGAGGACCTCGTATCCCAAAAGGTTGGAGCAGACGACTCCATCCCGAAAGGCCGCGCGGTGTACCGCATACGCCTGACCTTCCGATCAACTAGATTTTCTACGGCCATGGCCCAACGACTTCTGTGCATTCTTCTGCTCCATTTAACGCACACGTATGTGCATACAAATGCAGCTTACTGACGGCTAGGATCCGTGGTCAGCACAAGCTCCATTGCCTTCAGTGGGCGATCTAGAGGGGAGTGACGTTCGCCTCCACCTTATTTTATGATCGCCCATCTCCGACCGGCAAGGTAGCCTTCTCATATATTTCCTTACTGTTCTTTGTTCGAATGAGCGCGCTCATCCACTGATTTGTGAGTGGAGCATATAAGCATTGCCGCAAACCTCGTAGTGTAGTTCATTCTGCAAATGCCTAGTCATATTAGTGATATCACATTGCTTCGTAGCAAAGAAATTTCCCCTCCCTGTTCTATTGTGGTCGGAACTTGAAATAGAACTCGATCAAACCCTCATCGACCTCCTCTGTGGTATCGTAACCTGATCTGCGGCTGCTTCTATCAAAAACCTCCGTTATAGTCCGTCTACTGTACCGTTCCTTTGCTCATAGCTCCTACTAGCGAAAGATGACTCTGATCAAGCAAAACGCTTCGGAAAACAGGCGTAGAGCCCTGAGATTGCAGTGCAAGGTGCAGAATTATGACTGGGGCTTGAAAGGAAGTCAGAGTGAAGTGGGTCGTCTGTATGCCTTACAATCAAATGAATTGCTTGACGAGGAGACACCGTATGCAGAGTTGTGGATTGGCACACATGGATCTGGGCCCTCATATGTTCTTCTTCCTGGAGATATTAATGACGATTATTCTAATAACTGCACCGACGTCAGAGCGCAACCTTTTGGCATTATGCTGCTCAAAGACTGGCTCTGTAAGAATCCCTATGCATTAGGAGAAAAGGTTGTGCGGAGATGGGGGACAGATCTACCCTTCTTATTCAAGGTATTGTCCTATTTTGCTTATTATCATCGTTGTCGTCATCATCATCATTATTCTTATTCTTATTATTATTACCATCATCATCATCATCATCATCATTAATAATACAGCATAATTATCATAATAATATTGTCATCATCATTATTATTATTATTGTTATTATTATTATTATTATTATTATTATTATTGTTGTTGTTGTTGTTGTTGTTGTTGTTGTTGTTGTTGTTGTTGTTGTGATGAAAAAACATTGGTGCAAACTTGGTGGTGTTGTTTTCCGTGTATGTGATATAATAACAGTATTGAGCTTTTGAAATGGTTAGTGATAATACACTTCAGCATGTCTGATGTATATGGAAGTCCAAGGACTAGCTTTTGTTTCAACCAAAGGGGTTGATGATCCATACACACTAACATGGTCAATTCATATGGATATTGATATGAAAGGGTTATTGATTTATACAGTTAATGATGCTTGATGCGTATAACAGTTCATAAGAACTGACTTCACCTTTTTGATGGATGTGAATACAGATATTGGGAACATATGATGGAAATACTAACGTTGTCATCGTGTTTTCCTTTCCAGGTCTTATCCGTTTCGAAGGCACTGTCTATACAAGCACACCCAGATAAGAAACTCGCAAAGCAATTGCATCAGCTTCAACCAAACATCTACAAGGATGCAAACCATAAGCCAGAGATGGCATTGGCTATCTCCTCGTTTGAGGCACTATGTGGCTTTGTGAGCCCCCAAGTAGGTTCATCCTCAAGCTGAATATGAAAGTATAAAAAAATTTTAGTTATTAAATGTTGAACTCTATTCTTGACATATAATCAATTCTTATATCGAAGGGATCACTGTTTGTTCCCCTTCTCTCTCCCCCCCCCCCCCACACCCCCCCACCCCCACACACACACACAAACCCACTTTCATGCATATCATTTCCTCGTGAATATAGAAATGATCCCCTTTTTTCCCCCTTAATTTATTGAAAATGATTGTTTGGTCATGTGAATTGAGGAGCTATTTATCTCGCATATGCTCAAAGATTTCTTATATATTGCTCAAGTGTTGAAAGGGGCTAAAGCTACCCTAGCATGCCCACACACAAGAGGAGTTTTGAAGTTTAAAGTTTCAAGACAATGCACTCAATTTCAAACTTCATCAATTTCTGTTCTTTCATGCAAGTCAATAAAATAAAAACCTATAATGGATCTGTTTGTAGGTGCTTTACGGTATCATATATGGAAATTCATTTTTTTTTTATATGCTTGTATCTGTATTTGTGATATAGTTTACATGATTCACCATGCTGCAAGCGGGCTGTTCCTTTCCATGTAGGACTCTTACAATTTTAGTTTGCTTAGTGTTCCAAGAAATGATTCTTATATGTTGGTAGGGGTACTTCATTTCAGAGTGAGCAGCAGAGCTATATTCCCTTTTGGTCTGGATTTAGAATGGCATGTAAGCTCTTCTGCAAGTGTCCATTACAGTGTACAAATTTGTGTCATGCATTCTAGAGTTGATGAATGGAAGCATTGTGTTAACATTTAAATCCCATGCCATGAGGCCTTCCAACTGCAAGGTGCCTTCAACTACACCAATCTAAATTTGTGCTGCTTTACCTGTGCATGATGTTTTTCTTTTGAAAAAGAATCTGGTTTTTATGTTTTTCAAATAATTTATTTTTACTTTAGCGTATGCTTCTAGGAAATGAAATGTGTTATCGAAGATGTTCCAGAGCTTCATTCACTTTTGGGGGAATCTGTAGCAAAAGTTTTGATCAGCATTGCCTTGTGCCATTTAAATAAGGAAGTGGCCAAGGTCGCTCTAAGGGCAGCATTCACGGCCATTATGGCTGCAAGTGAAGATGAAATTAAGGCTGTCCTCTACCAGATTATTTTCAGGCTTTTGAATGAAAGACAGGTTAGCACCCTGCTTAGAAAAGCTCAGCCTCATCTTCTTTTACAATGTGTGCCTATCTCGAAGAAGTTTTGCTTCTTTTTCTTGGAGGTCAATTTAATTTATTTGTGAATTTGCGTTCAGGAAAGAACTTTAAGCAAAAAAGAGCAGCTTGTGCTGCGTCTTGCAGAGCAATACCCAGGAGATGTTGGTGTGCTGTCTGCATTTTTTTTGAACTATGTCCGCCTTTCTCCTGGAGAGGCTCTGTACCTTGATGCGAATGAGCCACATGCATATATAGCTGGGGAATGTGTGGAATGTATGGCAACCTCTGATAATGTCGTACGTGCAGGCTTGACAACCAAATACAGAGATACACAGACACTTTGTGCAATGCTGTCTTACAAACAGGTGGTTCTCAAACCTTGGGGGAGAGTCCACTCATCATCACTCCACACACACACACACACACACACACTCCCCTCTTCCCCCCCTTCACCCTTTTCCCCTTTTCCTCGCATGGTTTTTCAAAGACAAAGAAGAGAATAATAGAAGGAACTGTCACATCATCACATTGGAAAAAACAGCAGAAAAAGGGTGATGTTGTATTCACTTAATGCAGATATTTGCATGCAAATGGATACTTTATAGCACACTTGTGTATGTGCGAGCACGGGCGTGCACAGAGACACACACACACACACACACACACACACACACACACATGTACATGTATATGCATTAATGTTAGAGTATATGTTTAGATTGATATACTTGCATGCATTATTAATGCATGGTACATATTTCACACACACACACACACACACACACACACACTCTCTCTCTCTCTCTCTCACGTGAACATGCATGCATGCATGCCTGCTCAGACACATACATACTATGCAGTGTAAATAGATGTTATTTTATCTCGAAATTCAAGTAGATGAATAAAGTTCCTTGATTAACACTTGCTTGGGTAAGCATCGTACATAGTATTACTTACACAGTTTGCTTTTTTTTTTTTCCTCTGGCCAGGGAAGACCTCAAGTTTTGAGTGGTGTGCCTGTCTATCCTTATACAAAGCGGTATTCACCACCATTTGAGGAATTTGAAGTAGATGCAAGTATTGTTCCCACAGGGCACTCATTATCACTTCCTGCTAATTGTGGACCTTCAGTCCTCTTAGTCTTGGAGGGTTGTGGCACGATGTATCAAGTTTTTGGCTCTAACAAGCATGTCACAGAAGTAAAGAGAGGAGATACATACTTCATTCCAGCAGGTATCAAGCTGGACATAGTCTCTGATTCTGGAGGCAATCCGGAAGTGGATGCTTTGCATCTTTACAGAGCTGGTGTTAACAGTGACATTTTTTCTACATAGGAGGATCTTTTGCATATCTTATTCTTTATTCGGAATTCTTCTGAAGCTTGTTTGCAGGAATAGCTGATTACTCACAAGAGTATTTCTGCTATATTAAAAATCAAGTTTGAGGTGCACCAGAAATGCTTGTACATCCTTATTCAAGGCATGCTCCCTTTTGTTGGGAATGCTGAAAATATACATGTCTTGTCTACAGTGCAAATTATTTTATTAACGTTGAGAGAATTCAGAATACTAAGCTTTAGTGTTCATATGTAAGGCCTCTTTTTCTTTTTGTCGCCTTTTCTAGTTGATATTGCACATTGTCAGTTTCTGTTGATGTAGAACTTGGAAGCCTTCAGTTTTGAACGTAAGGCCCTGTACTTTCCACTTGGTGTCATATATGTCAGAATCTTAAACAATAAAGAAATAGCTGCTGAATGAGTGAAAGGACTCGGTGTCATGTATGCCAGAATCTAAAGCATAAAAGAAATAGCTGCTGGAAAAGTCCAAGGACTCTTTTAAGTTTGGCTCATTGATGTTCGAGTATGCTACCAGAAGCTGTAAATTGATCAATGTGGGGGAGGTGATGTGATTTTCTTATCGTGACAAACGTGTGTGATTACGTAACAGTAGTTAGCTAATTATCTCATTGCGATTTCCTTCTGGGTAATTGTCAGCTTTTCTTTAAACTCTAGTTTTTAACAATTAGCATACATTGATTAGCCTAGCGCATGTTACTGTGGCGTCATTGAAATATTACATCAGCCTTATTCTTCTTATCCAAGACCCCCTCTCACCAGATCTAAATCAGGTTTTAAAATAGGTCAATCTCCGTGCTGTTGCCCAGTCAATATCGAAGACAATTTAACGAGCTTAAAATGGAGCATTTGAGCAAATTATACCACTTAGCATGGCTTTTCTCCCACGACTCTTACATGTCTATGTACTTACATCCAATGTCACTGGATATGTTTGCAAATGGCTTTTTCACGAACGAAGTGTTATTTTGCTCCGTAAATACATTATGAGGGACATTATCTTCACCTCGTTTTTTATTTAACATGTCTAATTCATTTCTGAATGCATCAAATGTGCCCGGCAGGCACCTTTCTTATTTTCTTGCCATA